>JAQHUG010000048.1:4044948-4096140 GCA_028555095.1 Dicrostonyx torquatus
TGTGTGTGTGTGTGTGTGTGTATGTAGTTTAGTTTTGAAATGGCTTCACTGCACAGCCCTGGCTGGCCTGGAGCTTGCTATGTAGGTCAGGCTGACCTTGTATGCCCTTATTGGGATTAAAGGCATGGGCCACCAGACCCAGCAGAATCAATGTTCATTTACATATATATAATCTCTCCAGCACATTAATGTAGTCACCAGCCAGGAAAGCGTTACTGAACTTCTATGTCAGAGTCTTTATCTGGTTTCATTGTGTAGGATTAACTGAATTATTGGTCAGTGGTTGAATTCAATCTCTGTTCCCCACCACCACCACCAGTGACTGAGAGGTCAAGTTGATAAATGACTCAAATCCCAATCCTCCAGTCGCAGGCTAATCTTTTAGACGGACTAGTCCCTACCCTGAAGCTCTGCAGTTGGAATACTTCTTATTGTAACAGAGGTACTCTCCTATTGTTGAGGAAATTCCAAGGATCCTGCGTCTTCCCTCTCAAGAGCTAGAACAAAAGCCACCCAGAATCTTCATTATACAGCCTAATCCTGGAAAGAGGGAGCGTGTACTTCTTGAACTGGGCCTTGCCTTTACTGGTTCACACTAATAACAGCATCTTTTAGAACCCTAAATATTGTGACCAATAGGAATGCCACCTCACCTGACAGCAGCGTGTAGCACATGCCACTGTCTTGAAACATTGTACTTAACTTGGTTTCTTGGTTGCTGTTCTGGTAAGCAGAACATGTTCTTGCTCCAAAGAGAATAAGAAATAGTATGTTCTGAGCTAAATGTGAGCGACTATAGCCCAGGAGCATGGGTTCTGGTTACCCTAGATGATATGGTCCACTGTGGAAAAAATTCTGTAGTGAGGCTACAGAAGAAAGTAACGAATCAGTAGTTTCTGTAGTTACTAAACGTGTCAGTGGGGACAGTAGGTCAGTTGGTTGTAACAGAGCAGGGAGATTTCTACTTTAGGTTTCAGATGCTACTTGATTACACTTTTAATTTACGAGTTAGTTAAAACTGGTTAATGATCTGCTAAATTAATACATTCCAGAGATTTTATGTGATAGTCAAAAGGATATCATGTCTGGTACAGAGGTGGATAATACATGGCTCCTAAGGACTAAAGATAGCTCAAGATAATTGGGTTTACCACAATCAGGAAGTCCTAATCAGTCTGTAGAATATTCAACTAAAAGTGGCTTGTTCAAGGAACTTCTGTTGACAGTTCTTCCTCTTAGTTTTCTTCCCATATGAAGGCTACTCTCCTTCACCTCAGACTTGCAAAATAAATAAGCAAGTGAATAAATAAAAAGAAATTATCTGAGATGTTTAATAGGTAGCTTTTTATTTTATTTTCTTTGGGGGGGCTGGCCTTGAATTCCGAGTATTCCTGCTTTTTCATCCCAAATGCTAGGTTCACAGATATGGGCCACCACACCTAGCCAACAGGTGGCTTTCTTAACAAACTCATTTTCTTTTCCAGCCTTCAATCTGTCTTCTGTTTCTGTGGGCACCTTACATTCCTTGTAATGTTTGTTGCTTAGTGGCTGCCCTCTCTCCTGCTCTGTTTCCTGTCCATTATGTGGCTCAGCTGTGGCGGTTCATTAGGATCTGCTGCTGTATTTACTTTTCAGTAGAAACTACCAGGACAGCATCTTATCCCTTTACACTTTATACTCATGGCTTGTGCATTTGGATCTTTAGGCTGGGCTCTTAGCTGTACTCCAAGTTTTGACTCTGGACTCTACCAGAATTTCCATCGGAATATCCTGTAGGAACCTCAGATTCAATAAGTCCTAAACAAAATTCACTATTTTAAAACCAGTTTAGCCTTGCGCTATAGTTAACAAAATATTGTCTGTAAAATAATCTTAATGACTGACAAATATATAAGCAAGCTTAGTAGAAAATGTATCGCGTAGAAAGTATACAATAGCCAGGTGGTGGTGCCGCACGCCTTTAATCCCAGCACTCGGGAGGTAGAGGCAGGCGGATCTCTGTGAATCTGAGGCCAGCCTGGTCTACAAGAGCTAGTTCTGGACATGCACCAAAAGTACACAGAGAAACCCTGTCTTGATAAAAAAAAACAAAAACAAACAAACAAACAAAAACACAAAAAAAGGAGAAAGAAGGAGGAGGAGGAGGAGGAGGAGGAGGAGGAAGAAAAGTACACAATAATAGTAACTACTTTTATCATGTGAAATCTTTCCTATTAGTTTCTCTACAACAATGACCATGGAGCATCTTGGTTGTAAGAGATGCTCCTTGAAGATCCAGTTAAAACAAGTAATGACAGCCAGACGTGATAGTACATGCCTTAGGTACAGCCTCTAATACCAGCATTTTGCAGGCTGAGTCAGGAGGATGAAGAGTTTGGATGCCAACTAATGGTGCATATCAGGAGGACCTGTCTCAAAAACAGAAAACAAAAAAACAGCCTATTGAACAATCAAATTGTTTGACAGTGAGACATTTTGTTTCCTTTTCTCCCTAGGTGCTCTATGTTGTAACCATTCAAAGGATAACCAAATGTGCCGTGATGTATGTGAACAGGTAAGCTGGATAATAATTGTGAGCACAATCAGATAAGTCATTTATTAAATTTGTTTTTGGAAAGGTCTGTTGTACAACAAGTTATAGTTTACATCACAAATAATGTGTTACCTGACCTGAAGCACTGAAAAGGAGCATAGTGTCATAACCTGAGTCATAAGGAAATAATCAGGCCGACCCAGACTGAGGTCCCTTGAAAGTCTCTCTTAGTGTCCTCATTGTTGTCTAAGTTCTCTGGGATTGTGGTTTGTAGGCTGGCTTTCTTTGCTTTATGTTTGAAAACCACCTATGAGTGAGTACATGTGACAATTGTCTTTCTGTGTCTGGGTTATCTCATTCAAAATAATGTTTTCTATTTCCATCCATTTTCCTGCAAAATTCAAGATGTCATTATTTTTTCTGTTGTATAGTACTCCATTGTGTAAATGTACCATATTTTTCTTATCCATTCTTTGGTTGATGGGCATTTAGGTTGGTTCCAGGTTCTGGCTATGACAAACAAAGCTTCTATGAACATAGTTGAGCACATGTCCTTGTGGCACAATTGAGCATCCTTTGGATATATACCCAAAAGTGGTATTACTGGGTCTTGAGGAAGGTTGTTTCCTAATTTTCTGAGAAATCGCCACACTGACATCCAAAGGGGTTGTACCAGCTTGCATTCCCACCAGCAATGCAGAAGTGTTCCCTTTTCCCCACAACCTCTCCAGCATAAGTTGTCATCAGTGTTTTTGATCTTGGCCATTCTTACAGGTGTAAGATGGAATCTCAGAGTTGTTTTGCTTTGCATGCATTCCTCTGATGACTAAGGATGTTGAACATTTCCTTAAGTGTCTTTCAGCCATTTTAGATTCCTCTGTTGAGAGTTCTCTGTTTAGGTCTGTACTCCATTTTTTTTATTGGATTATGTGTTCTTTTGGTGTCCAGTTTCTTGAGTTCTTTGTACATTTTGGAGATCAGCCCTCTCTCTGATGTGGGGTTAGTGAAGATCTTTTCCCGTTTTGTAGGCTGTTGTTTTGTCTTGTTAACCATGTCCTTTGTTTTACAGAAACTTTTCAGTTTCAGGAGGTCCCATTTATTAATTGTTTCTCCCATTGTCTGTGCTGCTGGGGTTATATTTAGGAAGTGGTTCCCTGTGCCATTGCGTTCAAGTGTACTTCCCACTTTCTCTTCTATAAGGTTCAGTGTGGCTGGCTTTATGTTGAGGTTTTTGATCCATTTGGACTTGAGTTTTTATGGATGGTGATAGATAAGAGTCTATTTTCATTCTTCTACTTGTTGATATCCAGTTATGCCAGCACCACTTGTTAAATATGCTTTCTTTTTTCCATTTGATATTTTTTTGCTTCCTTGTCAAAAATCAGGTGTTCAAAGATGTGTGGATTGATATCTAGGTCTTCTATTTGGTTCCATTGGTCCTCCTGTCTGTTTTATGCCAGTACCAGGCTGTTTTCAGTACTGTAGTTCTGTAGTAGAGTTTGAAGTCAGGGATTGTGATGCCTCCAGAAGTTCTTTATTGTACAGGATTGTTTTGGCTATCCTGGGTTTTTTGCTTTTCCATGTGAAGTTGAGTACTGTTCTTTCGAGTTCTTTGAAGAATTTTTCTGGGATTTTGATGGGCACAGAGCTCTTAATTTAAAGAGATAACATGCTAAGATTTAATTCGGTATTTGGGGTATTTTTGTTTGGGGATTTTTCACTGACAGTGTCTCATGTATCCTAGGCTTGGGACTATTGTTGTACACCACACTTCATGCAGTTCTGGAACTAGGCCATGGCATTGTGGACATGCTGGGCAAGCACTCTTCCTACTAAGCTATATTCCAAGCCCCAGCTAGGGTATAGGAACAAATAATCTCTATATCTATAATGAATCCTAAAATAATCAAGCTGCTGATAATAATTATATGTGTATATAATTAAAGCAAATGTAAAGTGTTAATAGTTGGTAGACCTGTTGGAAACTGGATTCATAGTCTTGCTCTTTAAGATTTTGTTTTCTGGTTGATCCTTTTTATGCAATTTCTGCTGAAGCAATACCTCTTCATAAAGTCCTAGCTTTTTAAAATCATCTTAGGGCTATTGTGTAGCTTTAGAAGTTCTCTAGAACTTCTAAAGTAATCATTACTGAAGTAATCATCTCAGTCTTTATTCAAATTTTTATAGTAGCTGGGTGGCGCACACCTTTAATCCCAGCACTCGGGAGGCAGAGGCAGGCGGATCTCTGTGAGTTCGAGACCAGCCTGGTCTACAAGAGCTAGTTCCAGGACAGGCTCCAAAGCCACAGAGAAACCTGTCTCAAAAAACAACAGCAACAAAAAATTTGTAGTAATAGACAGGAGGCAATGTCACCTTCATTTTGTAAGTAAAGAAACTGAGATATAAAAGAGTTAAGTAACTTACTAAAGTTTCCACATCCGTGATTCGAGGAAGAGAGACTGAGCGCTCAGCATCACTCATTGTGCAATCCATACTTAGCCACTAAGATGCAACCATGATACAATGCCAAACAGGTTGTCCAGTCTCAGAGCTCATTATTTATGCTCTCAGCCCATCTCACCACTGTTCTAACTTTTTTCGGGATCTTGAACTTTTTTATTTATTTCGTGTTTGTCTTTGTTATTTTTGAGGAATATAGAGGAGAAACGAGATGATTTTGAAAATTATTTTCATTTTTATGTTTACATTTGAGGGTTTTGCCAATATGTATGTCTGTGTACTTGTATGCCTGGTTCCATCAGGGGACAGAAGAGAGTGTTGGATCCCCTGGAACATGAGTTCCAGATGATTGTGAGCTGCCATGTAGGAACTGAACTCAGGTCCACTGGAAGAACAGCCAGTGCTCTTAACCGCTGAGCCATCTCTCCAGCCCCCAGGAGATTATTTAAAAGTATAATTTTCTCTGTATTTCCTTCCCATCCACACACAGAGAGAGGGGTGCCAGGTTTCCAGGCTGTGGTCTGAGTAGTTCAACAGTGGCTGTCTCCCTGTAGTTGTTCAGTCACAAAACTGGAGGTCTCGGCGGTCTTGGTTTGGTGCTGGAGACCCAGGGAGGTCTGAAACAGCTGCCAGTTTTCCGTCCACACTGGGGCCCTGAGGAAACAGGGTCCAGTGTGAGTGATGGAATGGTTCAGGAGATGAACTCAGGGGAAAGGGAGCACAGACAGACAGAAAGCACCAGCTTCCTCCTCCATGTCCTCTTATGTGGGGCGCCGCCAGGTGTGGCCCAAATTGAGGGTGAATCTTCTGACCACAAATAATCCTGATTAAGGGTGGTCTCCCACCTCAAATAGTACAGCCTAGAAAAATCCCCCAGAGATACCTGGGTTTTAGTTACTTCTAAATGTAGTCAAGTTGAGAAGCAAGACTTAGCCCTCACATACCTGAAATGTGCCTAAGAAGCCTGGAACTCAAGTTTTCATTTATTTAATTTTGACTCAAACTCATTATGCACCAGGGATGGCCGTCTCCTCCTCTCACTTCCCAGGGGCTAGAGTATAGGGCCTGTTACCACTATATCCAATGTAGTTTTCCCCTTGGTATGTGTATGACAGTACACACTGTCAATGTGGCCTAGTCTAGTCCAAGTGCTATAGTTATGTGTGTGTGTCCCCATACTCTATTTTTATTTAATTTTGCTTGATTTACATTTAAATTGAACAACCACATTTGATTTGCATCTGCCTTATGAAATAAAGCAAGACTCTTTGATCAAACTGGAAGTTTTGTTTGGCAGGTCTTCCCCATGAATGATAATAGATATAGCTGTCCCTTCTTGTAATGTTTAATAGTCACTGTTGATAATTGCCTAAATGCATTAATTCACTAGATATTACAAAATGGTAATATTTAATTCTTATTACTTTTTAATTATAGTTGCTAGTTATGGAGGCAAGTGGCTAAATAATAATAGTGTTATTTAGCTTGTTTTTCTCCACATTGGAGTAATAGAAAAGAGTTTCAACTTGGTATAATTGGACTTGTCCTGATTATTTCCCAAATTAACCAAATAATCTTATGAGAGATGCTACCTCAAAAGCTGGGTGTATAATGCTAGCACTCTGGAGACTGAGGTAGGAGGATCCTGAATTCAGACCAACCTGGGATAGATAGTGAGAACAAGTGTGTAAAACAGATCTTACCTCAGCTCAGTTTAGAACCCTCCAAAAGTTCCTTTTATAAAACAAAAGCCTTCTAGGAAACTGGGATATCTAGAGGATGATACTTTTAGAAAACCCTTCTTTCTTTAAAAAAAAAGAAAAGAAACTCAAAGGTTTTTGTCTTTTTGTTTTGTTTTGTTATGTTTTTTGTTGTTGTTGTCAAATAGATTTTCTCCTCAAAGAGTGAATCCCGACTGAAACATCTGTTGCAGAGAGCCCCAGACTACTGCCCAGAAACAATGGTAAGTCCTACGTCATTGTGACAGCTTTTGTGTACTTGAAGCCATGGGCTGAGTTACTTTTAGGTTTATCACACTTCTCAAGAGTGGTTGAATGTGTGTATGATCAGAATAAAATTTTAAACCCAAAATAATCTTCTTATGAACTGCTAAATAGATTAGTGTCTCTTGCCTTTTATCCATCCCCATTTCAGTGCCTAGGAGTACAGTAATCTTAACTATCAATGTATTTCAGTCTTTAAATTTCACTGCAGTATTTCATCTAGAATTTAGAACTCTATGAGTGATTTGACTAATTTTATGAAATCTGTAATAACTGAATTCTTTGTTTATTTGGATTTTGGAAAGCTGAATTTGAGATAAGAAAATATGTGACTGATTCCTAACCCTCCATTTTCTGTCACACTGTTATTGATACACGGCTTGAAGTCTAAATCAGGAAGTCTGACACGTCTCCAGGGTTTGGGCTGTTTTCTCTGTGTGAAATGTGTGTGAGACAGGCCAAGAGCGCTCAAGCTTCTGTGAGAGAACTTTAGATATAGTGGCCTCTGCTGTGTGGAAGAGGGAGGTGCTAAAGGTCAGACAGTTCTGACTGTGTGCTTGAAAATGGTAACTTCAATAAATAACCCTAGTAACCTGGCTCATTCCCAGTACTTTTAAATGGAAAAACAAGAAAGGCAGTAGTTATCGCTTTTACAGTTCGTGGGTGTGTGCATGCATGCTCATGTGTGTACACTATGGCAAGTGCATTAAGATCAGAGTACAGCATGTGTAGGTGGTTTGCTCCTTCTGCCATGAGGATCCGAGAGTCCCAGAGATTGGCAAATCACCCTTACCCACTGAACCATCACACTGGCCCAGCTTTTATTTTTATTTTTTTAAATATGGAGTTAGCCCTATGACTATATGGGTCTAGCCATAATCCAATTAACTGCATAATTTCTGTAGAGATTATCATGTATAGAACCTAGTTATTTGCATAAAAGCATTTTGGTGATTACAATTTCAGGTTGAAATTTGGAGTTGTATGAATTCATCTTTGCCAGGTAAGTAAATTAATTTTATTAATGTAAAATTTGAGCCATAGTCCTAAATTTGATTTGTATATAGGATTTTTAAAATGATTTATTTATTATTGCATTATATGAGTATGTGTGCTTGTGCATGCACATGTGTGTAGTGCATGTACATGTTTACATGAACACATGCACACCACGGCACCTGTGTGTTCAGGGACCAACTTTTCAGGAGTTGGTACTCTCCTTTTTGCCTTGTTGGGGTGGGTCTCCCACTTCTGCCTTGCAGGCAAGGTGAAACAGCAGCACATCTTTTCATAGTTAAACAAATGCAGCATAAACAAAAGCAACACATCTTTTCAGAGTTACAGTCATATTCTGTAGCAAAACCAAATGCTAAATAATATATATGTAGTTAAATAATCTACAACATTTGTACTCTTTGAGTTTCTTGTAACATGTGATCTTACTGACTGCTACCTCCTTGTAATGTCACCTTGGCTTTAGACCTTAGGCTCTCTCCCCTGCTCCCTCTTCCCTGCTGTAGGGATTATGGCTGCTCTAGTATGTGGAACTCCCACTCCTCTCTCTACACTGGGCAGTTAAGTTGTTAACTAGTCGGCCCTAGTAAGGGAATTGGCTGTTTGTGATTAATCTACACCATGGCCTGGATCTCAGCATTCAGGTAACATCCAAAATCCAAAACCAAAGTTAGCTGGAAAGATAACGAGCCCAGAAACCTGCACATTACCTTTGATTGCTTTTTCGTTCTAGTCCCATTAATATACCCTTTGCAAGATCTTATATCTGTCTCTTTTATTCCTAGTTCAAGTCTTTGTTACTATACTCTTGGGATAGAATATTGTATAGTAATAATATTTATTATTATATAATAAATTTCTGATTAATGTTTCCACACATTATTTCTGCCTTTCTCATCTCCTTCAGAAAGAATAACTCGGGGATTTCTGCTTCCATTGCAATAAAGCCTAAATTCTATAGCCTGACATTCATGGTCTTCTGGAATTGAAGCTCATTTTCCAGCTCTGGTTAAAGCCAGTGCTTAGGAACAGGAATATGCCCCGTGTTTCTTAGCTTGAAAGAGTTTCTTAGTATTCTCAGAAGTTTACATTGCAAACAAATTGAGCAGTGCGCTTCTGTTCAGCCCAAACTCCACAGTGAGCTACTTCTTGTATATTTTATCTATTTTTTTGTACTTTCATATCCCATGTAATGGAGTAGCTTGTATACAGTAAAGATCAAAAAATAAAAGAGCTTGTTGAATAATTTTGTTTTGTTTGAGGTTCCTGGGTGTTTGGGGATAGCAATGTACTGCATTCTGAATAACAGCTCACATAGCTTATGATCCCTGCAGATTCTGTTCACTAGTCTAAGAGTGAGAGTGTCTGAACACCAGGAAGCAAACTAAACCAAAATAATACATAGTCATTTTGAATGATTAGGTGTGCCCATCAAAGCCAGGAGTGGCTCATAGAAATTGATCCTGCATGTTTTCTATGTATCAGTTTTTAAAAAAAGATAATGAGTTTATGCTATTCTACATATTTAATATTTTAACACAAAAGATGCACATGCTCATTTTTTGGCTATTTGCTTAAATTGTATCAGAATATTTGTATGTGATTCATGGTATGAAATAAGGAAAAGGCTTTCTCCCTGGCTTTCCTTACTTTGCATGTCCTCTCGTAGACATGCTGTTTACCCAGGATTGAGAATGACCAAGCTCAGGGCAAATAAAAAAGGATAAAACCAAAGAGCCTAATACTCATGTAGTGTGGAACCCCAAGGAAACTGACATCACTGGGAATTAGGACCAGAGGAGGTACATAATCATTTTGAGGCCTGCTATCTGAACTAGTTTCCTCATGAACATTTACTTTGTCTTGTAATAGTATCGATTAGTTTTGTATACTATTTGTCTTCATTGATACTTAGACCAAAACATTTGAACATTTTGTTTTTCAGGTGTGTTTAAGAAGTCTGATGGCTGGGTTGGCTTAGGCTGTTGTGAACTGGCTATTGGCTTGGAGTGTCGACAGGCATGCAAGCAGGTAACACCTGACAGTCAGGCTCTTAAGCACCGTGGAGTACAGTTTGAGTTTTAGCCGCCTTGTCTACTTTACAGCTTTGGAGAGGTGACCTGCAGAAACTGCACACTTAGCATTAGGCTTATGTCTCAGTTGCGGCCACTGCTTGTATAATCCTCAACTCTCTCTTATTCTTTTCCTGTCTTTTCTTAAATTTATTTATTTATTTTATGCGTATGGGTGTTTTGACTGCTTGTACGCCTGTGTACCACATGTGTACCTTGTGCCTGTGGAGGCCAGAGGAGGCATCAGATCCCCTGGAACTGCAGTTATGGGTAGTTGTGAACCAGTGTGTGGGTGCTAAGAATTGAGCCTGGGTCCTTTGGTAGTGCTCTTAGCCACTAAGCCATCTGTCCAGCTCCGTTTTTCTTTCTTTCATCTCTTTGCCACACACAAAAGAGTTTATTGGTACCGAGGCATTTTGTCCTTTGCATAGGACATGCTGAGTCAGTGCAACTCTAAATAGTCATATAAAGCTAGGGTACTGTTGGATGGAAGCAGTGACACAGTAGCTTATTTTGTGTTCCTCTTCCCTTCTCTATTTCATCATGGCTCTCTTTGATAGGCGTATCTCTGCTACAAATTCAGGTATGACTTCACTGCGTGTGTTTTAGGAGCTTCTCAGATTTAGTAATATTGGCTTCCTGGCTTCTCTACTCCAAGTGGTGGGTGCAGACCTAACTGGGATGCTAGCTGTTTAAGTGGTTATTTAAACTGACGTGTAACCATAGCTGGAGCTTGCTCTGGCTTTGTGAGATGCCAGTGTCTCCTTCCCTTCTGTTGTTGCGGTTCTTGTGTGTTGTTTTGTGGAGCTCTGGCTGGTCTATAACTCATGTGTAGATCAGACAGGCCCCAGTTATAACAGTTCTTCTGCCTCTGCCGCCTGAGTGCTAGGATTATCCGAGTGAGCCAGCACACCAGCCTCACCTTCACGTTTTATACAAAGCTGTCTAAGCCTGCACTGTGGTGTTTGCGCAGCACATGACCTAGCTATCTGCTACTTCCCTCCAAACGCTGAGGCAAAGTTTGAGTTATATAGGATTTGAACTAAAATCCTGGGACATAAAGCAGTTGTCAGCCATTCTTCTTCCTGCCCCTACCCCAACTGCACCTCCCCCATCCTTCTCAGTTAGTTTGCTGAAAATTGCATGGGACTAGGTGACAGAATAGGAGAAAGGGAAATAAAGAATGCAATCCCATGACTCTTGAACAGTGTCGCTACACTGAACCTGATGACATGTAGAAGAAAAACCTCTTGGTAGCAGATTTGCTTTGCCTTGTTTTGCAAGCACATACTTCATTATGATGAGTAACCTGGTATTTTTCTGAGCTCAGCCTTCTGACAGTAGAGAGGGTAGTGCCTTCTTCATACACTGTTGAGAAGGAACTGGAGGAGCGACTCTGCCTGCTGGTGTGCTATGTGCGTCTTCAGCTGTGCTCTCCATTATATGTGGTGCTTTTCTGAGGAAATTGGCTCGAGATAGTATAAAACGTTGAATATGAAGGGTTAAAGAAAAAGCAGAATGTAAGTGCCCTGGCAGAGCTTCACAAGAAAATTCACTAGAGTGGAATTCAGCTTTTTAAAAGGCCTCTGATTTATATTTCCTTCAAAGTTGTGTAGTTTCCAAAATAACAATAACAAAAGAACCATGTTGTTATGTGAGATTGAAACCATAGAGCTTAGGCTGGAGCTCTGCATGTTGAGCAGTCCTGGGGTGCTATTTGTTTTAAAACATTGTGTAAGATCTGTTGTATTCTAGGAACTTCCAAATATTTGAGTATAAGGTTTTCTTTGATGAATAAAGAATATTATACTAACAATTAGCATACACTAATTTGTGTTCTTTTTGTCCTATACAAAATAAATAGCATGCATAGTAAGTTAATGAAGTTTTTGTCTGCTTTTAGGCATCATCAAAGAATGATATTTCCAAAGTTTGCAGAAAAGAATATGAGGTATGTGTCTTCTTTATCAAATTTGGATAGACTATTCCAGTGTTCTCAGAACTGACAAAATCACTTAAATTTTAAAAAATTTATTTATTTTTAAACAAATTGCATTCTAACTTAGCAGAAATTTTAGCCTTGGTAAAAAAAAAAAAACATCTTTTACTCTCTAAAGTGTTTTGACTATGAGGTTTGTTGAAATTAAGTATTAATTTTAAAGAAATGCTTTAAATCTCTCATTCAGAGATTTCATCTGTAATATTTTCTTAACAAAACCACTTGCACTAAGATTCTGAAATCATTTTTCATAGGTTCTCTATCCTCTTTTGCCCCTTTTCTATCTGTGGGCCCATCTTGGTGTCCATTTTTATAAACTGCTGTATCAAGAAGAAATGTAAACTAAGAAAATTAAACTGCTAAGATGAGCACTTCACACTTCAACACCCGTTTTTAGAAAATGTTGCAGATCTGAAACCCTTGTCTCCTGGGATGGGTTTCCAGCATTGTGTTCCCAGTGAGCAAGTGGTGGAATGGGAGCAGCGGAGGCAGTTTACCTCGTGCACATGTGCAAAACTTCTTTGGGTGCCCGTATTCTGGAACCCCATCATGTGTATGACACTTGTGTCACTTTTCAGAGTGTACAGTCGTGTAATTAAGAGACTTAAATGCACGTCTCATTCATTACATTACTATCTGGACAGTGAGGAGCCCATTAACATCTGTGTACTAGGAGAAACAGTAATTCCTGGCTGCTTCTATATTAAAGTTCTGGTTATTTTTTCTTTTCTCAGAGTCTGTAATTAAACCTCTTCATTAACATTTTTAGACTGCAGAGTCTGATTTATCCTTTGTCCCTTTGTTCTGTTGGCTAAGTTACATCTGGTCTCTGAAGACAAGTTTCAGGTTAATTTCAGCTTCCCTCTGTTCTTGTTGAAAAAATCCTGCTATACAGAAGTAAAGACTCTCTTTAAGTGTTTTTCTTACCTCTACCTTTGAAATGACCATTTTGGGTTTCTCTTGACTAAGTGGCTAACTGTGACAATTCCTTCTTTTCTTCCACATGATGTCTGACACTGTCCATCTCCTGTAGCCTGTCCTCCATTACTTTAGTGTGCTTCCTTCTCTTGTCTGGATTTCTGCACTGCCCTAGGAAGTCTGCAGTGTGTTGATGAAGGCCGAGACAGGAAAGGTAAGAGAGATAAACACTGTGCTACTGTAGAGATAAGAGCAGATTGCTTCCCTGCCTGCCTCTCTTTATCTGGTGTACAATTAATGCAGCAACTATTTTTCAAAAGTCTATAGGATGTGTTTCTTCCTTATTTTTGTATTACAAGCTCAAATTATTCAACATAATTCAAAACTCTGTTTGATTTCCTAAATATTATTTAGAAATAATGAGAGGCAGCAGAACTTTAATTCAGGAAGCTGGTTCTGCATTATACACTCAAAGCAAATCCCAGCTGAGGTCTAGTCTAGCCATAGGACCATCTGTGAACAGCTCTAAGTTGAATTGGGTAAATTTGGCATAATTTAGTCTATTTATCTTGCTGGTTCTCTGTTAACATCAGAAAAATTTTATAAAATGGGCCTTTAATGTGTTTTCCTTAGCCTTAGAGCGGTTGTAGGATGAATCCCTACATGTTGTGGCTTTAGGTGCCACATTTACTCTGAAGGGCAGATCTTAGGTGGTTTGAGTAGAGATTTAGAGACTGGGCGATTACATTCAGATCTTGTTATCTTTATTGGAAAACTGTTCCTGGTTCCTTTAAGGAAATTTCCTAGGAAATTTGCTTTAGTGAAAAAGACTACATTGCCACTTAAGATTCTGTTTTATTCAAACCAACCTAAGATAATCCAACTAAATATGGAGCATTTTTACATCAGATTTTATAATCTGGCTTCTAATGAACATCAGCAATATTAGTGAAATTTTGAAAGGCAGAATTATCTAACTAGAAAAGGCACAGACTTCAGAGACAGACCTAAGTTAAAAACCTAGCTGAGGGGTCTGGGGAGATGACTCCACAGTTAAGAGCACTGGCTACTCTTTCAGAGGTCCTGAGTTCAATTCTCAGCAAGCACGTGGTGGCTCACAATCATCTCTCGTGGGATGCAAAGTCAATAGAGCACTCATTTACATAAAGTAAATCTTTAAAAACAAACAAACCCCAAACCTAGCTGAGCATGGTGGTACACACCTTTGATCCCAGCACTCTCGAGGTGGAGACATGAATCTCGGTGAGTTCCAAGCGAGCCAGAAATACATGGTGAGAACCTATCTCAAAGCAAAACAAAATTTTAGTTAAGATGTTTATAGCTTAACTTCTTTAATAAAGAAGTTTATCTAATTAAGTCAGATTAGTTAAAATATATACTGGGGCTAGAAAGATGTGTCAACAGTTTAGAGCACTTACTGCTTTTTCAGAGGATTTGGGTTCAATTCCCAGCACCCACAGGGTGGCTCATGGCCATACATAACTCTCCCTGATGCCCTCTTCTGGCTTTTCCAGACACAAGGCATACAGTAGTATACACACATGCATAAACTTATACATATAAATTATGATAAATAAGCCAAAAACTACTATTTTAAATATATACTGCATGCATGAGGACTTAGGAAATCATAAGTAGAGCCAGTATTTTGGGAGTTCCAGGAAAAACTTTACAAAATAGTGATGAGTTGGTGCGGTTGGTTAATAAAACTGTAGACCACAGGCATGCTAGGAAAAATGCATGTGGCTCATGCAAGGGGCAAAGAGAAGGACAAACCTTGACAATCTCACTATGTAGCCCTGGCTGTCCTGGAACTCACTCTATAGGTCAGGCTAACTTCAAAGTAACAGAGATCCACCTGCCTCTACCTCCCGAGTGCTGGGATTAAAGGCATCTGTCACTATAACCTGCCAAGTTTTAAATAAAAAGGTTCGTGTGGTGTGTGTGTCGGGGGGGTCCTATAATAGAGGTAGTTTATGTCATTAGAGTGCTGAGCAGTAAGAATTCTGTGAGTCAACTGTGTGCACAATACACAGACAAAAGGAACTTTTTATAGTTGTAAAGATTCTATTATATTCTGTTGTCAAAGGGTTATTAAGAATTCTGTTTACCTATATAAAAACAACTAACTTTTTAAAGAATCAACACTTTAAAGAAGGGTGGAGGGGAGAAAGTCAAAGATTTAAATGAAGAATCATTAATAGGGTTTTTCATGATGGGTTAGATATAGACAACAATGTCCAAGGATGTAGACTAATTACCTTATCTTTTAAGCCCAGTGTCCTGGAATACTTTTACTATCGTCCTATGCTTGAAGGTACTATGTAGGTCCTTATCTTCCCACAGAGGGCAGGCTTATTATCTAGATCTGTGTTGCAGGTGTAAAATGCACTCAGTGGGCACAGGTCTAGAGAATGAGGCCCCGAGGAGGCGTTGGTTTTGAGGACTTGTACGTGTGCTGAGTCAGTTTTCATAGCTTTATAGTCTCATGCACTTGGAAGTCAAAGAATAGATTGTGGTACCAATTGACGATGGAAAACTCAATTGAGGTCTCTTCCCTTTCTCACCAACAAATCTGGTTCCAAAGGGGCTACACTTGCAATATAGGATGACAAGAGGGTTCATCTCCTTCTTTTGTAGAGGGATATAGTGCTTCTCACAGTGTTGTTCCTCTTGAAAACTGGTGCTGATAACTTGAGTTTGAAGCCTCACTCATATAAAGTGAATGCTTAGAGAATCTCCAGCTGGGAATGTATCGAAAATGAGTCTAAGATGGTAGTCTTTTCTTAGATGCCCAAGACAAGTAACACAGATCCTCCCTGCAGATAAGAGTCTTAAGAAAAATAAGCAACTCACAGTTTAAAATTCACTAGAAAACAAGGTCATCAGAGAACAGCCAGACCTCAAGGCATTTCTGCTATCACATGCAGACCATACAGATATTTAATATGGTTAAGAAACAGAATCCTAAAAATACACAGAGCACATAGAATTGGGAAAGAATTTAATAAAATTTTAGTTGAAGAAATAAAAATAAAGTGGAAGCTGGGGTATGTTCTTCTGCGATCCCAGTACTTCTGAGGTAGAGGAGAAAGGTCACAAGTTCAAAGGTCATACTCAGCTGAATATTGAGTTTAAGCCAGCCCAGGCTACAAGAGATCCTGTCCACACATTATACACATACATCATAAAAAAAATTCTTGCAATAAAAAGTTTAAAAAATCTTCTCTTTCAAAGATGGCCAACAGCTGTTGTCTCAGTAGCAACAAAAGAAGCCAGAAGACAACGTTTACATGGTTCTGAAAGAAAATAGCTATCTAACTAGAATTGTGTATCCAAAAAGATTACAGAAAATAATGCAACATTATGATAGTTCGAGAGGAGGGAGTGGGATTTACTGAGTAGGGGGCAAGTAAGAACAAAGTATAATAATACATGTACACACATACACAGGTATACATATGTGTACATGAGTATCAATGTGTGTGTGCGACACTGTCACAGTGAAACCTGTTTTATGCTAACTGAAAGTGCAGTGGGCCTGGAGGGCGGGTGAGTGAGTAAAATGTGCAAATGTGAGAACCTGAGTTTAAATACACAGGTAAAGCAGCACAAGAGTGTGCATGTCTGTAATTTCAGTACTACCAGGGCAAAGTGGGAGACAGGAGGATCTCCAGAATCTCACTCCCAGCTAGCCTGACGTGTGCAACTAAGGAACCACCAGAAACTGTCTCAAACAAGGTGGAAGGTGAGAATCAACACCAGAGGTTGTCCTCACATCTTACATGCACTGTCCATGCACTCACTGCATGTGTGCATACATGTGCATACACACACGCACACACATTACATGCACATCATATGCACATGCAAAAAATAATGATTTCTTAAAGATTTTTGTTTGTTCTTTGAGACAAGGTCTCACTGTGTAGTACTATCTGGTCTAGAATTCAATATGTAGACCAGGCTGGCCTCAACTCATAGAGATATGCCTGTCTCTGCCCTCTGCCTCCAAGTGCTGGAATTGGAGATGTGTATCACCATGCCCGAGGAATTTCTTTCTTGTTTTGTTTTTTTTTTTAATTTCTGTTAAGAGTGAAAGATCTGACTGATGATCTTTTCTCACTTGATCAATCCCTGAAAAAGTACCTGGAAAGAATCCCTCTTTTGTTGCTTAAAGAACTTACGGACTGAGAAAGTGACTCAGTGGGGAAAGAAGTGCTTGCTGGTAAGCATGACTACTTGAGTGCCACCCACAGAATGCAAATGGTAGAAAGAAAACCTGCTTCTGTAAGTTGACCTCTCACCTCTACACTCATGCTATAATATGCACTCACCCACACACATGCATATATACACACAAACACACAAACAAATAAGTAATTGTTAAAAAAAAAAAAAAAACCTTAGCTAACACTTCTTTAAGAGTTACGTATGTTAGAGTGAGATCACCAAGCTTTGTTCTAGGAGCTCCTAAAACCAACCTTTAACTTGATTATTCCCTCAGAATCACAGCTGGTCTACAGAGAAAGTTTCAGGACAGGGAAACCCTGCCTCGATAAAAATAAAAACAAAAACAAGCAAAACCAAAACACACACACAAAGTTTTCTCAGTTAGATTCTCCTGGGTTTTTCACAAGCATAGTCTTTGAGTCACTTGGAAGTATGGGATAGGTCATGAAAAGGCTTGTGGCATATGGTACTAGAATCTGAAATAACATTCAGAGCACCTAGAGTCTGATTTTATTTTTAACTCTTTGCAGGAGCCCACCACCCAGATCCCAAATAATCACACAGAGACTTATTCTTTCTTATGAATGCCCAATCTTAGCTTGGCTTAACCTAAATCATTCCATCTACCTTTTGCCTCTGGGCTTCTATCTTTATTCTATATACCTTTCTTTACTTTTTACTCCGTAGCTGGTTGTGTAGTTGGGTGACTGACCCCTAGAGTCCTCCTCTCCTCCTTTTCTTGCTTTCTATTTATTCTCTCTGCCTGGCAGTCCCACCTATCCCTCTCCTGCCTAGCTATTTATTGGCTGTTCAGCTAAATCAGATGTTTTAGACAGGCAAAGTAATACAGCTTCACAGAGTTAAACAAATGCAATATAAAAGAATACAACACATCTTTGCATCATTAAACAAATGTTCCACAGCATAAACAAATGTAATGTCTATTTTCTTTCTTGATTATCAGAATAAGCATTGTTAAACGATGTGAGGTAGTAAAATGTCCAGGGACTTGCTGATGGCTTATGAGTTACGTTTTAGTTCGGTTCAGGGTCTATAAATCCATGGCATATCTTAAAGCCAGACTTCGCTGACACTGTCCTGGCATGTGGCCTTCCCATTTGCTGTTCGCACCATTGAAGTGCAGTGCAACAAGCTGCCTTCAGCCCTCCATGCTCCTGCTTGCTCCCTCCTTTATCAGCTTCTGCTCCAGGCTTTCCTTGCAGGAAATATATAGTTTCCTGTATTCAAATATATCCTATATTGAAATATAGTTTCCAGGACAGTTTTCCTGTCCTTTACTTCCTTTCTTCAATCTAGTTCTTTGATGGTTTTCTTTAAAGAAGGTGACAATGAGAAAAGCCAGAGAGAGATACTTCTCAGAAGATTAGCCTTAAAAGAAAGAAAGAAAGAGAAAAAAAGAAAGAAAAAAGAGAAAGAAAGTGAAAGAAAGGAAGGGTTTAAGGAGCTGGAGAGTTGGCTCAGTGATTAAGAGCACTTGTTGCTTTGCAAAGGACTTGGGTTGGATTCCCAGCACCCAAATGACCATTCACAACCAGCTGTAATTCCAACCCCACAGGATCTGACACCCTCTGTTGATCTCTAGGGTCACCAGACATTCATTTGGTGCATACATATATGCAGACAAAACACACATGTAAAATAATAAAACAATAATTAAAAATTTAAGACAAAAGTTTTGAGTTAAATAATTACTAATACAACTCAGTTGCTTTGCTGATGGCCACTGGTTCTGTGGGAATGCTAAGATAAAGGTAGTACAGGGGCTCTTAGACCACAGAACCAAAGGTGAGCTCAGTCACTGCCAGCACATAGCTAGGTATGACAAGGTGCAGGTATGTGTCAAACTATATTTTTTCAAATATTCACATGGTTCATAGTTCAGAATACCATGTAGTCAAGTTTCTTTCCCACATCATGTACCACGAAGTTGCCAGTGATGTTTTATGTGTAGGAAGGAAGTATGTATATATAGTCCTCCTCCAACCTTTACCACTATGGTCAATTAGCATGCACTTCCCTCTGCCTCTGGGTGCCAGTGTTGAGTGTGTCTGTCTGTGTATGCCTGCGAGGATTGTACTGTATCCTTAGCAAGTATTACAGTAAAATGTATGCTCGAAGATATGTTTGCATCACATTTTTGTTCTTTTTTCTTTTTTTCCTTTTCTTTTCTTTGTTGTTAAAAGAAAAATTCACACTTCCTCTCCTTGTCCCAGGCCCTCCCACTCCCCCACTACCCCACTTCCCTCCCCCTGCTTCCTTAAGAGGGGGCAGGATACCCTGCCCTGTGGGAAGCCCAAGGCCCTCCCCCCTCCATCTCGGTCTAAGAAGGTGTGCATCCATATAGAATAGGTTCCCAAAAAGCCAATACATGCAGAAGACATAGGTACCAGTGTCATTATCATTGGCTTCTCAGTCAGTCCCCGTTGGCAGCCACATTCAGAGAGTCCGGTTTGGTCATATGCTCATTCAGTCCTGGTCCAGCTGGATTTGATGAGCTCCCAATAGATCAGGCACACTGTCTCAGTTGATGGGCCAGTCCCTTGCAGTCCTGACTTCCTTACTCATCTTCTCCCTCCTTCTGCTCTTCGACTGCACCTTGGTAGCTCAGTCCCTTGCTCTGATGTGAATATGGGTCTCTGCCTCTATCTCCATCCATCGTGCGAAATTTCTATGGTGATGATCAAGATATTCATCAATGTAACTATGGGACAAGGCCAGTTCAGGCACCCTCTCCTCTGCTGCCCAAGTACCTAGCTGGGGACATCCCTGTGGACACCTGGGATCCCCTCTAGAGACAAGTCTCTTGCCAAACCTAAAATGACTCCCTTAATGTAGATATCTTATTCCCTTCTCCAATATCCACCCTTCCTCCATCTCCACCCTCCCACACCCCAAGCTCTCCCCAGTTCTTCCCTTTCCCCTTCTCCCTACCCTCACCCTTTTGCCAACCTCCACCCCTACCTCCACCCCCATCCCCACACCCATGCTTCCAACTTTTGCCTGGCGATCTTGTTTGCTTCCTACACATACAAAAAGATAAGGTGGTACTTTGCCTTCATAAAGCCTTAAGGACCTAACTAGAATGTGTGTGTTAGTTAATGCTGAGGAAATGCCAGGAGTGGTTGGGGTGTAGTAAATAGCAGGTTGTGACAGGAAGCTTTAGGAATGGTGAATCTCAGCATAGGTATAAGTAAGTATCAGGTCTGAGCCGTTACCTGCAGCTGATGAGCTCCAAAAAGAGCGAAACCGTTAGGTCCTGCAGTACTGGCTTACAATAGTGAGACTTGCTAAGGTTGTAGTTGTGTGTCCTTCTGCTCTGTCATTTCTTATTGTCCCAAGAGGGGAGCAACTCGTATTTAGTCTCCTTGTTGCTGGTTCATTTTCTTTCCAATTCCTACCTTAGCTGAGTAAGCGTATCCCTAAGGGCCTGGTCATGTCACATCTTAAATGGTCTTCCACTGGTGGCTCATCCCCTCATAGTTTGTTGTCACTTGTTTTGTGGTACTGGGAGTTGAACCTAGGCTATCACGCTCTACCACTGAGCTTGCTATGTGGACCATGCTGGCCTCAAACTAACAGAGATCCATTAAAGACATGCACCACCACTCCTGACCAACCAAATTAGTTATTGATTTTCTGGTATTCACTACCCTCCTCCTCTCTCCTTACTCCCATAAGATAGCACATGTACACATGTGCACACACGTACACACACACACTCTAAACAGGTACTTGTTATCTTTCTTACACTGAGATACTTCTCGCTGAGTTACTGAGTACAGTCTTCCCAGATGTAACCAACTAAAAGCTAACAGACTTGTCTGCCCTTTCCTCTTTCTCAACATCTCCCATGGTTCACTGGCTATTAAACCCTGAAGGTTTGTCTACTGCCAGGTGTGGTGTTGTATGCTTTTAATCCCAGGACTCAGGAGGCAATGGCAGACAGAGCTCTGTGAGTTTGAGGCTACCTGATCTATGTAGTGAGTTCAAAGACAGCCAGAGCTATGTAGAGAGAGACCCTATCTCAAAAAAAAAAAAACAAAATAAATAAATAACAAAACTATGACTACCCTTTAGAGGCCATTAAAGAAAAGATTTGTCTCCTAAGACTATCTTAGTGAATGCTGACCTCTGGCTTCCTGGAGCAGAGCTCTGCAGTTGTCTTTGTGTCTGTCTCTCATTCGTTTACTTAACACCCACTGGGCTGAGGATGCACACTGAGCTAATACCAGTGTATGTAAGGAACTTCCTCAGTGATCGAGCCACTGTCTGCCAGAGCTTGTGGTCTCACATATGAGAGGAGAAACCCACATAGGCTTAGAACAGAGTCAGTAGGTACACAGGTCTCCAGATAGAAACATGCTGGAGACACCCTAGGACCTGGAGAGGGAGCCCATTTCCAGCCTAAGGAGAAAGGCTTCACAGCAGATAAGACTACCTACCATAAGTCTAAAGCTGTTGCCACCGGCACTGGATGACAGTGCTTTCTTAGGTAGGGTTTTATTATTGAGATGGTCACCCTGTCCTTGGATTTCTGAGGTGGTGGTACACCCTCTCTTCAGTACCACTGTAGTTTTTATCTGTTCTTAAGTAAGATGGCAAGTCCAGTGGAGGTACCATGGATATGGTCACAGAAAGGGCTCCACGCTAGTTAATGGAAACCCTTACTTCCTGCTCTTGCCACCAGATGGCGATCAGACATTTAAAAGACTTAATGGATCAGCTAAAACACCAGAATGAATGATTTAAAAAATGAAGCCGGGAGGTGGTGGTGCACACCTTTAATCCTAGCACTCAGGAGGCAGAGGCAGGCAGATCTCTGTGAGTTTGAGGCCAGCCTGGTCTACAAGAACTAGTTCCAGGACAGGCACCAAAGCTACACAGAAAAACCCTGTCTCAACCGCCCCCCCCAAAAAAAATGAGCTGACGCTATAACTCCTAAATGTGTCTTAAGTCCTATTAATAATTAACAATAGCTTAAGCAGCTAAAAGAGTTACTGATAATCAGGCATGGCAATACCCTGTAATCCCTGCACCTAGAAACTTGAGGAAGAAGGAATGGGAGTTTGAGGATAGCCTGACTTGAAAAAGGATAAAGAATTATTTACAACAAATGTAGGAATCTTTTTATCTAAGTCAAGTATTATAAGTCTGTAAAATCAAAATGGGCATAGCAGAAGTTTGATGAGTTCATCTACATCTCTAAAGTGACACATCTATCGCTTCAAATGGTTTATTTATTTGTTTTATGTGCATTGGTATTTTGCCTGCTTGACTATCTGTGTGAGGGTGCCAGATTCTCTGAACTGGAGTTACAGGCAGTTGTGAGCTGCCATTTGGGTGCTGGGAATTGAGCCTGGGCCCTCGGGAATAACAGCCAATGCTCTTAACCACCAAGCCACCTCTATAGTCCCAGTCAGAACATATTTTTAAACCACAGAATGAGTAAAGATGTAGAAGTAGTATTTATTGGGTCTAAAGAGATGGCTCATAGGTTAAGAACACTGCTGCTCTTCCAGAGGTCCTGAGTTCAATTCCCAGCAGCCATATGGTGACTCTCAAACATCTATAATGAGGTGCCCTCTTCTGGCCTGCAATCGTACATGCAGATAGAATACTGTATACATAATAAATAAATAAATCTTTTAAAAAAAGAAATAGTATTTATTAGCATTAATGGTGCTTCTGTGTAAAATATCAAGTTTTCATTCAACATACTCAGGAAATCCTATGTATGAAAGGTCTATCATTGAACATGAAGAGAAATGATAGCTGCCTGGGGAACATCTCTATACTCTGCAGGTAACATCAAGGAAAACAGTTTTGTCCTTTTTTCTTCAGTTTGCAAGCTGTCTGCAAAGGGCCCGTTTATTGTCCACTTTAGGCTAGCAAAAGATATGGTCTTTGTCTGCTCAACTCTACCGTCATAGCATGGATAGGATAACATAGCCATATAAGATACGTAAGCAAGTGGGTGTGGCTGCGCTTCAGTAAAGTTTTATAAACAAGTGGCAGGCAAAACTAGCATGCATGCCATTGTTTGCCAAGCGAGGAAAACTGGACTCTGCAGCTGTCTTTCCTTTCTGTTCTTAGTCTGTGGCTGCAGTCAAATAAAAACATTGAATTAAATGATCTCTGATACTTGAGGCTTTCTTCCATTTAGTGCCCTTCTCTTGGGCTGGGCAATCACAAGACTGACCTTGAAGTAATATATTTTTCTTACTTATAAGGTCAAATTTTAAAAATCTAGCTTGAGCCAGCAGTAGTGGCACACCCCTTTAATCCCAGCACTCAGGAGGCAGAAGCAAGTGGGTCTCTGAGTTCAAGGCCAATCTGTCTACAGAGTGAGTTCCAGGACAGAGCTGCTACACAGAGAAACCCTGTCTTAAAACACCAAAAGTAAAAAATAAAAACCTAGCTTGAACAAATTAGTAAGCCTTAAGGTAGAGTTTCTGAGAGTTAGTGTGATTGACATTGACATCTAGCCTGTACTTAGCTATATTTATGGCCTCTACTCACTAGATGCTAATTAATGCCCATCCCACCATACTTTCAATAGCAGAATACTAGTCCAAGGCATCAAGTTCTCCCAAGGAGGCAAAATCACCCCTGATGAGAGCTATTTCTCTACAGACTACTTTTTCATATTGATTTTGATTACTTTGTACATGTTAATTAAGCTGGTGAGCCCCAGTGGGGTTGTCTGAGATGCATCATGGTAACCCAGGAGCATGGGTAAGAGAGATATAAGCAGGCTTACTGCTGAACACGGAGAGCGAATTTACTTTTCTGCTATCTGTATTAGTCTACCAGCTCTAGCAGAAATAACTCATGTTGGAGGAGCTCATTATCCCACATAGGCCTGGGGTTTGTTATTTTTTAGCCTACTTACTTTTTCTTTAAAAGAAGAGCTCCACTGTGGCTTATTCCTACAATAGGATAGTTTGAGGTAGAGAAAGTGAATGCATTGCAGCTTTACCAGCAACGTAGATAGACCTTCTTTCTTTGGCCCTTTGAACATAGTCTTACACTGTAGCCCAGACTGACCTGAAACTCATTCTGTAGTCCAGGCTGGCTTCACACTAGTGACAAGCCTCCCATAAGCCTCTCCACTGCTGGGTCACAGGCGGTAGTCACCAGACCTAGAAAATCTTTGAGGCTACATTTCCATATTTGTAATGCTGATCTTTTTTGTTTATCGTGTTACACACACACACACACACACACACACACACCTTTTTCCTTTTTCTTTTCTCTTTCTTTCTTTCTTTCTTTCTTTCTTTCTTTCTTTCTTTCTTTCTTTCTTTCTTTCTTTCTTTTTCCCCAAGATAGGGTTTCTCTGTGTAACAGCTCTGACTGTCCTGGAACTTGCTTTGTAGAAGACCAGCCTGGCCTCGAACTCACAGAGATCCACCTCCCTGTGCCTCCCAAATGCTGGGATTAAAGGCACCATCACACCTGGCCTCTTTCGTAGTCTTTTGAGACAAGTTCTCAAAGCTTACTGTATAGCTCAGGCTGACACTGGACTTGAGATCCTCCTGCTTTAGTCTTCTAAGTGCTGAGATTATAAGCAGATGCCACTGTGCCTAGCTAAGGCTCAGTCACTTAGCTGGATTTGACAGTAAGGGTACATCTGATTTCTCTTCATTATTTTATGGGTACTTATTTATGTTAGTCTTTCTCTTCCAGTTATGAATGATTCTAACTCAGAGCTAACAAGCTCTGAATAGCCAAATGGTTTTGGACAAGGAGTTTTCTTTTATTCTCTTATTTTTTAAGCAATAACTTAATACAGTGTAGGTCTTTCTGAACAACAATCTAAGCCTTCTAGAAACATTAATTCTGACCTCAGGCTCTGCTTTTGACAACTTCCGTGGTCTAGTACAGTAGCTTCCCTCTGCCAAAGGGGTGCTTTCCCTCTGGAGAAACCTAGGGAGTATCCCAGTCTCTGGTTACAAGAACACTAAATGAAAACTATCTTTGAAATTTTGTGTAAAATGTAGATTCTGTTATTGGGTGAGCCAGGAAGTTTGGGTGGTTCCCCTGCACAGTCAGGTTTGAGGACAATTAGAGGTAATGTCTGAGGTCACACCAACTCTAAAATGTAGTGGTCACAGGAAATAATGTATGTCTCTGAGTGTCCTTTATGTTATTTTCTAGAAAATATTTCATATTAAACAAGAAAAAGTTGAAATTAATACACTGTGATTCCCTCCACACATACACCTTCACACATTAATGTATCTCACTTAAGCTTTGTTTGCTTGTCAAATGTTAGTCTGTAGCTCAGATTGTTCCCCACCATGTGTCAGGTTCCTCTCTTAACCAGAAAGTTGTTTTGAAGCATCTGTGTTTCAGCCTTCGACTTAGAAAAGAATTAAAAAGTATGATATGCTGATTTCCATAGAATTCTAAAGTGGAATAAAATTAGAAATTTTGTTTGTTAATTTGTTTGTTTTTCTTTAATTTACAGAATGCTCTTTTCAGTTGCATTAGCAGAAATGAAAGTAAGTATATGTCCGTGATTGTACAAGCAGTCCAGAGAGCAAGACACTTTACAGACGTGGTTAGCAGTCAGAACTGATTGCCCAGACCCTTGGCATTCCATCTGCTAAGCCATCCAAAGAGCCACGCACACAGGATTCTACTAGTCCTTTGCCTGTGGGATGTTCAAATCATTCATTTATTCTAGCAATTCCTCTGTCCCAGTTGCAGGTTTATCAACCACCACTATAGGTAGATGCGCTGGAGGAAGATAACACCAAATAATGGAGTCACTTTCCGAGTTGAAATACGTTTACAGTATATGATGAAGTCCTTGCTAAGGGCTGCCTCTCAGTCCAGTCCGAAGACATATATTTACTGTTTGCTTGGTGTGGGGCAGACACATATCTGTAGGGAACATGAACACAATGTGAAGTAGCACACTGATAAAATGCAGCAGTTCAGAAGAAACAAGGAATCACATTGCGAGGGGGCCTAGAGGAGACCTCATGGGGTTCATGGCTAACTGGGCCTTGAAGGTAAATAAGATGTGCGTGGGAGGGGGATAGGAGAGAAGGGGAGAAAGGATATATACAGTGGAGGCTGGAGGAGCAGCACACCATGTGACGGGAATGTCAAGAGCACCAGCTAGAGGTGAGAAAATACAACCGAGGAGCAAGCAGATGATTGGATTAGCTTAGTAATGTGCTGTATTAGAGTAACAAGCAGCCATGCACTTCTACCCTTTCAAACGGGCTGGTTCAGAAGGTACCATATAGTCTTTGGCAGATAATCTTAGGTTCTCCCACACTGGCAGGGAAGCCAAGCTCATGGAAGAATCAGAAGACAGGCATTTGATCTTATTTTACTTCCTGCCCTGTAGCTCCCAGGGCGTCACCATTGCAGTTTACACTAATAAATGCAGCCATAACTTCTTTGTGGCTAAAGATAGAGCACAGCAGTAGTGTGCTTAGCATGTCTGAGGTCCTTGTCACTTCCAGCACCACACACATAGCAATACTGAAAAGCAGTCCCCATGATGGACATGAGCTCTTTGGCAATAGACAAACTTGAGAGTAGTTACAAGTCAAAAGCTGTGTCTGGTCCGGGAAACTGAGGCATGTCCTCTGTCAGTAATTCAGCCCTCGCTTAGTTCATTAGTACATGTCTTGTCCTTATTTCTTCAGGTTACCTGAAGTCTTCATTCACTGGTCTGTGGAATTCACTGATACCCCATTTCTGACTCCTCTGTGGCCATTTCTAATATCGTCTAGGAATTCTTAGCTACCTCTTTGTAAACCTCTTCCTGCCATTCATCTGCTCTAGCTCCTCTAACTACCCTCTACACGTGCACCTTTAGATGCTGTGGGGTCTCCTACCATTCTCCATGACAACTCCCACTTATTTCTCTTCCCCACATTAAATGGTATCCCACTGTACTTTTCTTTGTGTGTTTGTTTGTCTTCCTACGTACATAACCCAGGCTGTTCTTCAACTCTAAATCTTGCCTCCACCTGTCAAGTGCTGGGGATTAGAAGAGTGCACCACCACTCCTAGCCAATAGGGGTTTTGTTGTTTTTGTTTTGAAACAAAGTCTCATATAGTCCAGGGTGCCTCCATCTCCCAAGTGCTGTGTGATGATAAGTCTGTGCTTTTATTTATTTTCCAGATATAAAGTGCAGTCACTTACCTTCAAACAACCTTGTTCTGACTTGTACTTAAGACAGATTGTATCCCCTGTGAAATGAAGACTATGACAGTATAGGAATATTCTTGCAAATACTCAAACTGTGTAGAAATTTTGAGATTTCAGTTTCAAAGTATATATTTGTTAATTTTATTAACTTATCTTGCTATCTCTTAGTGGTTTTTTTGTTTTGTTTTGTTTTTGTTTGTTTTTTGTTTTTTTTTTTTTTTTGGTTTTTCGAGACAGAGTTTCTCTGTAGCTTTGGAGCCTATCCTGGAACTAGTTTTTGTAAACCAGGCTGGCCTCGAACTCGCAGAGATCTGCCTGCCTCTGCCTCCCTAGTGCTGGGATTAAAGGTGTGCGCCACCATCGCCCAGCTCTATCTCTTAGTTTTTGCTAGTCCTATGTTATAAATGTGAAGCACTGTGATTTTGTTCTTTTTGTTTGGTTTTGCCCTGTCTGCAAATCTCCACAAGTGCAGTGGGAAAGAGGCTGTCCCATGCTCTCAGCATGGGCACTCTGGACATTCTGGGAAGGAGCTTTGGTTATGTGACACTTCCAGGGGCTTTGGCGTACATTAGTAGCCCTGACGTGCATTAAATGCCAGTGTGTGCTCCCGGATCGTCATTATAGCCAGAAACACTTAAACATGCATCTGCCCTGCTCCAGACCTGTGCTACTACTCACAAGGATCTAGTTGACTAGAGAGTCTCAGTCATGAACGGCGACTGTCATAGATCAGTCATAGACCAGTCATAGACCAGTCATGGATCAGTGAGCCCGTGACAGTGCCCGTGGTAGTGCTGCTCCTAGTGTTTATCGAGTGTTTGTCATCTCTGGCTTGGCTCTCCTTCTGCGTTCAGAAAGGTGTACTGCTGATCACTGAGGGCTGAATTCACACTGACAAAAAGTTGCTTGTATCTAAGTGTCATCTCTTTTTCCGTAGTGGGCTCAGTGTGCTGCAGTTATGCAGGTCATCACACAAACTGCCGAGAATTCTGTCAAGCCATTTTCCGAACGGACTCTTCTCCTGGTCCATCTCAGATCAAAGCAGTGGAAAATTATTGTGCCTCTGTTAGTCCACAGTTGATCCACTGCGTGAACAATTACACCCAGTCTTATCCCATGAGAAACCCAACAGATAGTAAGTAAAAGGGCTGGATTCTTCTCAGCTCAGTCTTTGATAAAATGATCCACTCAAAACTTATGCATTGATGTAGGGTTCTGTGCTCTAGTTCATTTGGGAAACACCAAGATTCCTTTAGTGTTTGGGTTTAACAGACTGGATGTACAACTGAAAATTTTCACAACTATAAGGTACCAAGAAAGAAGAGAATGTGGAGGCCATAAGGAAAAGGAAATTCTGTTTTGAAGACGGGAAAGGTCTTTGGTATAGATATTTTGAGGGAAACCAGATCATCACCATTAGACTTTCAGATAATACCTTTTGACCTGGAAATTCCATCTTGTAATTTATACACGAAAACTTACACAAATTTGCAACTAAATAAATAATACATATGCATAGTGTATATAAGAAAAAATTAGAAGTGACCCCAATATGCATCAGTAGGCTATTCATTATATTTCAATGCAATAGTATTTCTCTATACTTCACAATTAACAAAGAGGAGGATGTTTATACAGAAAGTCCAAAGTGTGTTAAGAAAACAAAGCAATGGCCAGACGGTGGTAGCACACACCTTTAATCCCAGCACTCGGGAGGCAGAGGCAGGTGGATCTCAATGAGTTTGAGGCCAGCCTGGTCTACAAGAGCTAGTTCCAGGACAGGATCCAAAGCTACAGAGAAACCCTGGTTCAACAAAACAAAACAATAACAAACAAACAAAAAGAAAACAAAGCAAGTTTCAGAACTAAAAGTATAGTTTTAGTTGTACTCAGCTGTTCCACACTGTATATTTCTGTGATGCTGGAACTTTTATCAATGAAAAGTTCTTACTTTCATAATAAAAAAAAATCTTAAAAGTAAAACAATGATATTTTTGAAAAATCAAGGCCTCCTAATGAACCTGTCCTTGTGGGATCTTCAAAACACCTACTTTGTATATCCTTGAATCCATTCGGCTCATCTAGAGGTGATCAGATTTTAAAGAACTGACTCGTCAACCAGTGTGACAAAAGATCAATTTGTAAGCCAGATGCTAGTGTCTTGCTTTATACTGGAATATTGTAAGACTCTTTTGTAATCTTGAAAGCCATGTGCCTTGTTTGGTCCTAATTGAAATCAGAATCCGAGGCTTTTGACATTCTGTGATGTGGCAGTGCAGTGAAAATCAGAGATGTGGCCTTCATGTGTTTCTAAGCAGATCTGTGTTTTCTGACATTTGGGCTGTACTAAAGTGTTGCTGGTGGTGAGGAGATAGAAGCTTAAAAAAAAAAAAAAGGCAGAAAGAGATGGAACAGTAACCTCCAACATCTGTCCTAACACAGGAGACTAGAAAAGAAGGTTTCAAACTGAGTGTGTCTTCAAACGCAGATACCTGAGAAAACTACTTGAGAGAACCCTTCTAAAGTCGATAGCCTGATTGAAAGTCTTTTTTCAGTTTCTAGTTCTTTGTAGAAAATTAAAGGCTTGGTGAGTGGGGCCATAGTTCACAGGCAAATCATGGCTCATTAGCATGTTTGAGGCCCTGGTTCAATCCCTATCATCAAAAAAGAAAAGAAAATTAAAGGCAGAAATAAACTAAGATATTGTCAGAGTTCATATTATTTAAATTACAGTGTATAAAGAATTACAGTGTGTATTAATTAGCCTCTACAGACTTACAGAAGTCTGTGGTGTCTTGGGGTATGATTAAGTGGAATGTTTTTAACACTGTGGGAATTAGTCATCAGTCTTACATAAAGAGCACAGTCCCCACTAGACACAAGCAGGAAATGAACCCACTTTGATTTGTGGTATCTTTTCCAAGAACATAAAGTGGTTTACATGAGGCCTTCTTAGGTGTGGGATGACTTTCATTTTGTAAGGAAAGTTCTAGAAAGCTTGTGACTGGGGACTGTGGTGAATTCTGGGAAGAGAAACGTTGCACGGCTTGCACTGCAGGATGATGGAGAGCAGAGGAGGCCCTGTGTGCTGCAGAAATGTGTGGGGAGGGTTTTTGTTTTCCACTTGCCCCCATGCTCTCTCTGAGCAGTGTGTGTTGTAAACCAGCTAGTAAAGTGCTTATGTCCTGAATGCAGGTTTGTATTGCTGTGACAGAGCCGAAGACCACGCTTGCCAAAATGCCTGCAAGAGAATTCTCATGTCTAAGAAAACAGAAATGGAGATTGTTGATGGTCTGATCGAGGGGTGTAAGACCCAGCCCTTGCCTCAAGATCCTCTCTGGCAGTGTTTTCTTGAAAGCTCCCAGTCGGTTCACCCTGGAGTCACAGTCCACCCTCCACCCTCAACTGGCCTTGATGGGGCTAAGTTGCATTGCTGCTCTAAAGCAAACACTTCAACATGCAGGTTAGTATCTCATTTCCATTTATTGAAATCAGGAGAAAACAGGATTCTAATTGGTGATTTCTAGCAAATGGGTTATTCTTGTGTTGTTGAGGCTTAGCATTTGAGAGATATAAAATCTGACCTGGGGACTATATATAGGTCTGATAGAGGGCTTAGCAGATACAAGGTCCTAGGTTTAATCTCAGTACAACAGATAAATAGAAGATATAAAATCTTTAATTCTTTTTCAAATTAAAAAAAACATATATTTTATGTGGGAATGTTTTATCTGCACATCTGTACATGGGTGCAGAGGCCAGAGAGGGCACCAGATCCCCAGGAGCTGGAGTTACAGACATTGCAAGTTACCATATAGGTGCTGGGAACTGAACCGGTGTACCCTGCAGGAACAGTAAGCCTCTTCACTACTAAGCCATCTCACCAGCCCAAAGCCTCTTATTGTTTTATTCAGCAAATGTTTACTGAAGACCATTTAAATCAATACAGTATTTTAGGCTCAGCAAGGTCACTTATCAGGTAAAGACACCTGCCACCAAACCAGATTAATTAATGAAATGATCTGAGTTTTATTCTTGGGGTTCACATGATGGAAGGAAAAACCAAACTCTCAAGTTGTTCTCTTATTGGTATATACGAGTGAATGCACGTGCACCATACAAATAAATAAATGTAATTTAATTCAAAAATTTGATGTGTATGTGTGCTTTCCTTACATGTATGTATGTGTATCACACATGTGCCTGGTGTCCACAGAGGTCAGAAGAGGTAATAGGATCCTGTGGAACTAAAGTTTAGCCCTTCAATTTTTTTTTTATAAAACAAATACTGTTTTAAACATTGAGTGCAAAAAACACTATATTTGGGGGTATGAAAGATTAGCCATTGAAGGGACAATAAATATTTAAATACTGTATTAGTAAGCTTGCAGTATGTTGGGCCTGGAGAGATGGCTCAGTGATTAAGAGCACTTGCTTATTACTATTCTTGAAGAAAGCCCAAGTTTGGTTCTCAGCACCCACATTGGGTGCCTCACAACTACTTGTAACTCCAGCTGCAGGTGTCTGATGCCCTTTTCTGGCCTCTGGTGCTCTTTACTCACGTGTGCAGACATGTACTTACTTATACATACTACTTAGAAAAATATGCTTTGAGCTGATTTCTAAGAGATAGTCTCTTTTAAATTACAAAATTTTGGGGTAGGGAGTGTAGCTCAGTTGGTAGAGTGCTTGCCTTGCGTGCACAAACTCCCAAATACCACATGAACTAGTCATAGTGACTTGACTCTATGATCCCAGCATTTAGCAGGCAGAGACAGGAGTCAACCTCAGTTACATTCTAAGTTCAAGGCCAGCCTAAGCCTAAGCCACATAAGACCCTCTGTTAAAAGGAAGGTACTTTGAAGTTAAGGTCTTTTGTCAAATTAGAACAACCTTAGTGGGATAGGCATCTATGTTATGGGAAATTATGTCTGTGTTGGGAAGGATGGTCTGTGACAAAATATCTACCATAACAAATGAGGAGAGATTTATTTTGGTCCACTGTTTCAAAGGATTCAGTCCACAATCCCCTGGCTCCACTGGCTTGCCCTGAGGTGAAACAGCACATCACAGTGAAGATGTGATGGATCAGAGTTGCTCATCAATGACCTACCTTCTTCAGTTAGAGTTTCTACTAACTCTCAAAATAGGGTTGTCAGTCAGGGACCAGTCCTTCATCACATGAGCCTGTGAAGAATTATCTCACATCCAAATCATAGCAGCATCAATTTAGTATTACACCTAAGCATAAAAAAATTCATATGTGAATAAAGGAAACTGTAGAGATTTAAAAAGTGAGTGGCAATACCTAAGCTCATAATGAGTCGGCTTGTCTTAAGTTACTTTCTATTGCTGTGATAAGACACCATTGCCAAGACCTTACAGAAGAAAGAGTTTCAGAGGGTTAGAACCGTAACTATCATAGTGGGGAGCATAGCAACAGGCAGGCAGGCATGGTGCTGGAGTCATAGCTGGGAGCTCACATGTGAAACACAGTATGAACACAGAAAGAGAATGGCATAAGTCTTTGGAAACCTCAAAGCCCCTCTTCCCAGTAACACACCCCTGTTGGTGGAGGTCACTTGTTCATTCCCGGCTAACCACTCAGAAATAATCACACAGAAACTGTATTATTTGCAATATTATTTGGACAATAGCTTACGTGTATTTCTGGCTAACTCTTACATCCTAAACTAACCCATCTCCATTAATCTGTGTATCGCAACATGGCTGTGGCTTACTGGGTAAAATTATGTCCAGCGTCTGTCTCCAGTGGGGCTACATGGCTTCTACTGACTCCACCTTCTTTCTCCCAGCATTCAATTTAGTTTTCTCCACCTAGCTCCATTCTGTCCTGTCTATAGGCCAAGGAAGTTTCTTTATTCATTAACCAATAAAAGCAACACATATACAGAAGGACTTCCCAATAGTTGCACCATCTGAGGACAAAATGTTCAAATATGTGAGCCTATGGGGGACCATTCTCATTCAAACTACCACAAGGATGTAACAGAAGTTTGCCTTATTAGAGGTATTTTATACAGAAAGGGGCAAAACATTACTAAGATATTCTGAAGAAAAAAGAAGATACCATACATAAAACAACTTTTTTTTTTAAATTGTATGGACCATTACAAAAAGAAACTGTGTCTAGGATAATCCATCAGACTTTACCAAGGATACAAAAAAGTCTAAACAAAGATAATAAAAGGCTTAATTGAAGTAAAGCTGGCCCTGTGATTACAGGAATGGATTCGTATTAATGAGAGGGACACTGAGTAGTTTTTGAATGCCCACAAAACTAAGTTTATGTCTGCATTGAGTTGCTAGAGCTAGGGGTGGTTTTTGTTGCTGTTTAACCTTTGTTTTTTGTTTCGGTTTTTTAAGACAGGATTTCTCTGTGCAGCCTTGGCTGTTCTAGAATTTACTCTGTAGACCAGGCTGGCCTCAAACTCAGAGCTCTGCCTGCTTCTACCTCACAAGTGCTGGGATTAAAGGTATGTGCCACCATGTCCATCTTGTTTTTGGTTTGAAGTTTTACTGTTTGTTTTTTTTTTAACATTTATTTAGGAGGGGGTCTGCTATGGTTCATGTGGAGGTCAAAGGACAACTTGAGAGTCAGTTCTCTCCTTCCACCATGTGGGTCCCAGGGATTGTCAGGCTTGGCAGCAGGCCCTTTCACCTGCTGAGCCATCTTAACAACTCAGGAATAGGGGGTTATGGTTCGCTGAACGCTTTCCATTTCGTCAGACTTGATCTTTCTGAAACCTTATGAGATAATTGGGGAAATTTGTATAATTTCTGTTTTAAATGTTAGAAACTAACTCTAAAATGTTGAATAATCTGCTCATGGCAAATATAGGAAGTTAAAGGGGAGAGAAACTACTGGCTTCCTTCTCCTCAAAATATTCAAGCTACCATGTGAGCCAGGGTCTGGTCTGTGATAGTGCACCGCCAATGCCTTGAACAAGCACGCAGATTAAATACTGTTCAGGGAGAGTGGACATGGCCTGCAGAGTAAAGATCCCTTCTTTGGGACTGGAGAGATGGTCAGCACTGACTGCTCTTCCAGAGGACCCAGGTTCAATTCCCAGCACCCACATGACAGCTCACAACTGTCTGTAACTCCAGTTCCAGCAGATCTGATGTACTTTTCCTGCCAGCATTAGTACCAAGCATGCACATAGTATATAGACACATGCAGGCAAGCATTTATACACATTAAGAAATAAAACAAGGGGCTGGAGAGATGGCTCAGAGGTTAAGAGCATTGCCTGCTCTTCCAAAGGTCCTGAGTTCAATTCCCAGCAACCACATGGTGGCTCCCAACCATCTGTAATGGGGTCTGGTGCCCTCTTCTGGCCTGCAGACATACACACAGATAGAATTAATGAATAAATAAATAAATATATTTTTAAAAAAAAAGGAAATAAAACAAGACAAAACTTCTTCATAGGGGTATTTATGAGAGTCAAACTGTGAGGACAGTGGAAATACTTATAATTTTGTATATTTCAATGATATCAAATTTTTATAGTGATTATATATTATTTTTATAAAAATTAAACTAATAAATCCAATGTATAAAACCATTTTAATGACCTACCAGTATTGTTTTATCTGTAGAAATACTTAGATTATTTTGCAGTTGTCAAATCCTGAAAATCAGAATGTCATGTATCAACTGCAGTAGTGTGTAGATTTGAGGATCTTAAGGAATATAAGTGGCTTAAACAAATTTTAATTGTAAACTCCACCTCCATCTTTTCTGGTTCTAGGGATTGAACCTAAGGTCTTAAGTACCCTCGGCACATAGTCTCACACTGAGTTACATCCCTAACCGTTAAAATGATTCTTTAGAGAATTCTGCCTCCTCTGGTTAGCATAACTAGGGGAGATTATACTTTTGTGGAGGTAAAACCATGTGCTTTACTGTGAGTACATACTGAAAAAAAAGGAAGATAAGGAAGACATGAGAGAAAATAATTGTACCAGAACTAAGAATGTACAAAACACCTTAAGGAACTGTAAAATGTAGTATTTTGCTTTCTATCAGTCATGCCAAAGGGCTTTGGATGGCGGAGGTTTTTTTTTTAATTTATTTATTTATTGAAGTTTATTTATTGGTGGGGTGGGGAAGGGTGGGCACACATGCCATGGAATCTGTGTAGAGGTCAGAGGTCAACTTTGTAGTTTATTCTCTCCTTCTATCTTTATGTGGGTGTTGGGGGTCAAATTCAGGTCACCAGGCTTATGTGTTAAGCTCCTTAACCCACTCCGCCATCTCTAAGTACCATTGTGTCCCATGGATGATTTTTTTTTAATATACACATTGGGTTGCATTTTTTGCATGTATGGCTGTTTTACCTGCATGCATGTCTGTGCACCACATGCAAGCTTAAGGGCCCTTTGGAGGCCAGAAGAATGTGTTGGGACCCCTGGAATTGGAGCACAGGCAGTTATGAGCTGCCTGTGGGTACTGGGAATCAAATCTGGATCCTCTGGAAGAGCTCTTAATTGATGAGCCACCACTCCAGCCACCCATGGATGATTTTTAAAAGGCCATTTTTCGTAGAGAAGATTGCCTTTTCTGCCTCCAAATTCCAGGAGCTAGTTAGTTGTCCTTTTTTCTTTATGTCTCTAAATATGGAGTTAATAGAATTGGAGTTTTGCACAGCCAAATACTCATTGGGCTTCTCTCTAACGTTCTGCATTTATTCTTTTCTTCCAGGGAACTGTGCACAAAACTTTATAGCATGAGCTGGGGGAACACGCAGAGCTGGCAGGAGTTTGATCGCATCTGTGAATACAATCCAGTGGAGGTGTCCATGCTAACATGTCTCGCTGACGTCCGGGAACCTTGCCAGTTGGGCTGTAGGAACCTCACTTACTGTACGAACTTTAACAACAGGTAGAAAAAGTGTTATATATGAAGATGGAGATACACTATCATTCATTTACTTGTTTTCAGTAAATACCACTTTCTATTGTGCCCTTGCCCTTCTGGGGTAAAAGAAAGCTGTAGTTTTTCCTTTCTTTCTTTCTTTCTTTCTTTCTTTCTTTCTTTCTTTCTTTCTTTCTTTCTTTCTTTCTTTCTTTCTTGTTTTTGTTTTTCAAGATGAGTTTCTCTGTAGCTTTGGAGCCTGTCCTGGAACCAGCTCTTGTATACCAGGCTGGTCTCGAACTCACAGAGATCCGCCTGCCTTTGCCTCCCAAGTGCTGGGATTAAAGGTGTGCGCCATTACCATCCAGTGAAAGCTGTATTTCTTTGTGATTTCATCTTGAAATGCTCTGTCCCTTCTATGTGGCCCCTAGAAAGGAAATATGATCGCAAAGTCTCTTCTAACCTAGAGATGCCCCAAGCTTCTGGGATTCAGAGACTGTTTGGGGCCTTCTGTCCCTTCTCTCTGCACCAGTGGAAACAGTTCACTGCAGAACAGATCAGTTTTGTGTTTGAACACTGCTTTCTGTTCTCTTCAGCCACTGAGATATGTTCCAGGCTCGGATCTTGGCCCCCTTTTCTCACCTTACTATTCTTGATATCTCAGGATACTCTGATTTGAATTGTTCTGTAGTAATATCTTTAAATTAAGCAAGTGACTCACTGAGCAGATGGTGATTGGACCAGTCTGGTCTACATAGGGAAGTCAAGAATAGATAGAGCTATTTAGTGAGATTCTGTCTTGAAAAAAACAGCAACAAAAAAGGACGATGATTCCAGTTAATAAGTACGCCACATATGTGGAATTGCTAAGGGAATAGATCTGATGTGTTTACCACAAAAACAGGACAAAGCATTTGTGTTAGTATGTATTAGTTTGATATAGCCACTCCACAATATATACATATTTCAAAACATCATATTGGATGCAGTTAAAAGTGCTTTTAAAAAAGAAGGTATATGAAAAAGCTAGTCCTGCAAAATATGAATTAGAACGTCTGTGAATACTTCCTCAGACCCATTAGAATGGCTAGACTAAAAGACTGGCAAGTGTGCAAAGTGTGTGGGTTCTCACTCTTTCCTGCTGGATTAAGTCTGCGGCCTGTCAACTCTGTTCTGAAGCGTTTATTCACCCAGGAGACATGAAGGCATATGTCCAGGAAAGTCTCTGTGCCAGCATCATCTGCAATCTCCCATTCTGGGAGAGGACTCCAAAACATCCTCAGGGGGATGAAAAGAATGACAATAGTTCTATACAGAAGGATGGCAGACTACTAAGACACTCAAATATGAATGTGCTTACATCCAGCAGAGGAAGCCCAATATTCTCTGTGCTTTCAGACACATGAAGTCTAAGAGTAAGCAAAAGTAGTCTATGGGGATAAGGACCAGAAAACCAGGGGCATCGGGGAACGTCAGTGTGAAAGAAATCTTCTATATTATACATAGTTCTTGCTTTTTTGGTGGTGGTGGGGGTTGTTTTTGAGACAGGGATTCTGGAGCTCGGTATATAGACCAGGTTGGTCTCAAACTCACAGAGATTTACCAGTGTTGGGATTAGAGATACACACCATCCACCACACCCAACTTATGTAGGGTTTTTAGTTACATAGCTGGATACGGTCTTCAAACATGTTGAACTAGATTCTCAACCTATACATTATAATGCCTATGATTAAATTCCAGCAAGATTTTGTTGTTTTTTTATTTGTTTGAAACAAGGTCTCATATAGCCCAGGCTGGCCTCAAACTAGCTATATGTCTGAGTCTGGACTTGAACTCCTCATCCTCTTGCCTCTCCCTCCAAAATATAAGAATTACAGGAGTGCACCATCATGCCTGGCTTTAAAGTAGTATTTTCTATAAATTTAATTATTTTTTCCTCATCAAAAGGTACTACCAGACACTAAAGAGAAAAACCAAAACCTAGCAGAAAGTATTTATATGACACATGTCTGACAAAGGATATGTCTGTAATGCATGAAGAACCCTTTAATTAGTTCAACTTTTTTTTTTTAGATTTTTTTATGTGTGTGTTTTACCTGCCTATATGAGTACCATATACATGCAGTGCCCACAGAGGCCAGAAGAGGGCATCAGAACTCCTGGAACTAAAGTTACAGATGGTTTTGAGCCACTACATGGATGCTGGGAACTGAGCCTAGGTTCTCTGCAAGAGCAGCCAGTTCTCATATCACTGAGCCATCTCTCCAGCTCTCAGCTTTATTTTAAACATAATTTCTTTATTGATTCTTTGAGAATTTCACATCATTTACCTCAATTTAAAAACAAAACAAAACAAACAAACAAAAATACTTGTTTTGCTCCTCCATCTTTCCTGCCTCTCCATTTGTCTTAGTGGCATTAGAAGCCATTGTGTGTCATGCAGTAGACCCTTTAGTCCTATCTGCTTTACTTGCAGATGTTCCTGAGTTGTTGCTCTGGTTTAAAGACTCTGGTGTCTGGTACACCATCATCATTGGATCCTCTCTGAAACCCCTCTTGGCTATCCCACGACCTCCAGTCATGGAGATCCTTCAGTGGGACCAGTCCCTTCACGTGCCCCAGTAGGTCATAGATGAGGTAGATGTTAGAGTGCAGCCCTCAACTTTTTAAAAGGGCCAGAAAAAGCATTTCACAAAAGTAACATTTATTAATATCATAGCTAACAATAAAAAGGAATAAAATACTTGTATATACAACAACATGGGGGTAAATCTGAAAAAGATTGTGTTTTGATGACTATTCCAGGCCCCTCAAGTAGACTATGAGTTCGCTTATACGAAATTCTAAACAGGCTGAAGTAATTGTGGTGTTCTATGTATGAGGAGTGTAAACCATGGGGTGATTTGGCAGGGCACACAGGAACTGTTTGCTGTCATGGAAATGTTCCATTACAAGTTCACATGTTTCTAGGAGCAGCTATACATTTGGCAAATCACATCACATTTATAATATGTACATTTTGTTTTTTAAATATACCTCAGTTTTAAAGACAGACTCATTTATTTTGTGAAATAAAATGAGATGATCTGGGAATGTTAGTTCTTTCCAAAGCACCTTGAAGTTTTAAACCGCTTCATAAGAACATGTGTTAAAATAAAATATGCAGTCAGTGTCTTGATGCCACATTGAGCTTCCGATGCTTGATGCCAGAAGCCTATGATGGGTTTATGCGCTCTCTCGTTAAGAAAATCAATTTTTCCTGATGTGTGAATTTATGAAGATTTTATTCATTGCGTCTATCTAGGAAATAATTTGTCTGAATTTTTTTTCAGGCCAACAGAACTTTTCAGGAGCTGTAATGCTCAGTCTGACCAGGGAGCCATGAATGACATGAAGCTGTGGGAGAAAGGAAGCATAAAGATGCCCTTCATCAGCATCCCTGTTCTCGATATCAAAAAGTGCCTGCCAGAAGTGTGGAAAGCCATCGCGTGTTCGCTGCAGATTAAGCCTTGCCATAGTAAATCCCGAGGAAGCATTATCTGCAAGTAAGTGGGTCTATCTCTGGTGGCATGGTGTGGGCTCCGCTCCGACCTCCCTGATCTCTGGCAGAGCCTCTCTTTAGAACTTCCTCCCCTTTGCCTCTGCCCCTCCCCCAGGGCAATGCTTTCACACACACACACACACACACACACACACACACACACACACACACACACACATACACCCCGCTCCTCTGCTTGAAGTATGCTCCCCTACCTTCTTGCCTGAGGCCCACCCATCTTGGCTCTTGTCAAATACCAGACATTCCTATGGAGTCTTCCCACATTCCTTTGGCTGGTACTAACTTATCCTTAGTGCAAATTCCCATAGAATAATAAAGTGTGTACTTTATTATGGAATTGAGCTTAAGAAACAGTTTCTAAATACCTTCAGTGCACAGTTGTGCTTTATACTTTACATCTTTATTACATTTATTTATTTGGTGTGTGTTCATTTGTGCACCTGTCACAGAGTGTACGGACATCAGAGGACAATTTGAGGGTCCCAGGGATTGAATTCAGCCTTCACAGCAGGCACCTTTATGGCAAGCCATCTTGCTGGCCCCATATTTATACTTTTAAAAGCACCTTTACATTTAGAGAGAGTGGGGGAGAATCTGAATGAATAAGATACCTCAGTGAGAGTGTGGTAGCTTCCGGGGATCAAGCTCAAGTTGTTCTTCAGGCTTAGTGCACAGCCTCTCCCCACTCAGCTGTTTCAGGCTCTTCTATAGTTTTAATTGTGTTCATATTCATATATATATGAATATATATTAGTTTTTTTCAAGACAGGATTTCTCTGTAGCTTTGGAGCCTGTCCTGGAACTAGCTCTTGTAGACCAGGCTGATCTCGAACTCACAGAGATCCGCCTGCCTCTGCCTCCCGAGTGCTGGGATTAAAGGCGTGCGCCACCACTGCCCGGCTCTTAATTGTGTTCTTATCTCATATTCTGTTTGTCTTAGGAATTTACTTTCTGTGCCATTGTCTTTTTTCCTCTTTGCTCTTTCTCCTTTGTGGCACGATTAATAAAAACCCAGAGACAGAAATTGGGGGTTCGGCCTGAAGGTCAGAAAAGCAAATCAGCCAACCACTGGCTCTTACCTATGCCTCACTCCAAAATGGTGATTCTGCCTCCAGGAATCTCAGAATGAGACTGAGTCTATGAGTTGTCTCCTCCCATTTTATATTCCTCTCTAGGGCTGGGATTAAAGATATACACCACCTGGTTTCTATGGCAAACTAGTATGGCTACTGGGATTAAAGGTGTGTGTTACCACATCCTGGTCTGTAAGGCTGGCCAGTGGGGCTATTTTACTTTTCTGATCCTCAAGCAAGCTTTATTTATTAAAGTACAAATGAAATGCCACTACAGTCCTTTGCAGCTCCTATATATTTATTATTATCCTGGCACACAGTAGCTATCCTGTAAATGCTTGATGAGCAAGAGGATTAGTAAGTCGCCATTAGGTCCTGTTCCTGGTAGATAGTTTGCAATGGTTTCCTTAGGAAATCTAAGCAAAGCCAAGATGACAACTGTCCGGGGTGGGGGGTGGGGGGTGAAACCAGAGCACTAGCTACATGGTGACCTCAGCTGCTCTCTAAGCATCTGTTTTCTAAGACCAAGGTGATACTGAGCCCTAAACCCTTCGTGTGTGGCTCAGTTCAGATTTAACAGGGTCCAGATCTGGTTGTTTTTTTTTTTCTTATTTGGTTTAGTTTTGATTTTGGAGTCTTACTATGTCACTCTGTAGTCCAGGCTGGCCTTGAAATCATAGCAATCCCCTGCCTCAGCCTCTTGAGCTCTGGGAGTACAGACATGAGCTATCATGCCTGGCTCCTGATCAGTTTTCTGACATGACTTGAGAATGAGTGGAGTAAAGGAGAGGCTGAGGTGTAACTCTGAGATGAGAAGTCAAAGGGCCCAGGTAGAAGTATGTACTCTTAGAAAACCTTCCACCAGAGGACCAGACCCTTACTCAAGACTAAAGGAAAATAGTAAAGTGTTATTTGTTTAATGTGTGTGAATGCTTTGCCTACATATATATATATATATATATATATGTACCACATGCGTGTCAAATGCTCATAGAACTGTATACCTCTGGATACGTACATCAGAAGACATTGGATCCCCTAGAACTGGAGTTGCAGCTGGTTTTGAACCACCATGTAGGCACCAGGAACTGAACCCCTGTCCTCTGTAAGAGCGACAAGTACTCTTAACTTTCTAGCCCCTAGACTAAGAAGAGTTAAAGTTGTGAGCTGCCTGGTTGTTAAAGCCGAACACCTTGGTGTTGTAACTGAAAGGTTAGAGTGAGGAGGGGCAGGGAAGCAGCTGGCAGCCCTGAGACTGTGCTGTCTTTGAAGCACGCCAGTCTAGCTCGGCTTCCTCTTAAAGGTGGGAAAAGCTACACCATGCTTGGAGCAGTAACTAATTTTTGAACGAGGCCTTTGATCTCAGAGTACAGGAAGTTAGCTTTGAACTTGCTGTGCAGCTGGAAGTTCACCAGCCTCACTCCTAAGCAGCTGGGAGAGCTTGCTAAAGGAAAACTCCTCAAGAGAAGTTTCAGAAACAGTCCTGACCGACGGCAGGAGGCAGTGCTGTGAACCCACAATGCACATACGTTTTTCTTTTAAGATCAGATTGTGTAGAGATTCTCAAGAAATGTGGAGACCAGAACAAATTCCCTGAAGACCACACGGCTGAAAGTATCTGTGAGTTCCTGTCCCCTGCAGATGACCTGGAGAACTGTATCCCTCTGGATACATACCTCAGTAAGTAGTGTGTGGGTCTGCTCTTACAGTTCAGGGGCTTCTCTCACCCCTGCCTGTGCCCTTTGTCTTGGATGAGACGCTGTGTGTGGTGCTGCCAGCCCTGTTAGGTACTTCTCTTCTTGCAATGGCAGAAATACTCATCCAAAGCATTTTAAAGGAAGAGGGTGTATCTGGCTCACAGTCTGAGGATACAGGGGCAGCATGGCGACAGGGTATGAGGCAGGAGCATCTGACTGGGAAGCAGAGGGGCAGGTGCTCAGCTCACTTCTCTTCTTCAGTCCCAGAGGCTTGTCTCCTAGGTGATTAGATCCCGGCAAGTTAGCACTGTCATCTTAAAATTTGTAAGCAGAAGTTGTATTTTATCTTTTAGAGGAAGTATGAACTTTTTACCAGTCAGGATTTCTAAAGAGCAAAGTGGAGGACAGCATTCTCGGAAATCCTTATTCCTCATGATGTCACCAGAACATGAAACTTCCCCTAGGAAGCTGTCAGCTTTTGTCATCAGGAGCTGAGCCTGGCTGAGTTCCTAGGGGAAGCGGAGCTTGCCTCACTGCTTGAGCTTCTTCCTGCCAGATGCTTCTGCAAGAGCCTTGGTCCCTCAGGAAGGGATTCCAGGAGCTCCGAGACAGCAGTGAGCGCAGCGGAATAAATTAGTGTTCGGGCTGCCGGCAGGGGGCAGCAGTGCCATAAGCTGGCTGGCCAACAAGAAGCCTGCTGCCTTTCCCCCTTATGATTAAGCCCAGCTGTTGGTAACAGAACAGCTGGAAGCACAGAGAGCCCAGAGCAAGCAGTCCGGGATGTTTCTGGTGGCGTCAACACCAGGAATCAGGCCTTTGGCCTCCGCTCTGCTCAGATTTACTTCATGGACTTCACCGTCACACCGTGGCTGCTGGTGTCTTACCCCGCTTACTGTAGTTGATAAACGGGAAGAAAGATGAGAAGCAACTTCTTAACCTCAGGGAACACCTGTAATTGTATGAAAAACTCATATGGGTGATCTTTTTAGCTTTGCACCTATGACCACCTTGAATAAAATTAAGAATCTATTAACAAAAGAGAAGAGAGAGTGGCGAATTTTTAGCTGGCAGTATCTGTTAGGTTCTCTCAAGATAAAAAGACCATGTCCCCTAACTTTTGTAACCAGTCCTGAAAAAAGAGCATGCTAGGTGGGAACCTCTTGTGGCCTGGGAAGTTCCCTGAAAACTGTACAGAGTGGTGGGGCACGTCCTGCATCTCTGCTGAGTCTGTGGGGCTGAGCGTCAAGGAAGCAAACCAATGTGTTCATAGCCCTAGCGGCTTAGAGCACAGGAGGCTGATTCAGCAGCAGGGAACCAGAGGGTGCTCTAGTTTGAACAACAGTGCTCTTTAAATCACAAGCACTTGAGTGCTCCCCTTCCTTGACAGGGTTTCAGAAGGTAAATAGAATTATGTCCTGGGGTTCATGTTGATGTAATTATCATTTAGTGTCCTTCACAGTGTAAAAGTATTCCTCTTACACATAAATACATGCTTGATTGCCATATCCCAAATATGTCTCATCTCTGAACTGCTTACCACTTAAGTTATATTAGATCTTACTCTCTTCCAGATATTAGCCCGTGTTAGCTTCTCTGTTTCATCCATTACTATATCTAGTACCCAGGATCTTCCAAGTGTATTGTAGGTATCCCATTAATAAATAAGTGGTTGGCTGTGTTGTGATAAAGTGATGAATGATGAGGAAATACAATGTTTGGTTAGGGCTTGTCGAATTCAGGCCTTGCTCTGTGCCTGTGAGCCCTCCATTTATTCAGCCACGAGGAAGCCAGATAACATGGAGACTTGGTATTTATTCTTTTAGATTGGTACACTGATCTATTTGGGGTTTTTCAGGGCCAAGTGCTTTAGGTAACATCATAGAAGAAGTGACTCATCCCTGTAACCCAAATCCTTGCCCAGCCAATGAGCTCTGTGAAGTGAACCGAAAAGGGTGTCCGTCTGGAGATCCCTGCCTTCCATATTCTTGTGTTCAAGGTAAGGGATGGAGGTTATAGGAGTGAAGTGGGCATGGGACATGCTACTGGTATTTTCTTATTAGTGTTATCATTACACCCAGGTTACAGGGATTTTGTTTGTATTTTCCTGTAATGTTTAGGCATTTCCCATGAAAAATGTATTTATTCAAATAAAGACACATAGAATTTTCAGTTGTCGTTTCAGTTGTAAGCTGATGCTGTCAATGCAAGTTATAGGGTCTCGACTACACAAAAAAAGAGAAGCTTGAGCCAGTGCTTTGTACCTTCTCGTCCATGCCGGAAGTTTTTGAAAAACAGACTATCCATTGTTCCTGGTTTTCTTTTCTTCTCTGCAGCACATGGAGGAATGCTGTGCTCACTGTGACACTGACCTCTCTGTAAAGGCTCATGTGTCATGACTGTAGCTCTGCAGGAGAGTGTTTGCCTAATGTGCAAAGCCTTGGAAAATCATTCCCCAGCACCACAAAAACAGAACAGTTTTGGTGTGCGTGTGCATTCTTATAATCCCAGTGCTTGGGAGATAGATGCTAAAGTTTCCAGAGTTCAAGATTATCCCCAGCTGCAGAATGGATTTGAGGCCTGCCTAAGCAACATGAGAGCCTATTTCAATAAAAATAGAAAGATTAATGTTATGTTGAAATACATACAAACAGCTGGATGTGATGGTGCACCCTTTTAATCCCAGCACTCAGGAGGCAGAGGCAGGTGGATCTGTGAGTGTGAGGACAGCCTGGTCTACAGAGTGAGTTCCAGGACAGCCAGGGCTACATAATGAGACCTTGTCTCAAAAAACAAAAAACATCAACAAAACAAACAAAATTATAAGAAATGTAGACAAGTAATTGTTTTGCTTCATATTACATATTAGTGGGCCTCTTGAGGCCATTGTACACTATAGGAATGTGCTTGACCAATGAGTCACATATTTAGCCCCTAAAAAATGTAGCTCATAGAATTTTGATAGTCTTTACCTCTGTCACTTGTTCTGAATATAGTTGTAGTAACATTGTGTTTCTTTTTTATCTATTTCTGTGTTGAACATGTTTATCATGTAGAATCAACATTTTAAAATCTTAGAAATAAAAAGGAGCCAAAAATGAACTAAGTGTGGTGTCTAAATGACCGTCTGCTTGAAAAACACGATAGTGTACCAGTTACCAAGTAGTGATGAGTCTAGCTGAAAGGAGAGGGTGGGCGTTCTAAACCTCAGAGTGCTGTTGGTGCCCATGGACACTGTGTTAGAGCTTAGCCAGTGTCTTCTTTACCTAGAAGATGGACATAGTGACAATGGTAGTGTCTCTATTCTGTATTATATAACATGCCAGAGTTCCAGATTGTTTGTTAAACTCAGAAAGTCCATTTTATGATAAATTAAGAATGCATTATTGGCCAGGCGGTGGTGGCGCACGCCTTTAATCCCAGCACTCGGGAGGCAGAGGCAGGTGGATCTTTGTGAGTTCGACACCAGCCTGGTCTCCAAGTGCTAGTTCCAGGACAGGCTCCAAAGCTACAGAGAAACCCAAAAACCCTATCTCAAAAAAAAAAAAAAAAGAATGCATTATCTAGAAAATGGATTTTCCTTAAGCCCACCATCTAAATACTCAATTGTTCTTTGAATTTATAATTGTATGGTTATATTCCATCACTAAAAATTGTCCTGATCAAAAGTACTCTAAAAATTAGTCAGTTTATATACTTTATTTAAAACAGTTTATCATTTTTCAAATATGTTTGACCCAAAGAAATAAAAAACTATGTTTTTGTTGTTTGCTTGTTTGTTTGTTTTTTGATAAGGTTTCACTATATAGTAGCCCAAGCCATTCTCCTGCCTCAGCCTTCCAAGTTCTGGGATTGCAGGTTTACTATTGTGCTTGGCCAAAGCTATGTAGCTTCATAATGTTTTTTGTATTAAACTGTAGTTAACTTTGGAGTACAAATTCTTAATCACCCATAGAACATAGAATTTTATTTGAGAGAATATATTTTTTGTCACTGAGCAAAAGCAGTTCCTTAATTTGGTAAAAGTTCTATAACGTAATCTTTCAAAATTATTTTTATGTATTGGAGTATTTTATCTGCATCTATGTATACGTACCGTGAGAGCTCAGTGCCCAGAGAGGCCAGAAGAGGGTGTTAGGTCATCTGGAGTTATAATGATTGTGAGCCACCATGTGGGTGCTGGAAATTGAGCCTGGGTCCCTGACAGAGCAGCTAGTGCTCTTAGCTGCTGAGCCATCTCTCTAGCTCTGTAACCTAATCTCACAATCTTTAGTAGATACACAGACCTAGAAGACTTCTGGTGTGTGTAATGTGTGCACTGTCATAGAACAATACAATCAGCTCAGTTATGGTTTTGTCTATATTTTTGTACAGGTTGCAAATTGGGAGAAGCTTCTGACTTCATTGTCCGTCAGGGGACACTGATCCAGGTGCCATCCTCTGCAGGGGAAGTTGGTTGTTACAAGATCTGTTCCTGTGGTCAAAGTGGCCTCTTGGAAAACTGTATGGAGATGCACTGTATTGATCTCCAGAAGTCTTGTATTGTTGGAGGAAAAAGAAAAAGTGAGTCTTAAGCATACTTGTATTTGATCTTATTACAGTCTGAGATTGGTTGTCTTCACTTTGCGCAAAGAATATTAGATGAGTTCTTGCTAAAGAGTACAATCTATGCACCATATATTCCAGGACAGTACTCAAACCGTACAGAACACTGCGGCGGGCACAGGGGGTGGGAGGGCATTTTATTTGAAACAGGATCTTATTATCTAACCTAGGCTAGCCTGGAGCTCACCACATAGCCTAGATTGATTTGAACCTACAATAATCCTCTGTCTTCTGTCTTCTGTCTCCTGAGTGATGGGATTCCAGGCAGGCACCACCACAATCAGCAAGGACTAGGACTTCTAAAGAAGTCCTCCCAAGAAGAGCCTGCTGGTTAATCTCAGTGAACTCTGATTGTGTGCCAAGCATAATGCCAAGGCTTTTTTTTTTTTTTTTTTTTTTTAGTTTTTAGTTTTTAGTTTTTCGAGACAGAGTTTCTCTTTGTAGCTGTGGCTGTCCTGGAACTAGCTCTTGTAGACCAGGCTGGCCTCGAACTCACAGAGATCGCCTGCCGCCTCTGCCTCCCAAGTGCTGGGATTAAAGGTGTGTGCCACCACCACCCGGCATTTTTTTTTAAACTCCTAAGCAGGTTGCATAATGCCAAGTCTTGACCCACATTATCTCTTAATTAGCTGAGTTCCTCTTTATGTAGTTATTGCTAGCATTGCTACCCCTACTTCACAGCTGGTGCTCATACAGTTTCCCTGCTAGGCACTGGGGCTCATGCCCACAATCCCAGCACTTGAGAGACTGAGTCAGGCCACCCTAGGTGACAGAGTGAACTCCAGGCCAGCCTAATATATATATGGAAACTTGGATTGGGAGGGGATGATCTGCAGACAGTAAAGTTAGTTTCTAAGAATATACTGCTGCCTTTTAATGTGAGATCTCTGTGAGTTTGAGGCCAGCCTGGTCTGCATAACAAGCTCCAGAACAGCCAGGGCTATACAATGAGACCTTGTCTCAAAATAGATATTGTATATGTAAGTCCCTAGTTTATGTATTCATAAGAAGAAGTCATCTTTAAGAATTGATCTGAAACTTTTTGAGGTACTTGGGGGATGCTTTATTTGGCAAAGCACTTTGAGACAACCTAAACTTGATTTCCCTATAACCCATGTAAAAATGCTGGGCATGGTGGTGCACACATGTAATCCCAGTGGTGGGGAGGCAGGAACCAACTCTGAAAAGTTGTGCTTTGACGTGCACATTCATACTGTGACACAGACATGCATCCATGCATGTAATAGATTTAAGATTTCTTAAAGTTTCAAATAAATTTATGTTGTTTTTTAGTGTGTGTGTGTTTTTAGTGTATCTGTCTGTATCTCTGTGTATGTGTGCCTGTGCTACAGCCTGTCTGTGGATGTCAGAGAACAACCTGGGGGAATTGGTCCTCTCCTTTCACCATACGTCCTGGGGATTGTATTCAGGCTTGTCAGCAAGCTTCTTTATCCACAGAGCCATCTCACATTCCTGTAGTCTATTTCTTGGTACATAATATAATTGGTGTTTTCTTTCTTTCAGGTCATGGAACATCCTTCAATATTGACTGCAACATCTGTTCTTGTTTTGCTGGCAATTTAGTGTGTTTCACCCGTCCATGCCTCAGTGAGCACAGTTCAGATGATGACCGTCGCACCTTCACAGGTAGGCACAGGCATCCAGAGCCCGTCCTCCAGGGGCCATCATTCCTTGCACTCATCATTCTTCTATTTATTGCAAGAATTGCCCTAACTGCAAATGCACATAGTAATATCAGTATCAAATCTGAGTGCAATATACCATCCTCTCTGACTCTCTGCTTCCCTCTGTTTGCAAAGGAGCTCATATGCAGCCCTATTGAGGCAGTCTAAGGTGTCCGTGTACTTTCTAAGTTTGTTTCTCATTGGATTCTTCCCAGCCTTCCTCATCCACTGATTTGCATAGGCTCCCACAAACAATACCTGGCACTGCTTTCTCGACTTTACAGTACTTGAAAATATGGTGTTGTGCTGACACCAGCGCCTACAGACGCAAAACCTGGTGCGATGATGGACCTTTTGTCCTTTGAAGCTGCTGTTGCAGTGGTAACAGCACTGTTCTCTAGTCTCCTAATGTCTGCCTTTCCCCAGAACTGACATACCTTTGGTCCCCAGTAAAATGGCATTGGTATTAGGTAGCTCTGCTTGTTCCCATTCTCACCAGTGTAATGGCAGCTCAATTCCTTCTCTGAGGTTGGTAGAACACTGTGGGGAAGAAGGACAAGAAGAGGATTTACTAGCCTTGTGCCAGCCCATCAGAAATAAAAAGGAAAAAGCCCTGGAGAGTGGTAAAGGTAACAACAGAAGTAGACATGCAGTGTACCCCACCCCCTGCTGCCATGAGTCCACAAGCGCCTTGCTCCTGCAGCTGTTGCCTCTCAGCAGCTCCTCACTGCTCCTTGTCTGCTGTTCATTCTGTCTAGAGAAGCCACAGTAGGATGTGGGGAATGAGGAATGGACTAAAGACTTAGAAGTCATTTACTATTTATTTATAAATAACATTTAAAAATGTTTCTGCAAGGACCCGTGTTTCCCATGGTCCCTGCCATTTTGCAGTAACTCAGACAATACCAGTTTAACTGGCAGACTCTAAGGGATTCCACTAGCCCAAAACTGTACCAGATATTTTTGTGACTTAGTGTTCCTATCTAAACATGAGTTGGAGAGAGGCAGTCATAAAATTTTGTATTATTTTGGTATTATCTTTTAACATTCAGGAAATTCCCAAGCTAGACTTCAGCTACTTGATTTCCAAGTATGATCAGGAAAGTGGCAGATCAGGAAAATGAACCTTATTGTTTCTGCCTATAGCCTCTCTCTGCCTGGGTCAGTGTTGGAGACAACCATTGAGTAGCAGTGAAAAGGACAAAAGAAATGCCATCTTGGAGAGAAATAACTTTCTGTAATAAATATAGAACTTTACTCTCTTTAAAGTCTCTATTAGAACCAGATATGGTGGCACACACCTTAGACCCCAGCAATAGAGAGGCTGAGACGGGTGGATCTCTGAGTTTGAGGCCAGCCTGGTCTACATGGTGAGACCCTGTCAAAAAAAAAAAAAACTATTTCAGGGTTCAGGGATTGTGGAAGAGATTTGTCTTGTTTTGCTTTTGTTTTGTCCTGAGTTAATATACAATTCCGTTTTAACATGGTTTGTTAGTGGTTTGCCTTCATCAAGACATATAGAAAGGGGTGTGTGTGTTCATTTGAGTCTTTTTCTCCCTTCAGGTCTGCCCTGTAACTGTGCGGATCAATTTGTCCCAGTGTGTGCACAGAATGGACGCACTTACCCCAGTGCCTGCATCGCCCGCTGTGTGGGTCTCCAAGACCATCAGTTTGAGTTTGGACCTTGTGTCTCCAAGGATCCCTGTAATCCTAACCTCTGCCCAAAAAGCCAAAGGTAAGTTAAATTGCTACTGCTTTTCTTCATCCAAAGACTAGTGCTTATCAAGTCTCTGCTGTTCATGCCCCACATGATGAGAATGCAAAGGGGGATGAAGCAGTCTGACTCACGTGTGTAATCCCAGCATTTGGGGCACTGAAGCTGGAGAGTTCTGGGTTCATGGTCATACTGTGCTGCATGCTGAGAAAGAAAGAAAGGCAAAGTTACTGCTGTCTGGAGAGAAAGAGCTGCCCAGAGCTCCCTGGCTGCACGATTGATGGTGCAGATGTAGAGCAGTTAATGCAGCTGAACAGGAGGCCTCAGAGGTGCTCAGATGCATGCCGCTCGGCTGGGTCTCTGAAGAGCAAGAGGGCTAGGGAGGAAAGCTGATGTGGTGGCTGCAGATGGCAACAGGAGTAGAAGTATATGCTGGGAACTCCAGGGGTGCTGTAAGACTGAAACAGAGGAAGGCAAGGGCAGGCAGCAAAAGAGATGGGCCCAAGAATGCATTGCAT
>JAQHUG010000048.1:4096155-4110418 GCA_028555095.1 Dicrostonyx torquatus
CTCTCTCTCTCTCTTTTGGTTTTTCGAGACAGGGTTTCTCTGTGGCTTTGGAGCCTGTCCTGGAACTAGCTCTTGTCGACCAGGCTGGCCTCAAACTCACAGAGATCCTGTCTCTGCCTCCCAAGTGCTGGAATTGAAGGCATGTGCCACTACTTATTACCTTTTCATGGCTTCTACTACAGCACTCATTGTAGGAATGAGACGTGAGAAATCTCAGAAGGTGCAGCTTTAGCATTACTTGATATTATTGGACTTTGGACTCCCTTCTCTGTAGTCTCACCAAGCCAGATAACAGTGACCTGCCTTGCTGGACTTCTGTACTGTGTGGTCCGCGGGCAAGTGTGGCTGACTTAGAGTTCAGCCTTCCGGATCTGGATTGTTCACCTCTGGGACTCAAGCCGGCCTCAATCAGCTCAGAGTCACAGCTGCTCCTGATTGCAGGAGTTTATGCAGAAAGTTGCTTCTTCCTCTTGAAAACTCCGGCACAGAATAAAAGGGGAGATTTTCTTATGCAGTGAAGTGGCAAAGATTCAGCCATGTCTCTGTTGAAGTTCATTGTCTAGTTTCACTGCTGTCGCTGTAATAAAGCACCCTGAGCACAGAAGTAGTTCTGAGAAGAAAAGGGTTTGTTTTGACTCAGATTTCCAGGTTATAGTCTATTACTGCAAGGAAACCCAGACAAGAACTTAAAGCACCAACCCGCAGGCAAGAGCAGAGGAATAACTGTCTGCACTGCCGACTTGCTGCTTCTTAGCTCCAGTTCCACTGTTCAGGGTCCAGAGCATGAAATGGTGCTGTCCACACTCAGGTCTTTCCACCATAGCTAACAGTCAAGACAGTCTCCACAGATATGGCCATAGGCCAGCGTGATCTAGGTCATTTCTCTTCTAGGTGATTCTTGGTTGTGTCAGGTTGGAAGGAAAAATCAGCATTAGCACATCCATACAACAGAAACAAAACCGAGAGTTTACTGATTGACATCCTGAATAAGGTTGTCTTGCTTTTACATATCCTTTCTGCATAGATTGCCAATATAAAAGAAAAATTTGGGGCTGGAGAGATGGATCCCTCTTCCAGAGATTCTGAATTCAATTCCCAGCAACCACATGGTAGCTCACAACCATCTATAATGAGATCTGATGCCCTTTCTGGCCTGCAGGTATACATGCAGGCAGAACACTGTTTACATAATTCATAAATCTTTTTTAAAAAAAAAAGAAAGAAAAATTTAGCTACATGAAAATCACAATTTTTTTTTTTTGGCATGGCAGCGCAGAGAAAGAGCCCTGACAAATCAGTGTGAAGAATATCATCTTCCCGTGAACACTAGTGGTCAATAATAATGCAAAGTTTCTCTACCCCGATAAGCCTCTCTGCCAACACAGCAGTCCAGATTAGATCAAATTAAACCCAATTAGAAAAAGCCCAGGTTTAATGGATACAATGCTCCCAAATGATTTTCCAGCCCCCTAGAGAGGAGACAGGAAAGGAAGACTGGAAACTACATGTCTGTTTTCTGGGGGGCAGTTTAAATACCCTGTGGGAGAGGTCTTGAGTATCTCTCGGGGAGGGGGGAGTCTTTATTTTGTGGGCTTTATGAGATGTGGCAGGGTTTAGAGAGAGATGGGGGAGGGGGCTTAGTGTGGAACTTCCACCAGAACATCCCAGACTCTGGGCATACGGATGCCAGGGGCTGGGGTGAGGCTTCTGCCAGAACAAATAGCTTCATAGGAAAAAAAAATGTGCCAAGGAAATAAGCACAAAAAGAAATAGAAGTGGTTCTTAAACATTTGGGGGTTGGTGGTTTAAATAGATGTGGCCCCATAGACTCATGTGTTTGAATGCTTGTCCTATAGGGAGTGGCGCTATTAGGAGATGTGGTCTTGTTAGAGGAAGTGTATCACTGTGGGGATAGACTCTGAGGTCTTGTATATGCTCAAGTTCACTTCCTGCTGCCTGTAGATCAATATCTGTCTGTACACTGCCATGTGCCATCATAATGATAATGGACTAAACCTCTGAAATTGTGAGCCAGCCCCAATTAAATGTCTTCCTTCATAAGAGTTGCCATAGTTATGGTGTCTCTTCTCAGCAGTAGAAACCCTAATTAAGACAGGGGGAATGAGACTCTTTTTTTCTTCCTGGTTAAAATGGGGATGGGAATGTGTTTCTTTATTAAAGTTTAAGTAACTCTATTATATACAAATCACCAAAATCCAGTTCTTTTATACAGTAGAAGGTAAACTGGCAAGTTCAGCAGGTTGCCTCCATAGCCATTCTGTAGAGAGTTGGGATCCTCTTGCAGTGACTCTGCCATCTGTACAACTCCACCAGCCTTTATACACTTTGCTTCTGACTAGCAGATATGAGAAGGGAGGTGATGGAGGGCTTTCTTAAGAAGCCTCCATGAGTCACCTAAGGAGGTGACATCATCACTACTACTCTCAGTCACATTCCACTGTCTAGAGCTCAGTCACTTGGCCTCATCCAGCTACCAGGAAGACCAAAGAATGCAAGCTAGATATATAATCCAAAGAAGACTAGGCAAATTTTATGAACATACAGCCAGTTAGTACCAACTTTTAATCTTCCTCATATTGCCAGAAATGTAAATTAAATTAAAATTGTGTGCCATTTTGCATCTATTGGATTGGCAAATACCAAAAGTTATAAATTTAGAAAACAGATGCTGTCATGTAAGAGGGTCCGGAAGAGGGTTAGTGCATTCTCTCTTGGGGGCAGTTTTGCCCAAACCTGTTTTGTTGTTATTATTTCAAAATTTTATGTGGATGAGTATTTGCCTGCATGAATATCTATGTACCATGTGCATACAGTGCCCTCAGATGCCAGAAGAGGGCATCAGGTCTGGAACTAGAATTACAGTCTCTTGTGGGTTGCCATGTGGGTCCTGGAAATTGAACAAGGTTCTTCTGAAGAGATGTCTCTAACCACTGAGCAAGCTCTTCAGCCTCTGAGCAAGTTTTCAATGCATAGATTGGGCTTAGAATGTAACTAAGTGGTAGAGCCCTTGCCTAGCTCGAGTAAGACTCTGAGTTCAATTCCCAGCACCAAAAATGATGAAGGAAGGAAGGAAAAGGAAAAAACACATTCCCTTTGGATCACTGTCCGCAAAGGTTCTTACCTGTGTGAAGTATCTCTGGAATAAAAAGGAAGACGTAGCTGAGAATAGCTGCCTCTAGGAAAGGGAGCCCGGTGTGGAACCTAAGGTGTGGAGAGGAAGCTTATTTGCACAATGCCATCACATTTTCTTTTTATCCATGGGTTTGTGCTATCTGTTCAAAGCAATAATTTTGGTTTGGGGTGTTTTAAAGAAAAGTTTATATTCCCTCAGATATCTACTGAAACACCACACATTTTTCTAAACATTAGGACACAACATGAATCAAGACAGACTATCACTACTTTGATCATTTTACTTAAACTTGTGCCCAAGATTCTCAGATTTTTCCTGTGATCCTCTTATTTCTGTAAGAAAATTCTTGGTGTGTGTATGGTATATGTGTATGATATGTGTATAATGTGTGCTTGTGAGTGTAGGCATGCATGCCACAGGAGACTTTCAGTTGGTTTTTGCATTCTGTCTTGTTTGAGGCACAGTGTCTCTCATTGCTTCTGCGACTATATTGTGTACTTTAGGTGCGCTGGGAAAGCCTCCTGTTTCTGCCTCCCATGTGTCTGTAGGAGGGCTGGGACTGCAGGTGTGTGCTGCCACACCTCCCATGTGTCTGTAGGAGGGCTCTAGAGTCAAGCTCAGGCCATCGGGCTTGTGCAGCATGTGCTTCTGCCCCCCGAGAACCCACATCAGCCCCAGCCCTCTTGTTTCTATATGCTTAACTTGATCAGTGTTTTTTTCTCTCTAGATTATCAAGTGTTCTCCAATACCTTTGACTCTCATACCTTCCTTGTCAGGTGCCACTCTAGAAAGGACTTGCTTCTGTGGCATCCTCTCAGTGCAGAAACATCCAGCATCAACCTCCTATCTAGTAGGCACAGGAGCCTGAATTTTTAGTATGAAAAGTGAAGCCTTTCTTAAGATAAACTCCTCCTAATCAAGCTAAAAATTAAGTACCTACCGAGGTGTGGTGTCATACTCCTTTAAACCCACATTCAGAAGGCAGGCAGATCTTTGTGAGTTCAAAGTCAGCCAGGTATTTCTAGGAAGTTTCAGGCCAGCTAGGGCTGTTGTGGTGAGACCTTGCCTAAAGAACTGAAGCATCTGGAAGTGATCTGTTGTTATTGACTATGACCTCAGTGTTGGACCCCACCCACTGTTGGACTCACATCAGGCCCTTTTACTCCATGTATGAGTCCCCAGCTTTTACCCTCTATCTTACCACTCTCCCTCACCCACATACCCCTCCCCCAACTTCACATCCTGAAACCCACCTCATGTCTGTGGCTGCTTGTTTCCTCCTTACCCATCAGGCTCCAGTTAGAACACCCTCTCTGTGTGTCCCTCTGAGCTGTGTGTCTGCCATGTTCTAGTCTGACTTCCCTTTTCATACACTCCATTGACCCTGTCTCTCTCGTTGGCTTCCTGTGCCACCCACATCCAAGACTTTGTTGCCCCACCACAGTCCTCCATGCTTTTGGTTCACCAGCTGGCTTTCATCGTTTTTCAGATGTGTGCCAAAACCACAAGTTTGCCTGACGACCTTTGATAAATTTGGATGTAGCCAGTATGAGTGTGTGCACAGACAGCTCACCTGTGAGCAGGTCCAAGATCCTGTGTGTGACACAGACCACGTGGAGCACAGCAATCTCTGCACGCTGTACCAAAGAGGAAAAAGCCTCTCTTACAGAGGCCCCTGCCAGGTATGTCAGTCAGCTGCCAAACTGCGTATGCTTATGACCTTTCCAGGCCGCAGAGTGCAGTCCTCTGCTGAGAAAGGAGTAGTGTGGCTCTGAGGAGGAGGATAGAAGCAGGCGGACCCTGGCTCCAAGTCACTCAGGCAAAGACTAAGGCTTCGCACCCGGTTTGGTCACCGCCATTCATTTGTCCACAGTTTTGTGGGCTGCCATAGAAAACAAATCAGGAAGAAAATGAAGTGAGATGAAAATCTCTAAGACTTGTTTCACACAGGCCTAACTCAGTCTTTCAGGCTTGTGAAATCCACTTCCACATTAAATAATCTTCTGGAACAGCCTCCTTGAAGTGCCTCACCACCTCCATGGTTCTTGCTGACCCCTCTTGCTGGGAGACTCCCGCTGTTGGGCCCAGCATCACTTGCCTGCAAAGCCACTAATACTGGACATGCTCTCCGTCCATGGTAGAGAAAGTTCCTTCAGCTTGTCTGGCTACTGTTTCCTCTTGGAGCTGGTGTTCCACTTACAGACGCTATCTGCTCTAACTGCCGTCTTCTCTTCATCCTTGCTCAGTCTTCTTAGCACTAGGTTGTTTCTGAGGTATAACTGCCTAACAGGTCCAGAGTGCATCTGCTCTGCTCACCTCTCTACCGTCCATCCTTCCTACACCCAGCATGAAGAGCCATCTTTTACTTTTATTATTGATTTTATTAAGCTCTACATTTTTCTCTGCTCCCCTCCCTTTCTCTCCCCTCCCTTTCAGCCATCTCCCATGGTTCCCATGCTCCCAGTTTACTCAGGAGAGAAGAGTGATCTTTTTTATTCAGTCCTCCGTGACTACTAAGAGAAGTCTGGGTGAAGGAATGGCAAGGGGATATTTTTGTCTTGTTTTTGTTTCAGAATGAGCACCTAAGTTTCAAAGGCTTTCCAACCTGAGACAGCCCATTATGAATTCCACCTCCAGGGCTTTAGAGGCTCCCCCAACTTAGACCTGTGTCTTTTCACTTCCTAACCACAGTGAGGTCACTCTGTGCACACAGGAGTTTCCAGGCTAAGAGTTACTTGTCTTTCCTCAGCCCTTCTGCAGAGCCACAGAGCCTGTCTGTGGGCACAACGGCGAGACCTACAGCAGTGTGTGTGCTGCCTACTCGGACCGTGTGGCAGTGGACTACTATGGGCCCTGCCAGGCTGTCGGGGTCCTCTCTGAACACAGTGCTGTGGCTGAGTGTGCTGCAGTGAAGTGTCCTACACTCTCAGCTATAGGCTGCAAACCCATCATTCCACCTGGTAAGCTGGGGGTATTGGGGGCAGGGGTGGGACCAGAAAGATTTGCTGACCCGCCCCCAGAACATGATCCCTGAGAAGAGAGTTCACTAGTCTGTAAACTTTGAAGAGTCGTAATCCTAGTACACAGGGCTGAGACAGGAAGATATAGGCACCTGTGGTACAGTATAAGACCCTGTCCAGAAAAATAAAATGTTAAAGAGACCCACATGCCAGTTATTCTGAACCAACTCCAAAGCTCTGGACTGCCTTAGTGTTTGCTCTGCTGACATCAGAACAGCATGGTGGTGGCTGGAGAACTGCCTCCGAGGGACTCGGGTTCAAATCCTAGCACCGATACAGTGGCTCACAACCATCTGTACTCCAGTTCTAGGGGATCCCTATGTCTTCTTCTGACCTCCTCTGGCACCAAGTGCACACATGGCACACATACCATACATGCAGGCAAAACACTCACATAAAATAAAATGAATGGATCTATTTTTAAAATTAAAAAGAAAACAATAGCATATCAGCTTTTTTCTATCAAAATCTTACGTCAGGCATCAATATATAAGCAGGTAAAGTAGCATTTAAATAAAAAAAAATTAGGATTACTGGGTTAAATGCTGGGTTTACTTATTTTAAAATACCTGAACAATTAATTAGTAGTTGAATGGATAGTTGAAGTGTTTTTGATGAACACAAAATTTGTAATTGAGAGAAGCAAAGAAAGTTGACTTAATTGTGCAGCCAGAAGGCTCTGTTCACACTGACAGCTGTGAGCAGTACTGTGGACAGTAAACTTATGCTCATCAGTAAGACAGGCAGCGGAAGAGCCTTCATTCCAGACCCGCACACACAGGCTACCCTGGGGCTTCCAAGTCTCCCTCTGTAGCTCACCAAGGATTCGCTGAGCCTCCACTATGTTCAGGACATTCTTTTAAGCACCAGGGACCCAGCAGTTAATAAACAAAGCCTCTTCCCTCCTGGAGACCACATTCCATAGAGGGAACATAAGGCTCCCTGTAGATCCAAACTGCCAAGTCAGAACTGCCTGATGGAGTGAAGAGATGGTGAACTCTGTTAAATGTGGCATGAGACTTGACTGTCTCGGCCCTCACTATGGTAGTTTGGAAAATTACATGTGAAGCAAGCACTTGGAATGCCTGAAGCTCCCTTGTGCAGACAGAACATCGAAGGCCCAGCACAAGTTTCTGAGCAGGACCAGAGCATGAGATGAGAAGCAGGCAGGTCTGGTGTGCTGTTATCCGCAGCCCCCTTACCCTGAGCATTGCCCACCAGAGGAGGGTGTCAGGATGGAGGGATGGCTTTAGGAAACACAGATATTAGGATCCTGGGCTGGTCATCGAGCACAGCTGCAGATAAAATCATCAGGAAGGACAGATGAAGGCCACTTTGCCAGTCATTTTGGATTCTCCTTGCTTTAATTCTGAAAACAAAAATGATTTCTGTTACAGGTGCTTGTTGCCCATTATGTGCTGGGATGTTACGGGTTTTATTTGACAAAGTAAAACTGGACACTATTGCTAAGGTAAATTGCTCCATATGCCAGGTACTGTTGAGAGCACATTGCTAAAGTCAGGAATCCCGGAGAGTAGAATGTATTGTCCCTGTGTATAGATAATGAACCTGAGGCCATACAGATCATAATAGAACAAGGGTTGACTCCCAGGGTAACTGACCTCTGCTCCACCCTGCCACGCGCTTTCTTAGGAAAAGTCTCTGCCAATTCAAAGAGCAGGGTCAAGGCCAGGTGGCCAGCAGTAGTAGAAATCCAGACGGTCTCTGCACCCATCATCATCCCAGCACCCATTCGCCCTAGGAGCTACCTTCCCTGTCTGTCTTTCCCTTTCCCTGCTGCATCCTTTTGAGAGCCAACTTTAGTGATGTAATAGGCAGAAACTTGCCACTACCTAGAGGACCCTTCCTGTCTGTTGTCACCTGTTTCCACAGGACTTTGCTTCCCTCCAGTTCAGAGCAGGTGCTTTTTAAGAAGTGCTTCTGGGACTGGAGAGACAGCTCAGTTGGGTGCTTTCCTCTGTTACTTCTGCCTTGTGTTTAGAGACAGGATCTCTCTCATTCAGCCAGGGCCTGGCAAGCAAGCCCCGGGGGTCTTCCTGTCTCTGCCTCCCCAGTGCTGAGATTGTAAGCATGTCCCACCACATACAGAATTCACATTTTCACGTGAGTTCTAAGATTCAGACCCAGGTCCTTGGCAAGCTCCTAGCCAATAACAGACCTTGTCTTAGAAGAACAAGAAGATGGCTTTGTGCTGTAGCACTCGTGCATAGCACTTCTGCCCCTTCTGAAGACTCAGATTCAGTTCCCAGCACCCACATCAGGCAGCTCACAACCACCTGTAGCTCCAGCCTCCGTGGTACCTGCACACATGCACATGTACCCATACAAGATATACCTACAAATAATTTTTTTAAAATTTTTTTGTGACAGTTTTTACCCATGTAGCCCTGGCTGCCTCGAACTCACAGAGATTCTCTGTCCCCCAAGTGCTGGGATTAAAGGTGTGCGCTACTACCACCACTAGCACAGAGAGAGTTCAAGGCTGTCGTCAGTTACTTAGGACCCTATGTCAAACACAGAAAGAGCCTAAATAAATAAATAAACAGCATTTCTGAGCTGCATATGCTGGTACAAGATTACCATGGAGCTAGCAAGGCAAGAGGATTATGAGTTTAAAGCTAGCCTGGTCTATAGAGCAAGACCCTACTCAAACCAAAGTACTTCTGGTGGGAGTTAATTTTGGCTGCAAGCCTCTGTAGACAGCCCAAACCCCATTCACTACACACTGCGTGGCAGGATTCTGACCAGCAGAGCCAAACTTGGCAGGTCAAAGAGCCTCTTCGGCTGCAGCTGAAGCAGACAGAGTAGCCTAGGCGGCAAGAGGGTTCCTCTTCAGGTCCTGGAAATGTCTCCTAGGTGACAAACAAGAAGCCAGTAACAGTTCTGGAGATTCTTCAGAAGATCCGCATGCACGTGTCTGTCCCACAGTGTGATGTGTTTGGATACCTGAGCATCGAATCAGAAATTGTGATCCTGATTATTCCTGTCGACCACTATCCAAAAGCTTTGCAGGTGGGGTTCAGCACACATTCTGCAGCCATTTGTCAATTTAGAGTTTGGTGAACTTACAGTGAGAATGGGGGAAACCCAAACCAGGGCTGGGAAAGGACCAAGAGGTGAGGGTATGGGAGCACTTTGGAATTTGGAAAGGGCATGAGGAAAGAGCAAGGCAGGCTCCGATGGCCGAGTCTGTTCTGGGGCCCGAGGCTGGGCACACTAAGTCCACCCCACCCTTGTGCAAATAGGCAGCCAAGGCCTGGAGAGTGGTACACTGGCATGGGCCAGCCAGTGACCAAGCCAAAGCCTCTGGTGTCTCTGGAGAAGGATCCATCAGAGGCAGTCTCCAGGGCCCTAAGTCCTTCTTCCTCACAGATCAAGGTGCCCTGGAACCTCACTCTGTAGGCCCAAGTTTCAGCAAAAAGTAGTGAGGACTCATGAGAAGGGTGACTGGAAGCAGTTCCAGCTGCCTCTTCCCAACCCTGTTTCCATTCCCTGCTGTAGAGCAGCAGTGGAAGCACCCTATGGCTGTGTCTACCCGTGGTCACTGTCTCTAGAGGTAGGCAGTGGATGCTAGGGTTTGTGCAGAACCCAAAATGGTTGGCTGACTAGGGTAGTGGACATGCGGTTTCTGATTTCCATTAGTGCCCTTACATGTGTGTAGTAAGTTAACCTGACTGCACAGTAAAGACAGAAGGAAAAGAAGCTGTCTCTGTGGCCATTCTACTTTTGACATGTGCTTGGAATTTTCTTGACTGGACCTTTTCTGCGGTTTTCTAGTGAAAGGATCTTTCTCTTGCAGATTGAGGCCTGCAATAAGGAAGCAGAGAAAATCGAGTCCCTCATCAACTCCGACAGCCCCACTCTGGCGTCCCATGTCCCCCTCTCTGCCCTCATCATTTCCCAGGTGCAGGTCTCCAGAAGCCTTCCATCCTCTGCTGTTGGGGGCAGGTCTCCCTGCCACTCTCTGCTCCTGTTTAGCCTGGGCCTCACAGTGTACTTGCTCTGGACTCGTCCCTGACTGCCCGCAAAAACTGCAAACCTTCCTTGACTCGGCCGTCCCACCTTGTGAAAGACATCAGGACTGCTAGCTGGTGCCGAGCAAAAGCACGTGCCACCTCTTAGCACTACACAGTATTTTTTTTAATCTGCTAATGTTAGGGGTTTTGTCTTGATTCTAAAATGATAAACTAGGCTCCCCCAGTGGGTCGCTGGGTTACAGTTTACATTTTGCTCAGTAGATGAGTCCGCTTCTCCAAAGCAAATTTACCGTCACTGTATCAATGAGATGGTCACTTTATAGAAGGAGGCCCCCTTTTTGTGTCCTAGAGGCGTCAGAGTTCCTGTAGAGTTGAGGCTGTGCTGAGCTTGTTTCTGTGTCTAGAAGCTGAGGGCTCAGTGGAAAGCCACCTCTGCGACAGTATGGAAGGGGAGAGAGCTTCTCTGAAATGATCACAGGCTGATTCCATGGAAATTTAAGGCAGGACTCTAATGTGCTTAGCAAAGGCAACCAAGTAACACTCATGTACCTGTCTTGCAAGTGGGCCTCCCAGTCACTGCCAGTTTGTGCCTGTGAATGGGGCAGCCCCACTGCATCCGAGTATCTCGTCATGCAGTTTTATGTTAGCCACTCGTCAGTACTCACCAAGTTCAGAGACTTTAAACCAACTGCTGCTGCTATATAATTGCCAAAAGTCAGATAATTAGTAGTTCATGTAAATAGTACATGATTTCTTAATTTTATTATGAAGAAGGTGAATAGCCATATTTGTAAAATGACAATCATATGTGTTAGCCCCATACTTTCCGTTCATGAAGACACACTCACTTTTTGTGGTGTGCACAGTATGAATAAATGTCTGTCTGACTTTCTTTTTATATAGAATTATAAAGAATGTGGTTTATATATTTAAAATGTCAGACTAAGTATTAAAATGTTTGCATGTTGTCTAAGAAATTGGATACTTTGAATGTTTCACAGTTTGAAATAAGCTATTAATGTAATACTTCTTGTTTGTATGCACCTGAACTTAGATTTTTACATGAAGTATTTTTAAGTGTTACATGTACCCTCTGAAATATAGCAATATGCTTATTATACCAAAATGTTGTTAAAAATTAGGCACTTAAAGCTTTCAGAGGATCTCAGTGCTGATGTTAATGTAGCCTCTGTTGCAATTGCCTGTTTCTGTCTAAATGTCTTCAACATACTAGACTATATTGTATATATATTCTATATATAGTATGTTATAATATACTATATATAGTATACAGCAATATGCTAGAAAGCTTCTCTATTTTAATAAAAGTAATTTTATATGATCATGTGTATTTCCAGGTAATGTGGACATTCAGATTGAAACTGTTTCTCACCCTCGAGTGAGTTGTGTCTTTACTGTACAGTGGGAAGTTCTGGAGTGACATCATCCCAAGCCAAGTCGTCTGGGGCAGTGAAACAATTGTATTGAACACCCAGCACATCCAGAGGGTAGGCAGTGGTAGAATCAGGTGCAGACTCCAGCTTCAGCTGTTCCAGGACAGCAACAGATAGGCAGGTCTGTTTGGTTGGCCTCATGTTCCAGCTCCAGGGTGTATTTGGGGCAGATGACCCTGAAGTGTGGGGACAGAGCGAGTCATGATGAGCTAACCTCAGTTACTTAAGTACATGAACCCTGTCATGTTTGCCACTCATTCACTGCATCCGCTGTAGTTCTCATGCCGTCTATACCCCAGCTCCCATCCCTGTGTCCTCACTGAAGAGGCAGAACCATGATCTGCCCTCAAGTCTCTACTCACAAGTGCCAGTAATTTCTGCCTGCATTTTAGTGGCCAAAGCAAGTCACGTGACTGCTCCTGAGCAGAAATTATGGGTGGGGATGTAAAGTATTTCTGTGGTGCCGTATGTGTCATGGGGAGGGCTGATGAGCACTTTGATTACTCAGTTTGCCACTGAGGTCTTCCCTCATGAGAACAGAACAAGAGCCAGGTCTGACTGGGGTTTTTATTAGTAAAGCAGGAATACTATGGCCTGGGAAGGAAGTCAGTGGTTGGGTTTGGGTGAGAGAATGTGTGAATGAGAGATCTGAAGTTGGTCCTGTTCTGGGGGTATAATCACAAGAACCCCTCAAATGGTGATAGAAACAGGTTAGCTTGGGGGTTAATGTCCTCCAAGGCCCTGATGCTAACGTTGACATCCTAACTGCCTTGTACTAAATCATAATGGCTTCCCAGCACCCAAGCAACTGCAGCTCTTGCTGAAAGTCCCCCTCTCCTGCCCCAGCGGTGATCTAAGCTGAGGTAGAGATTCCTGGGCCCTGGAGTTTACCTGCAGGAGGAAGACGGGGTGGCTGAAAGACCTGTCTTCCATCTATAACATGAGTGATGCAGACTTGTCATAGACCTTCAGTGTTCTAAGCATGAAGAAAGGCAACGAGCCACAGTGACTCCCTTTTATCACCTATGGCTTTATGGATAAGAACTACTTATCAGAAATTTCTCCACATCCATCCATTGTTTCTGTGGCCAAGATGGGGTCAGCCTCCCACGCTAGACTAGTTTCTGGCCGAGGGGAGCAAGGCCATAATTGACTTAGTCCAGGAGCTGCACCGCTGCCAAAGCCAAGCCAAACATGGCAGTGGAGGTAAGTTAAATGTCAAAGGGCTCTTGCTTTGGCCACAAACCATCCTCTGTAGCTTCTACTTACTAGAGTCTTGATATGAGAACACATTTATTTTCTTTTTCCTAAGAAGGGAATGACCATTCTGGCTTTGCTGTGTGCACTTTCATTTCCAGACAAGACGTAGACTCCACACATCACCTCTTATTCCACAGCCTCACTTCAGTCCTCAGAGCTCTCTCCTATTTCAAAAAATCCAGTTCCAATTACAAGTACCTGGGAGGTGAAAGCAGGAAGATCAGAAGAACCCACTCACATTTTTTGTAGATGTAATTTTTACACTTATATTTGTGTGTGTGTGTGTGTGTGTGTTTGGGTGTGAATATGCCATGCCTCATATGCACATGCCTCTCATGTGAAGAGGACAGTTTATGGGAGTTAGTTCTCTTTCCACCAGGGGGGATCCAAGGAACATATATGTGAAAATATTTCTTGTTATTATATCATCTTTATACCTTAGTTTTGTTCCATTAATATACAGCTAAATATAATTTGTGATATTTTTGGTGTTTATATTTGTGATGTTTATTAAATTAATGAGGTAGATTTTACATTCTTTAGAAGATTAACTATAATCAGCCTACTATATCTACAGGTTCCACATCCATGGATTCAACCGATCATAGATTAAAAACTTCTATTCCTTGGCTGGTAAGATGGCTAAGTAGGTAAAGGCACCTGCCACTCAAACCTGACTACCTAAGGTCAATTCCTGGAAACCACATAAAAGTGAAAGGACAAAAGCAACACTGCAGAGTTGCACTCTGGTCTCTGCACACGTGCTGTGACATGAACATTGTGGCACACACACGCACCCCACACACATACATGTGGTGATATCTTGTTTGTAGAAATAAAGCTTGCTTGAAGATCAGAGGGCAGAGCTAGCTACTAGCTAACCACAGAGGTCTGGAGGTCTGTACAGACAGACAGGAAGTGATATGGCTGGGCGGAGAGAGGAAGTGATGAAGCAGGAAGAGACAGGAGCTCAGTCTCTTTTCAACCAGAAAGTTGAGTAAGGTGATTATGACTTGCTCCTTCGTCTCTCTAATATCTCAGCATTTTCCCCTACGTCTGACTCCGGACTTTTATTATAAGACCCAGTAGAACTTGTTCTACATCTTGGCACCCAACTGCTTGCCTGTGGCTTTGCAGCCATGGGCACAGGCCAGAGCTGTAAGCAGAGCTCCTGCTGGAGTCACCACCCAGCTGGCCAGGTTCTTCTCTCTTCTTCCCTAAGACTCTAAGTGAGTTTGGGATTTGTTGTTGTAGCTTCTCTGCAACAAACTTCACAGACCCAAACTCCACAGGCACCCGGACTCCAAATGCCACAGGACTTACCTGTCCTTGGCTGGCTGGCTCTGCCTTCAGAAAGGCCCTCCTACCACATGTGCT
>JAQHUG010000048.1:4122713-4141222 GCA_028555095.1 Dicrostonyx torquatus
AAAAAAAAGGTGTGTCTTGAATTAACCAGCTGGACTCAGTTTAGATGATGCCAATGGCGGGGATGGGGAGGGGCGTGCCACCATCCCCGCGGAGAAGACAGCTTTCAAGAGTTGGTCCTCTTTCCACTGTGTTCGTTCCAGGAATCCAGCTTAGAATTAGAGTTTGGCTGCAAGTGCCTTTACGCTGAGTCAACTCGCCAATCCTTTCCGGAAAAGCCTGAACACATGTCTTCCACAGGGGCTTTCAAATCTTCAGTCCCACCAGTGAGAAAGCGTTCCCTTAGCACAGGGAGCTTATTAGGCTGTGCTTCGTCGGGGTGCATTTCTCAGGGCTGAAGACCTGAGCAGTCTCCCCCGTATTAGGTGTGTACTGTCCTAAGATTGGGGAAGGGAAGGACTGATGAGAGCTGAAGAAACTGACAGACCCCAGAGTACAGGCTAGGAGGGCCAGGTCTGCGGCCATCCCTGTTGAGGGATGAGTGAGTAAAACCAGGAACGTTTGGGGAAACTGGTTTGACAGACAGGAGCGTGGGATAAAGTTAGGTGGGGATCCACGTCTGGAGTCAGACTCAGGGGTGGGAGTTTGTCTTGGTCTCAGAGGCAGTGAGGGTCAAGAGCACAGGTCCGAATACCTCCTGGGAAGGCTGGAGCTGGAGGGCTAAGACGTGTTCAGTTACAAACTGGGGTCGCATAGCGGAAGGGTCCTAGAAAGATGTGGTTGAAACACTGGGTCACAGAGGAGGGGAATAAGCACACTCGGGGGGAGGGGGTGTTGTCTGTCGCTCAAGACCGAGACTGGGAGAGTACGACCCCTGGTGGCACCGGCGGGAACGGTACCTCGCCAGGCTACAGTGAGCACCGCAGTCTTCATGACGCCGCTGTAGCACAGGAGCCATGGGGAACCACAAGGAAGGCTCAAGTTCCCCTAGGTCTCTCGCGCGCTTTCAGAACTGGGAGAGAGGCACCCGCGTCTACATCTGGACCGCCCTAGCCAGCGGCGGAATCCCACCAGGCCATGTGAATTCTAGGGGTGGCCCCCCGCGCCTCCGCCTGCAGCTGCCGCTGCCTTATAAGGCGGGGCCGGGCGGCGCCGGGGGAGTGGCTGCAGCCGCCCCTGCCCCTGCTGGCCCTGGCCAGCTGCTGGGACCCACCACCCCGCGCAGCGCAGCCGCCGCGGAGCAGAGGAGCGCACACAGTCGGCCATGGGCAAGTCAGGTGAGTTGCCCGTTCAGCCCGCCGGAGTGCGGGAATGGCTCCGGGACACTTGCCGTCACCCTGCCCCTCCTGGGGCCTGGTCCCCTGGGAATCCCCTGTGGTCCCCGCAGCTCTCGTTGCAATGCATGACCCCTGAGTGGGAATGGAGAGCACGCGGAGCAAAGCGCCCAAAGGCGCAGTTGCGGATGTTTCTGGTTCAACCTGGGAGCAGAGATAGCGGAAAGACCACCAGGAGGGAAAGAAAGAAAGAAAAGGGAAAGCGATGGAGGGTCCCTCTGGCTTCGAGCCAGGGATTGCGTCAGGGAGGGTTTCCAAGCGCTGATGGGGATAGCTCTCTGAGTCTGCCGAGGCGTGGCTTTGCTTTGTTTCCAAGTGAGGACAAAAGTTACAGTTGGAAAAAGTCACCAAACTGAGACAGCACCCGTGGCTGTGAAGCAGCTAGTCCGGTCCCAGTCCCAATAAGGCGGCTCTGAGAATCCTTTTCGCATCTCCTTAGTGCCCTGTGCCAGGCTGGGTGCTGTGCAGACCCGCTCCTCCTATGATCTCTGCCCCGCTGCCGCCCAACCTCATCACTATGACTGTGAGGTTGAAATTTCTGAAAACCAGCTTTCCCATCGCTCCCTGCTTCCCGCCCCCTTTGCTGCACAGCTGTGCTGGCTGGCTGGCACTCAGGTTACTTCCCCTGGGTGTCCTGGCCCAGTCTACACCACTCCAATTATCCAGCCGGAAACCCTCCCTGTCCTTCTGCGCTCAACTCTTGTGAAGGGGATTCCCATCCCTAATGTCACCCTCCTCCTTCAGAGGGACAGCTCACACACTGCATCCATCATCTGTCTTCACTCCTGCAAAGACAAGGAACAGGTGTTGGGCAATAGATTTACTTCTCCCAGACTTATCCCTTCTGGACATTTATTGGGACATCATTCTTCCTCACAAGGGGGCTCTAAAGCCCTAGTTCTCAACTTGTGAGTCGCGATCCTTTGGGGTGGAACCACCCTTCCACAGAGGTCGCCTAAGACCATTGGAAAACACAGATGCTTAAATTATGATTCATAAGAGTACTGAAACTACAGTTATGAAGCAGCAATGAAAATGATTTTATAGTTGGGAGTCACCACAGCATGAGGAGCTGTATTAAAGAGTCACAGCACTAGGAAGGTTGAGAACCATTGCCCTAAAGGAACAATGAAGTCAATGGGCTGTCAGCCTCAGATGAGAAAGGCTGGGTTCCTTCTTGGGTCTGTCCTCCAGGACCAAGACTCAAGAGATGCACAGGAAATGGCCTTCCGGGACCTGGTCCTAACCTGCTTTTCCTCCAGCTTTAGTGACAGGCCTGGTTTGCAATGCTGGCCCTACTAACCATTTGCTAAGTGATGTGAAGTACTCTATGCATCAGTTTACCCATCTGTACAAAGAGGGTGGCCCATATGACCCCCAAGATTCTTTGCAGTGGAAAGGATGAAGATGTCACATAATTCAAAGAATGAGATGAAAAATGAGGCAAATAATGTCAGATGTGAGAAGGCCTTTTGGCATCTCTACTTGAAAAAATTAACTCCTTCCTCTCTAGACTTATGATGCAGTCCAGGGATTCTCTAGTAACAATATTTATTGTTACTATTATTGCTATAAGACAGGGTTTCACTGTGTACCTCTGGCTAACCTGAAACTCACTATGTTGACCAAACTGATCTCAAAGTCACAGAGATCCACTTGCATCTGTACCTCTCTGGTGCTGGGATTAAAGGCAGACCACCTGCCCCACCCCCACCGGGCCCCTAAGATACATTTTGATTGATTGTTTCCAGTCCCTGCTCTAGGACACAATTTTCTACAACTGCACCTGTGTGGTCATCCTTCTACCTGCTCTCCCCCATCTGTCTCTGTGTCCCCTCCCTCCTAACACCTGTCCTTTCTTCCAAACTGTGGACCCGGTGCCACAGAGGGCCAGCCAGTCTTTAGGAACGTTCATTTGAATTTTGAAATGAATAAGTGAGGGGAGAGAGAGACTTCGGTAGGAGGTGGGAAATGATCTTGATTCAGACAATGAAGGGAGGTGGGGAGGCACAGGAGAGAGGTGTCCTCTGTGAGGACCATCAAAGGAGTGTGAAGAAAGTGGCCCATTCCAGAGGGTCCTGGGAGGTTCTGGGTCATCTTAGGGATACGGGGTGCCACTGAGCAGGGTGGGAGAGGCTAGAGGCAGGGAGTGGAGAGATTGCCTCCCCACAGAGAGCAGTGGTGCAAGCACCTCAGACCTGGCTTCTGAAACTGTCTACTTGCAAAAGAAGTAGTTTTACTCAATAAACTGTTATACAACTCCAGGTATACAGGCATGTAAAACAAGTATACGAATCAAATATTTGCTGATCATAAATCATACAGAAATTTATTTTACTATGTGTGCATGTTCTGTGTATAAATGTGTGTACATGTGTGTGTGTGTGTGTGAGGACTACAGGTAGACAGTGGGTGTCATCTTCAGTCACTCTCCTCCTTATCTTTTGAAGCAGGATCTCTCAGTGACCCTGGAGCTGACTGACTCAGCTGGACTAGCTGGCCAGTGAGCCCCAGGATCCTCCTCTCTCTGCCTTTCTAGCTCTGGACTACAGGCATGACCGCTGTGCCCAGTCATTGCTTTGTGTCGTTGTTTCTAAGCAGGGATGCTGGGATGCCAACTTTGATCCTCATGCTTGCATGGCCAATATTTTATCAGAAGCTATTTTTCCCTGCTTTAAAAGGAAAGAAACTTAATTTCAAACAGTTCTTTAGGATACACACACACATTTGAGGCAGGGTCTCACTAGGTAACCTTCGCTGTGTAGACTAGGCTGGACTCAACAAGCTCGTAGAGATCCACCCGCCTCTGCCTCCTGAAGTGCTGGGATTAAAGGCATGTGTTATTACGCCTGTAGTAAGGAGGCTGCTTGTTCATTCTCGGCTTCTCAGCCCTGAAATAATCACACAGAAACTATATCCTATAGAACACTGCTTGGCCCGTTAGCTCTAGCTTCTTATTGGCTAACTCTTATATCTTAATTTAACCTATTTCTAGTAATCTGCGTATCTCCACATGGCTGTGGCTAAAGTTCCATCCAGCGGGGCTGCATGGCTTCCCTCTACTCCGCCTTCCTTCTCCCAGCATTCAGTTTAGTTTTCCCTGCCTACCTCTGTTCCACAGCATACAGAGGGAAATCCCACATCACACGCCCAGTTTATTGTTGGAACTTCTGTCCTAACTCAAGACAAAAATTCATTCAATGATTTTTTTAGTTTATTTTTTGGTACGAAGGCTTGAACCCAGGGCCTTGTACATGCCAAGCAAGTACCACTGAGCTACAGCCCTAGCTCTTCGGTGACTTTCTATGACCCTCAGGTGAATAAATCAACAGCAGTTTTTAAAACCAAGCATTCTAGGACCAACAAAATGGGTCACTGGGTAAAGGTGCTTGCTGCCAAACCTGAAGATTTGAATTTGACCTTGTAATTTACACGATAGGGCGAGAGAGTCAACTCTTTCAAGTTGTCCTTTGACCTCCACACACAGACCTGAAAAAAATTGTAAATAAAAAGAAATAAATTTCAAACTCAAGCATTCTAACAGGATACAATCCTCAGCTATGCTAACTTGACTGAGAAATGACAGTAGGAAAATACCGTTTTCTGTAATTACCATTATATTTCTATAAGAGCAGAACGCTTTGTGTGTGCAATAAACACTGAAATCCGTAACAAAGGAGCCGAGCTACCTCAAGAAGTGCCAGCGGCAGCTCCTGGTGCGACGGTATAGATGCCATGCACAGCGTTCATCTGGTGACTTGGGAAGCTGTGGTCTAGGGCAAGGATGGGAGCCAGAGGGAAGGAAGGATGGACTTACCAGTGGCGATCTTGGACAGACTTGATGACATCTTTCAAGGAATAGAAGGGAAGGTGAGACACACGAGTGTGCCCAAAAACAGTGCTGATGCAGATTGCGGGGTGGAAGCAGGTTGCAGCAGGTAGAGCTAGGTGTCCCCCACTCACTTGCTAGCTCTCTAGCCCAGGCCCACGTCCTTGGTAGCCACACACGTCTGCATCTTCTAAGTTCCCCAGAGAGAACGTAACTCTTCTGGATGACTCAGACCCAGTGAACCCAGCCCTGAAGATCCAGGCCACCAGTCGAGGCTCCAGGAAGGTGCCTCTCAGTGATACCCATTTACGTGGAGTTCTAATGTGACTCCCAAAAGACCATCTAAGGAATCAGTCCCTGCCTCATTGGGCCGCAGTTTGGCCTCATGGAACAGAACTCAGATACGCCCCAGAGCTTCACAGTGAGTGTGAGAAATCCCCTAAAGCCATCATACAACTGCCAAGGCTCAATCCTAGAGAGCTTGGGCCAGTACCGGAAGCTTTCAATCCTGTGCACAGCCCTGGTCTCCCTGCTGGGCCTCTGTACAACAGGTGTGCTCAGACCTAAGATTGCAATAGCCCTCTGCCCTGAGTAATAGTAATCACTAATTGTTTAGCCTTCTGATGTATGCTAGGCAGTGAAGTTAGGTATTTTATGTTACCGGCCTTACCGGCCTTTTCAATAGCGCTCTAGGCCATGGCCCTTCATTCGTCATATAATGTCTGGTTCAGTATGTGAACAAATTAGGATTAAAGTTTAGCTCAGTCTGGTGTGTCTGTGCGCGCGCGCACACACACACACACACACACACACACACACACACGCGCGTGCACGCGCATGCAGAGCCTAGTTCTTTGCCTTCCGAATTGTGTGCTGCCACAGCACACTGACCACATGACTGCACCCCAGTTCCTATCCCAAATGATCTCTGGTTAGACCCACACAAATACTCCAGTCGTGACTCTTGGTGTCTCGACACTGGACTCCTAACTCCAGAGGATATGAGAGCAAAAGGCCAGGAATTTTCTTCTGGGTGAGCCCCTGGGACCACTGCAGGAAGAGGCCACATGGGCCAGGGCAATCCCAGCAGCCCCAGTTCATCTGTTTATTTCCTCGTCTTCTTCATTTGAAGGGTTTCCCTGCTTTGAGGACATCTTGAAACCCACAGCTGTCATCTTCCGTACTCAGAGGGGAGCCTGGGGCCCAGGGGACAGAAACTTGTCGCTAGGGAAGGACTGGCACTTGAGCAGCCTGAGCAAGCACTCTCCTGTCTGGCAGCTTCAGTCATTCAAGGACCGTGTGTATACTTGGGCATCTTTCAAACAGGCCAGCCTAGAGGAGGCCATCACTCCAAGAAATGGATTCCTTGCCCACAGGCAGCTAAGCAACACTTGGTAGCCTATTCTTGCCATCAGGAAAAGGAGGTGTTGGGTGTAAAATAGCAAGTGTGCAGGAGTAGGGGCAAGAGAGGAGCAAGGGCGGGATGCTGTTAGGTCTGGCTTTAACCAGGGCCTCCTGGGTCTGAGTGACCTGAGACCCTTCGTAGAGTGCTCCAGATGTTGATTTCTCCGTCTGAAACAGCAGGGATCTAGTCCTCCTACTGTCTCTGAAGCTAGTGTGAATACCTTATTCCTTTGTTCATTCACTCACTCAGCAAATTTCCATGCTTGGAAGAACTTTAAAAATTGTTTCCCAGCTGAGCAGTGGTGGTGCACACCTATAACCCCAGCACTTGGGAGGCAGAAGCAGGCAAATCTCTGTGAGTTCCAGGTCAACCTGGTCTACAGAGTGAGTTCTAGGACAGCCAGGACTACACAGAGAAACCCTGTCTTGAAAAAGAAAAAAGAAAAAATTGTAAAATTGTTTTATCTCCAATTAGCTGCTTCCTACTCTTCCTAAGGATGCAAAACCAGTTTTGTCCCAAAGGCTGAAGCAATTTGCTTTCTAGCCTCTTGTCGAGAGTATGAAGGGACCTGTTCTCACCTTTTGTGGGGAATCTGGAGAGGGCAGTGGTCAGGGAGGGGGGAAGCTGAGGAATGAGCCTGTCTGCCCAAAGCAGGGATGTAGGGGGCTAAGGACAGCTCTCAGAATCCCTCCACTCTCCTCAGTCCTCTAAAAGGAAGCGGAGTAGCCCCACCTAGAATGTGCAGCCTTGCATTCCCACAGACAGCTGCCTGGCTGTCGCCCCTGCTCTAGCCTCTGCAGTCTCTTGCAGCCCTCTCTCCGAGAATGCGCTTGAGAAATGCTAGAGATCAGAGGAAGCTGCCCGTGTGGGCTCCTTTCCCCTAGTGCTCCCTTCAGCTGCCCACGTGGGCTCCTTTCCCCTAGTGCTCTCTTCAGCTGTCCCCTGAAGCTTGAGTGGCATATCCCACTACTCCATTTGGTGACCATGGGTTATGAGGCAGAGCTCGGGCCTTCCTTTAATTCTAGATCTCTCTTGATGGTACCCCTTGATCAGGAAGGGGAATCCAAGCAGGATGCTGTCCTTGCAAAGCACGTTTTTTCTAGTTTAGTCATAAATGTGTCAGGACACTCGAAGAAGTGGCGAGAGGTTAACAGGTCTTCAAGGCCCGGTGGGAGATGAGCAAGAGAAAGCATAAGCCCAGGGCAGATGGGCCTGCCTGTCCCTCCTTCTGGTTCTTCAGCAAAATAAAGTGTGGATCCCTGCCCTTCCCCCACCCTGGGACAGCTGAGGGCCCACCCTGCCTGGGTGTGGGTGGCTGGTTTTACTCTGACTTTATCTGTATTGGGGTTTTTCTATAGCAGTGCCTCTGCCTGGGTGTGGTCACCATTGATAACTTGCCACCTCAGCTCTTGTCCTGCTCAGAGTGGGAGGGGACTCCTAAGATAGCCCTAAGTGGCTGGAGGGCCCCCTGGCTTCCAGCTATGGGAAGCTATGGGTCTCTGTTGAGACCTGGTGGCCCCTTGCAGAAGTCCCAGCTGAGGGAGCCTGACCCTGCTGGGGCCTGTGCCTGGCGTCAGCTTCTGGCACTGATCTTGTGTTGGTTCAGGAACTTTCACTTTTGTTCCTGGAACTTCCTCCATTCTGGGAGTACAGTGACCTAGTTTTTAGAAGCCACACATATCTCTGACGAAAAGCCTGCAGGGCCTAGAGCACACTGGGGTCCAGGGCAGACTGACCCCCAACCCACAAACTGCTTTATATTGGCACCTTTTCTCCTGGGTCCTGTCATAGCTTGGCCCTTTCCTCACCTTTGGCCTCCTTCTGCTGCCTCCTGAACCTGGAACACCTTTTCCAAGGAGTTCTTGTGACACTGCACGTGTCACCAAGTCTCAAGTGTCTCTTATGGTGTCCCACCAGATCTTCTCTGGCCTATTTGAATCATGAGAACTAGTTTAGGATGGCCCTGGCTGTGCCTATCACACAGATAAGGGCCTTTCTCAGTGTGACCGCGCAGCTCATACAAGCTCTTTTATAACCCTGTCTGTTTAGCAAAGGGTGGGAAACTTCTGTAAGTCACAGGCCCTTTCCTCACCTTCCTCTCCAGCACCTGATGGGATCATACAAGGAATGGAGACGAACTGGCTTGCATGGCCCTGTGGTAGTTAGCTTTGCCTTCTGGGAGGAAGCCCTGTCCCATCTCCAGAAAAATTTGTGCCACTCCAGCAAAATCACATATTTCTAAAGAGAGATGCAGACTTCAGATATCAAACTGTTGGCACAATGGACCAAAGGAATTGGAATGGCCCCAGGAGTGTCATGATGCAGGAAGAAGAAGACAGCAACCCCAGTGCCAGCCATGGGGAGGGATTTGCCTTCCAGGAGGAGACTTCCTGGAGCGCTGGCTGCTTGAAAGAAGGCTTGCTGAGTGGGGCCAACCTTAAGGAGAACAGCTTCCTTATTCACAGTTTGCCTGCTGTTTAAACCCAGACTTTGCAGTCAGGTCTCCCCAGATGCGGGGGGGGGGGGGGAGGGGGGGGGGACAAGGGGGCAGTGGATCTTTTGTTCCTCTTCTCACTGTGGCTACATTGTCACCTTTCTCTGCTTTCTACTGTTATTTGCCTTGGGCCTTGGAATAGTGAGGACAGGGAGGGCTGTTTCAGAGGACGGAGGACAGGGTGAACCCTCACACGTCAGGGCTGCCAGAGTTCAGGCTTGTTCCCTTAAAGCTCCAGGAACATTCTGACTGGGAGAAAGGACCTTCTTATTCCTGGCTGACATCCTGCCCTTCCTGCCTGCCAGCTCCAGCTTTGTCCTGTAGGACCCCAGGATTCCCCCAGAGAACTCTCCCCACCACCTCAGTCTTCCAGTCTGATCCCAGTGTGTGCTTACTCTCACAAGACCCCACTTGTGCAAGGCAGGGCGGAGCACCCATGGCCTAGGAGCCATGGTTACCACATTATCCTGCTGGTTCCCTAGCTCACTAAAAAAAAACGAAACTTGTGACTTGTGCCCAGGAGTTGCTCTTGTTCCATTATCCCCTGTTCCCCATAGTCTTTGAAAGACTGATTTGATGTCCCCGGTCCCACATCAGCATGCCAAACCTGAAATCTTCCTTGAGATGCCCCATTGTCAAGTGAGATCACACAGCTGTCAAGCAGCTCCAGGGTCCTTCACCTTGGAAACTCAACACTTAACTAAACACCACCTGCTAAACAACATCCGTTTCCTCCCACCTCAGGAGACCTCAAGTCTGTCTTTCCTAACACAAGGGTGTGGACCTTCTCTGGCCACCAGGATGTGAGGATTTCTGGTTGTGACTCCACCCTCTGCCTTAAGCTGAGTCATTATTTCCACGTTTACCTCTGTTCACGTCTCCATCTGTTACCCCAAACCTCACAAATCAGTTTAGAGCCCTTCCGACCATGCCCCACCATATGTTCTGAGACTGGATCGCCTACGCAATCTTGCTGGACCCGACAGCCCCCAAGGGCAGTCTACTTCCTCTGAAGTTTGTCAGGAAGTCCGAGGACACATGATCACCAACCACTAGCAGCATTTCTTCCTCCCTCCTGCCTGCAGTTGGCCCCAGGACTTCCTTCATGACTGTGGTTGCGCCTTTCCTACCATCACCAAAAGGCAGTCTCCTGGCAGATGGGCCAGTCTGATCTCACAGTCCTCTTGGTTCCCCAAATCTACAGGGAGGGGTGGATTCCTAGGTTCCTAAGGCATGTGATCTTATCCTGGCCCCTTGCTCCAGGCTCCTCGTCCCCTATGTGAGCTTTGGAGGTCCGGGTTTGGCATCACGTGGGACAGTGCTCAGGGAGCAGACATGGAGGTTAGAGTCGGACTGAACTGATGGTCAGTACTTGGGTGGGTGGATGTGGCTGCTGAACAAATGATGAATTGGTGGATGGGTAAGTGCTGGAAACGAAAAGATGAGTGGATGCATGACACTGGATGTGGATGCAAAGCAGATGGATGTTTGGTGAAAGGTGATTGGCTGGCGGGACTGATGGACAGTTTAGGACAAGTATTGAATAGATAAAAGATACTAGAAGGGTGGGGTTGTTTCAGATCTGAAGCAGTATGGGTTTTGTCTACTCTTGCTCTTCATCCATCCCGTTTCCCTAACCTCAGGCCTCTGGTCTTGTCTCTGCTGAATTCATCATCCAGTTGGGCACAAGCTCTTTCCCCATAGCAGCCTCACACAGCAGAAAACACCCTCCTTTCCCATCGCCATGGAGTCCTTTTCTATGCTCTCCTCTTACTCCGTCCCTCAGTGCTGCTTTATTTGGTCCTCTCTCTTTATCTGGCTTTATTTGAGACTCTCTCTCTCTCTCTCTCTCTCTCTCTCTCTCTCTCTCTCTCTCTTCTTTTTCTGTGTCCCCTTATTCTGTCTTTCCTTCCTTCTTCCTCCCCCACATCTTTTGTTTTCACTGGTCCAACATGGTACCATCCGCGCTAGCTAAGCTGTTCTTCCCTGAGCTCCCAACTCCAGCCCTTCCCAGATTCTACTGGTCTAGTCTGAGGTTTGCCATCACCTTCAGACATTGTCTTTTAGATGTCTGACCAGCTCTCTACCTTCCTCAGCACCAGGAACATCTTTCAGAAACACTCTCCCTGCTTCCGCTTAGTCGTCTGCCATTGCCTCAGGTACAAATTCAAATCCCCAACGTGGCCCAGAAGATCCTACATAATCCACAGATCTCTGATCTGCAGAGACATGGAGGGTGACAGTGGTGTGGAGACAAGATGAGCATTGGTGTGGAACAGGGCCCTGTGACCAGGATGGAGACGAGGCGGGCAGTCTGTGTGTCCTGAAGCATGCCTATATACCTTCGGAGGGTCTTCCCTCTGCACTGAGCTGTTCTCCACCCTTCTGTTGTTCTAGCTTCCAAACAGTTCAATAACGAGGTCCTGAAGGCCCACAACGAGTACCGGGCTCAGCATGGTGTCCCCCCACTGAAGCTTTGCAAGAAGCTCAACCAAGAAGCTCAGCAGTGAGTTCCCAGCCCCAATGGGGTGCTAGCCCTTCATGGAGCTGCTTCTGCACTCATAGAGGGGTCCTGGGTGGTTGAAGGGATGTGGTTGGAGTTCAGATACAGCTAGGCTTAAGGACCACCCTGCTGCCAGCTCGGGCAGGTTTCCTCTGCTCCCGAGTGTCAGTGTGTTCTTCTGAAAATGGGATTGTCGGAGGCCCAGGCACGGGGGCGGTGTTTCCGCTGTCCCTCTGGGAACCCAAACAGGGAAGGCGGCTCAGTCATACTAGATCAAAACTCAGACGCTGGATCAGGGTGGAGGGTTCCTAAGTTGGGGTGAGGGGTCCCTAGGTTGGGCCTGCTCTGAGGAGACACGTTATGCAGGTATTCAGAGGCCCTGGCCAGCACAAGAATCCTCAAGCACAGCCCAGAGTCCAGTCGTGGCCAGTGTGGGGAGAACCTTGCATGGGCATCATACGACCAGACAGGTAGGACACCCTTGACTCCTTTTCTTTCTGCCCATCTGGACCCGGGATCAGGCTGCAGCAGACTCCTCTTGATGCCATGCCCTTCGTGGCTCAGTGATGGTGTGGCCACAGGCCCAGGAAGGGAGAGGAACCCCCTGAATTCTCGGCATCTGCTCCAGGGCTGATCTCAGTGGCTGGCCCAGAGCCAGGAAACTGGGAGCCGGGAACAGAGGAGTCAGACTGCAGTTCAGATGCGTGGGTGCAGGAGACTGCAGCACTGCATCCAATTGCAGCCTGGCTCTGTGGGCCCTGGAGCATCCTTTATGGTTTCTAAATTATTAGTTTTTTACGCTGTAGGTATAGTGCTCTTATCATAGAAAGAAGAAAAGAATTATTTCTTTTTTTAAAAAAAAAAAAGAATAAAATGATGATTTTTCTGCCCAGAGCCTGGGAGGGAATGACCCCACCCCACTGAGCAAGCATTCTTGAGTCTCTAGTTCCTATAGCTCTCAAGTAGCTTTTTAGGAAAAATGGAGATGTCACAATCCCTGAGCTCTCTCCAAACCCCGGGAGAAAAAGATTCCTCTTCTCCCCAGCCTTACATTCCCCGGATCTCCCAAGAGGATCCCCCAGGCCACCTGTTTCCCCCCTCTCCCCAAGAGCTATGTGCCTGAAAGACAGCTGATAATGGGGTCTCTCCACCTCCCTCTCAGTCAGCAGACTAGGGGCTCAGGACTGTGGCCTCTCCTGATTAGGCCCTCAGGACACTTTTCTAGCCTGGCCTGTGTTGGATCTCTCTGGCCCTGGTTTTTCCATTCCTTCACAAAGAGTTTTGGGTTGATGTCTCCTGGTTACACAGGAGAGTCTTGGGAGAGCTTTTAAATTTTTTCCAATCCCTGGGTCTCTCCTCCGGAACGAATAGAGCTGAAGAAGGCCCTGGCCCTCAGCTTTCTTTAAATGGTCCCCAGGCATGGCTGATATGTACTTCATGAACTAGCGGCAACAATAGGGAACATGGTAGAGATGAAGAATCCCAGTCCTCTTAGGACTTGCTTTAATCAGACTCTAAGTTGTAACAAGGTCTATGGTGACCCATCTTGACTCCTGTGTCCTGAGTTAGACTGTGGCACTGGGATCAAAAGATCCCAAGGAAACGCCATCTCACAGCATGGCTGACAGTGGATGCCCAAGATGAGGGCCTTTCTGGTGGCAGCAACTACCTTTGGCCTACAGGCTCAACTGCATTTACTCAGGCCTATTTTAGAAACAGACCCCGGGTGGAGTGAGGACAGCCTTCTAGAAATTCGGACCATTGCTAGAAGGCCCTCGGGATGTGCTGTGTTCAACCTTTTTATTGTAGAGACCCAGAGCAGAAAAGGCCTTGCCTAGAATGCCACGGTGGTTCAGTGGCAGGATGTAGGCTACCTTATCTGGGGACCATAGCTTAACCCCGGGCCAGCGCTCATCCCAATGAAGGTTCTGTCTTCATCATGAGTCCCCAGGAGTCATGCTTTACTTCATCAGCGCATCGTCAGAATCAGGTGTGGGGTGGTTTGGGGTCTGTGGGAGAAGATGAAGGGGGTGTGTAGACTCCATGACTTAGTTCACACGTGCCTTTTCTGTCCAGGAAAGGAAGTGGCTGATCGGTGGTACAGTGAAATCAAGAACTACAACTTCCAGCAGCCTGGCTTCACCTCAGGGACCGGTGAGTGGCAATGGCGCCTGGGCTGAATGGTGTCTTCAGAAGGTTCACTCTTTTCCTCCTGCATTGGCTCAGTCATGTTTCTCCAGCTGAACTGCCCAGAAACCAAAGCCTCCTTTCCCCACCACCTGTCCACCTCACCCCACTGCACCATCATCCCACACCTGTACCTTTTCTTCACCTGAGGGTACCCAGGATGCTGATCCTGCCCCTCCATCACACCCCCAGTCAGCTCAAAGTTCAGCGTGTTCTCCTCACTGCAGCATGTTCCCCTCACTGCAGCATGTTCCCCTCACTGCAGCATGTTCCCCTCACTGCAGCATGTTCCCCTCACTGAAGCGTGTTCCCCTCACTGCAGCATGTTCCCCTCACTGCAGCATGTTCCACTCACTGAAGCGTGTTCTCCTCACTACAGCATGTTTTCCTCACTGCAGTGTGTTCTCCTCACTGTACCGTGTTCTCCTCACTGCAGCATGTTCTTCTCACTGCAGCGTGTTCTCCTCACTGCAGTGTGTTCTCCTCACTGCAGCGTGTTCCCCTCACTGCAGCATGTTCTCCTCACTGCAGCATGTTCTCCTCACTGCAGCGTGTTCTCCTCACTGCAGCGTGTTCTCTTCACTGCAGCGTGTTCTCCTCACTGCAGCGTGTTCTCCTCACTGCAGCGTGTTCTCCTCACTGCAGTGTGTTCTCCTCACTGCAGTGTTCTCACCACAGTGCATTCTTCACACTGCAGCGTGTTCTCTAGAGTCTGAGCTGGCTGCGTCTTTCTTGAACTAGTATCTGAGAACATCTGACTGACTGGTTATCCTACCTCTGGTGTTTCTTCTGCCTCAGCTGTTCCCCTGGTTGCACTGCTGTGGCTCCCTGGAGGCAGTCAGAAAAGGGTCAGGCCAGTCTTCACCTTCCCTCCTTCACACCTCCCTCCTCTTCCTGCCGTTCTCCACACCTCATGGCACTAGGGGGTTTCCCTTCCTCTTGCATTCTAGGCTGTGGTTCAGGTGAGCCTAAGATTCAGAAAAGCTCGGCTCTTCCTAGCTCCGCCATTTGTTGTGTGAACTTGAGTCAGTCTTTTTTCCCTATCCAAGGCCATGGTGGTGGTCTCCCCAGGCACTTCTGGGAATTGATGATGCAGAACCGGAGGAGACCACCTTTGTTATAGCCTTTTTTAGGGTGAGCAGTAAACGTGTGTGTGTGTTTGCAGATACATGTGTGTGCATGTGTGTGTGCACGTGTGTAAGATGCAAATGTGTGTGAAAAGGTCGCTGTCTAAGGTCTTCCTCAATTGCTCTCCGCCTTATTTTTTGAGATAGGATTCTCACTGAATTTGGAGCTCAGCAAGTTGACTGCCCAGCCAATGAGCTCCCACCCCCACCCAAGTGCTGGGGTTTCAGTGCTGCTAGGCAAGCCTTTTGCGCCAGTGCGCAGGATGAGCCACTTCTCCAACCTTGAGCAGTAAACATTTATCTTATTAACGTCTGGGCAGCTCTTCTGGTTTCTGAGGTCCTTCTGCCTCAATTGCCGGCCTCACTGCCCCACCCCCGCCTCCCCATTTTTCCTCAGAAGTGACTCAGACTCTTCTTGGGCCCCCAGACTGGGTAGGAAGGAATGTGTATCTGATTCAAAGCACCAGAGAAACTGAAAGGGGAGGGGTTCCCTCCCCACCCCAACCCCACCATCCCACCTACATAAGGGTAGAGCCACTTGGGGCCTCCCATCCCCTGGAGAGTTTCTTCAGAAGCAGGAAATGACATGTTCTCACTGTTTCCTGTGGCTTACTGCTCACCCTGTCAAGGAAGGGTTCTTGCAACTCTAGGTACAGACCTGGGACAGTTTCTTGTTCAGTTGGCACCCCTCTTCCAAACTTGCCAGGCTGAGCAGCAGGAAGCAGCCACCAGAGCTTCAGATAACAATGACCCTGTCACTGGGTGAGGAGGAGGGAGCAGTGGTAGTGTCCAGAGACTTTCATTTCCTAGCTTGCTTTCCCCATGAGTGAGGTTCTTGAGCAACCAGACACATGCTGGATCTCGGAGCTGCGCAGGCCGCTGCTTTATGCTTATCAAGTGATTGTACCCACAGCTGGGCCAGCCTCCAAGGCGGCGGAGAGCAGGGCCTTTTCTGCCCATTTAGCCGAGGAGAAGACTGAGACCAACAAAGAGTTCTCCTCATGTCTTCTGGTCGTACCTGGTGCCTCTTCCATGGCCCCTACACCAAGAGATGGCGCCTGTGCAACACTGGGGACAAATGACACTTGATCCGCAGGCAGGAGTAGGGCATCGCTCAGTGTTACAGAACTGAGGCTTCCAGAACCTTGAGGATTGTCAGGTCCATCCTTCCCGAATCTCTCAGTTCCTGGCTTCTCCCTGCTTGTGTTTTGGGATTCCCTGACCTGAGTTCATATAGGTGAAAGGCTTGTGAGATACCTTGCATTCTGCTTGGACTGACAGCCCCTCACCCAGCAGCCTTTCCTGATAATGCCTACTCACTGGTCCCTGCTATGTGCTGCATGGAAAAAACATTCCTAGTTGCTTTGTTCTGTCCTGGTTAAGTGAGTAGATTTGTTTTTTCTAAATGAGGACTAGTCTGACCTAGCATGGCATCTGAATGCCATGTAAGTTTCTGTTTCTCGTGTACTATTCTAAAGTTTTCCTGAGTTGTGTGTGTATATCCTCTTTTGCACTGTCAGAGCAGTGAAAGGGTTGTCCCATTCCTTCTTGTCTTCGTACATTGTTTCTTTGCAAGGAAATGCTGTAATAGGTTCAGTGTGGTTTTTCTTTCTTTCTTTTTTTTTTTTTTTTTTGGTTTTTTTCAAGACAGGGTTTCTCTGTGGCTTTGGAGCCTGCGCTGGAACTAGCTCTTGTAGACCAGGCTGGTCTCGAACTCACAAAGATCCGCCTGCCTCTGCCTCCCGAGTGCTGGGATTAAAGGCGTGCGCCACCACCGCCCGGCCAGTGTGGTTTTTCAAAGGCATATTCTAGGAAGTTTCAGTCCTCAGCTGGAAAGAGGATGTGATTCCTTTAAGGGGTGGGGACAAAGAAGAAAAGAAAAAGGAACTGTTTTTGGAAGTTAGTGTTAGAAACCACTATGTATCTGACGTTGCTAAGGAAGTTGTGTCTCTTAATTCATCTGTAAATACCATAACGGGATTATCTGTGCAAACGGAAATCTCCATAGAGAAGACTGCTCAGTGTCCTCCCTTAAGAAGATGCTGCCACAGGCATCTAGCCACAGATGTACACTTTCTGTCCAGCTAGTTGCTTGGCAACCAGTGGATGATGGAAGTTTCCTTCTTCTCTGGGAAACAGAGAGAAAGATGGTCGATGGCCAAAGCGTGTGGTCACTTTAGAGTAGCCTGTGGGATAAAGGGCTTGAGCCCTGGCTAAGAGGCAGCCAGAGAAGCAGGACTGCCTAGCAAGGCTGCCCAGTGCCTGGAGCTGTTAACCGCAACAGAGCAACCAAGGGTGGCCAGGACAGAAGGGCCTCTCTCCTCAGAGCTGAAAACTGGAGTTTCTAGAGCTGAGGACAATACAAATAATACAAATCTAGAAATAAGTAAAGATTTAGCATCTGACATAGGCAACTTTTCTTTTGCTTTTAAAAAAAAATAATAATCTTTGAGATAGGATTTCTTTGTATGGCTTAAGGAAGCTTGAATTTGCCATGTACTCCAGGATGACCTGGAGCTCACAATCTTCCTGCCTCTGCCTCCTAAGTGCTGATTCAAAATTTAAAAATTATGGACCTGTGAGATGGCTCAGAGTCATTGCTATTGGGTTTAGATGCCAGCCTGAGTTTAGGTAGGAGAGAACTGACTCCTAGAGGCATTCTCTGATCTCCTTCACGTGTGCTTTAAGGCATGCTTGTGCCCCCCCCAACACACACACACACACACACACAAATGCACACACACATGCACACACACTCACAGACAAATGGAATTTTCATTTTGTTTTGTTTTTGCTTTTGTTTCTCAAGACAGGGTTTCTCTGCATAGCCTTGGCTGTCCTGGAACTCACTCTGTAGATCAGGTTAGCCTCAAACTCAAAGATCTACCTGCCTCTGTCTCCTGAGTACTGGAATTAAAGGTGTGTGCCACTAGGCCTGATGACAAATTTAACTTTAAATTAAATTTTATATATATATATATAATGAACTAGGCACAGTGACAGAAAGATAGCCCCAATCTTTGACTTCAAAGCTAGTGAAGGCCAAGGAATAAGTAAGAATAGAAAGCAGTGGGTGTAAGCGGACTTTTCTTTCCTATCTGCCAGTTCCCAAATAACCAACATGGAGGCTCAATATTAATTATAAATGCTCACCCAATAGCTCAGGTTTGTTACTAGTTAACACATTTAAGTGAACCCATATTTCTTGTCTATGCTTTGCCACGTGACTTGGTACCATTTCTGCATGTCCATCTTACTATCGTGTTTCTCTCTGTCTGCTCTTGACTCCCAGTTCTGCCCTTTTTGCTCCCAGCTTTCTCAGTTTGGCCCGTCTGCCTAACCTTATCCTGTTCAGCTGTTGCCCAGTCAGCTTCTTTATTAACCAATGAGAGTAATACATACCTACAGTAGACAAAGATTGTTCCACAGCAAGTGGGCAGGAGTATAGCTCAGTTGGTAGAGTGCTTGCCTTCCATGCTTGAGGCCCTGGGTTCAATCCCCAGAGCCACACAAGCTGGGTGCATAACACAGGAGGTCCTGGGTTCAATCCCCAGCTCTCCATAAACTGGGTGTGTAACACAGGAGGTCCTGGGATTGATCCCCAGCTTCACACAAGCTGGGTGTGTAACAATCAGAAGGTCAAGATCATCCTTGCCTACACATGAAGCTTCCCTGAGATACAGAGACCCTAT
>JAQHUG010000048.1:4159624-4187061 GCA_028555095.1 Dicrostonyx torquatus
TTCTTCTTCTTCTTCTTCTTCTTCTTCTTCTTCTTCTTCTTCTTCTTCTTCTTCTTCTTCTTCCTCCTCCTCCTCCTCCTCCTCCTTCTTCTTCTTCTCCTTCTCCTTCTCCTTCTTCTTCTTTCCCAAACACCTTCACTCCACTTTTCCCCCCTCACCTGAAAAATAGAGAACATGCAGAGGTAACGTGTTTGAGTTAATTTTTTACCTCAGATCCTTGCTTGCCATAGACATCCTTTTTTGAGCCCTGAGTGAGTACTGAGGCTGGTGCTCAAGGCCCCCAATAGTGCATAGGTACAATATCTTAAACAAAGCCAGATGGTGGTGATGCACTCATGCAAAGGGATTGTGAAAAAGCAATTTTTTAAAAAAAATCAATTACTATACTAGGCCATGCCTTAGGTAATAGGGAAGTAAAGGGATTCTAGGTTGTAAGGAGCTCAAAGGCTGAATGGCTTTATTGATTGCTCTCAGATTTGTTCATTCTCCATTTTCCAGGTTTCTTTCTAATGACAAATATAGGAAAATTCTAAGAGCTGGTGGATCTTCTCTATGTTGAGTGAGCCTCCAGCTACTCTTAGACTAGCTGTCCTAGTGCCTGTAACTTTTCTTTTGCCATAGGTAATTGCCCTACCCAAACAAGCTTGTCAGTTGACCATTTTAGTGGTAGGGCGGTTGGTTTTCTCTCAGCAGTGGAAGAGTCAAACTCTGCTGTGTCCTGCTGATGGACAACCTGGACAGTCTGTGACTGTCTTTGGTAATTAAGTTTATTTATTTGAAACATCTCTTTACAACCTGTCTCTGGAGTTGGAAGAATGATAATCTGTGCTTCCCACTATTGTATGATCACTTTCCCATAGATCTATGGCCTATATTAGCCATTGACCTTCTGGTCCTATGCATTTAATGCATTTTAGACTTCATTTTACCTGAGGCAATGTTCTAATTCCTAGGAGCTGACTAACTCCTGAAGAGGTCAATCTGAAGCCCAAGATTTTGGTGAAATTATTGCTACATCTGCTCCTGTGTCTATCAAATCTTTTATATCATTCATCAATACTTTTAGTTTTGGCTTCTGATCATCTATAGCAGCTTGCCAAAATACTTGTTTTCTGTTCTCTCCTGAGTTTTCTGCATTACCTCCTGAAGATGCTATGACTTTGATATCTGGGTTATTAATGGCTATCTCCAGAGCAATGCTGTTTAATTGCTCTGTGGTTTCTCTGCTGCTGACCTAAAATGACCAAAAAGAGGTCCCCCCAGGGCATTTCACCTTGTCTGTCCCTTGTTGATCTGAATTCATTAGTCCAATATCAGACTTTGCCACACCTTCTGCATACTCCAGAAGGCTGGGGCCTTTGTTTTGAATTGTTTCTAGCAAAAACATTGTTTCTAGAAATGTCTTACCTACAGTCCCTTTTGAAATGACCTTGCTTGTCACAGCCAAGACAGTTTGGCTTTTCTTAAAGCCTTTAGAGATTACTTCTACTAAAGTTGCATCGTAAGTATGAGATCCAGTATCAGCCATATTTCTAATCCATTCATCTGTTGGTGCTGATCTTGCCTTTAGAGATCTGATCACCTTTTTGTACTCAGAATTAGCATTTTCAAAAGCCAAAGATTTGATTAATACTTGCCTAACTTCTGAATCTGATACTCTTCTATTTACAGCTGAAGTCAATCTTTGTAGTAAAAAAAAGAAAGAAAGAAAGAAAGGAAGAAAGAAAGAAAGAGATCAGTGAATGCTTCCTTTGGACCTTGTAAATGGTTCAGATCTTTTTCCTGCTTCTTCATTCTTGTCCCAAGCACTTAAAGCTACTGTATGACACAGCGCCAAGGTGGCATTGTTGTATTCAACCCACACTTATATTAAGGCATAGTGACCTTTGCCTAGAAACTGCCCTTGAGAACTATGAACTCCTCTAGCCCTATTTCTCTGTTCTGTCACCTTAGCCCTTCTACCACGATTGTCATTGCATCTGAGGACTGTCTTCTCAGATTGCTTTTGTCATAGCTTTCCAGTCTTGGGGAATTACTCTACTTTGAATTGCCTAAGAATTTAAATGCCTGCTTCAGGAATGGTAAATGCATACCATAGGAAATTGCAGCTTTAATTTTTTTTTTAAATTTAGCAACCCCTCTGTCTCTGTCTTAGTATCTTTCTAATTTTTCTTCTAAAGTTTGTCTTTTATCAATCCACTTTTTTAAAAAGATTTATTTATTTATTGTGTATACAGTATTCTGTCTGCATGTATGCCTGCATGCCAGAAGAGGAAGCAGATCTCATTACAGATGGTTGTGAGCCACCTTGTGGCTGAGAATTGAACTCAGAACCTCTGGAACCTCTTAACCACTGAGCCATCTCTCCAGCCCTCAATATACACTTTATATTTTTCTTTTTTCTACATTTCTAAAGCTTTGTTCTTTGAGAGGGCACAGAAAAATACTATGGCTACTAAGAATAAAATATGAAGTATCAGAATGATAGTAATCACTATCCATATTAAGCCAATCTCAGTTAAGTCATCTATGTTTTCATTTTCTGTTTCTATTTTTAAGCCATCTATTGTAGCATTATATAAGGTCCAAATGCTTGGTGTTATGTTAATTCCCCATCCTTATGGTTAGGAGCTGCATCTACCTGCCTGACTTCTGGGAAGTTTCTGGGTTCCTAGTCTCCTACCGAGTAGCAGTTGGCTGTTCATAGGCTCCGCTAAAGTGCTTGACTGCACAGGAAGGTCTCTTAAAGAAACAGTGCCTCTATACACTTCTGCTTCCAGCACCAGGCTTGCCTGAGAGATTACATTTGCTGGGAAGCTGCATCCGGTTCCTTGCCCAGAACTTTTCTGTTTCCTCAGGCCCTACACTTAGACATACAGACCCCACATTTGGGCACCAAATACAACGAACCTTTCTTTGGACTGCCAGCTCCCAAATAATAATCCAGAGACTTTTTAATTAATTACGAAAACTTGGCCTTTAGCCTAGGCTTGTTCTCAGCTAGCTCTTATAACTTAAATTAACCCATTTATATCAATCTACAGTCTGCCATGTGGCTCACTACCTCTCCTCAATATCATTCATCTGACTTCCTCCACATATGGCTGATGAATCTCCTGCACCTCAGATTCTGTCTCAGAGATCCTCTGTCTCTCTGGAAGTCCTACCTATCCTCTCCTGTCTAGCTATTGGCCATTCAGCTCTTTATCAAACCTATCAGAAGGTGCCTTAGGCAGGTGAGGAAGGACTTACCTTCAAGCAGTATGCAAAAAGATTACCCCAACAGCATGCCACACTTTTTATACCACTCAAAACTGATAAATGGTTTGATGGTTTCTGCTTTGGGGCTACTATGAATAATGCTGCTTTGAACATTAATATATATGTTTTTATGACAATGTATGTTTTCATTTCTCTTCAATACATTCTTAGTAGGGTATTCTAGTAATTCTGTATTTGACCAATTGAGGAAATGATGGACTTGCTTTCCAAAGCAACTGGTATCAGTTTCCATCAGAATGCAGGAGGGCTCTGAGGATCCAGGCTCCCCATGCCTTCACGCACACACGTTGTCTTTCTGAACAGGGGTGCAATGCGGCATCTCTTCATGAGTTTGATTTGCATTTCCCTGATAGACAGAGAACACCTCTATCTGATGACAATTATTCAATAACCTTGCCTTTTCTATACTTAGCTGCTATCACAGAAATGGTTTTTATCAAAGAAAAGGGTATCTGAGGCAGAATCTTGTTATGAAGTTGGTCTCAGGTCCTCCTGCACGATCCTCAACACTGTAGTTAGAGCCAGATCTGGTGGTGCACGCCTTTAATTCCAGCACTCGAGAGGCAAAGGCAGGTGGATCTCTCTGAGTCAGTCTGGTCTACAGAGAGAGTCCCAGGACAGTTAGGACTACAGCTGACTTTAAAAAAAAAAAAAAACAAATACACATGTAGAATAATACATGATATGTAACTGTACAAGTTATTGTAAATATTTGTGTATCCTCTGTTCAGGGAAATAGAGCGTTCCACTGTCCCCATAGCCTCTTGTGTGGCCATCATCCTGATTAGACCTCCTTTCCCATCGAACCTGTGATGTTTCTTTTCTACATAATTTTACCATTTAAAGAGACCATCCAAGCCGGGCGGTGGTGGCGCACACCTTTAATCCCAGCACTCGAGAGGCAGAGGCAGGCGGATCTTTGTGAGTTCGAGACCAGCCTGGTCTACAAGAGCTAGTTCCAGGAAAGGCTCCAAAGCCACAGAGAAACCCTGTCTCGAAAAACCAAAATAAAATAAAATATACAAAAAAAGAGCCCATCCAGGTGTTAAAGGTTGAGTCCAGGGTTTCACACAAGCTAGGCAAGTACATTATCGTGGAACTATATCCATTCCCTATCCCTCTTTTAACTTTTTGAGAGTCTCACTAAATTACAAGACTAGCCCTGAGCTCCCTCTGCAGCCCAGGCTGGCCTTGAACTTACAGTCACCCTGTCTTAGCCCCAGCCCCACATACCTGGCATTACAGTGCTTAACCGCTGGACATCTCTCCAGCCCCAATTTTTACATATTATTGCACATGGGTGTGCTTTTCCCATTTCATGTCTTCATTCTGTCTTATAAATGCGTCATTTGATTTGCCCCATCTACTAATGAACACTTGAGTCACTTCCAGTCTGAGAGATTACAAATGGTGCTAGTCTTAAGTAAGTATGCTCATACACATGCATCTGAGTTTATCTAGCCTGGATAGCTAGTGGTAGAACTGCTTTGTTGCTAATTATAAAACATTTTGCAAGTTGATTGTGCCAGTTTATTCTGCCATTGGTAGTGTATGAGCAGCCCTGTTATTTTCTTGCTTGCCAATAGCTGGTATTGTCCTACTTCTTAAGTATATTCAGTCTGGTATAAAGTAAAACCTCAGCATGTTTCTCATTTGCGCAATCCTGATTGTTAGTTAAGCTCTTTGGCATGTGTGTGCATTCACTGTTTAGGTTTCTTACGTCAAGTTGCCTGCTTCCAGCAGGAGGTCCTGATGCAGTGTGACTGGACGCTGCAACCATTACATACCACATCTCCTTCCTCTGCTGCCTCTCATCCAAAGGGGAATGTTTGCATTTTAACTTGTCTTTTGTTGCTATCGCTCTTTGTATGTCTTGCTTTGTTTTGATTTTTTTTTTTTGGAGAAAGCATCCCTGATCAGCCAGATGTCCTTGAGGTGACCCTTCTGCCCATTGTTCCCAAGTGCTGGAGGCGCAGGTGTGAGCCACCATGCCCATCTTGTTTGATTGCTCTTTGTTGCCTAAAATAATAATCCTATACCTTAAAGTCCTGCAGTATTTCTTTCTAATCTCTCTGAAACATGGTCATTAGCCCTTCATACTGAGGTCTGTAACCTGCAAGAGACTGATTATTTTTATGTGTGGTGTAAAGTGGATTTTGTTGTTGTTGTTGTTGTTGTTGGATTTTTACCGAATAGACACTTGCCGTGGTGCTCCTCTGCAATGATGAGCTTATGTTTGCAACTCACTCATTCCACCTGTTTGGCCTTATGCCATTAGCATAGCTCCCCCTAAACACAGCATTGTCAGATCCAGTACATTTTAGAATCAGGCTAACTATAGCTACACAGACCTGTTGAGATTTTGTTATTACTTTGTTGATATTATAGTGAAAGACCTGGATAAATTCAGACCCATCTAGCAGAAAAAGTAGAGCCAAAAAAATCAAGGAGAGAAGAACCAAAAATCTAGGTTAGCTGTTCAGAGACTCTGTTCCAGGAACTAGCTGACCATAAAGTTAGATTATAATCTTGAGAATAATCTTGAGAAACAGGAAGTTACCCCCTTGTGATTATCACTGGTATTTTGGGAACTTTCCAATGATGCCCTCCCAACCCCCTTTTGGGTTACTGGGTTATGGTTTCTTCCCTTAAATACTTCTTCTACCAGCTACTCGTCATCGAACTCTCTACCCCTGCATGGGAAATGAGTTTCAGCCCCAGTGCACTGGTTCCTGTCCTGTCAATAAACCTTGTGTGATTGAAGCAACAACAGTCTCTCGTGAGTTCCTGGGGGGTTGTGTTATCCCGAGACTTGAGTGAAAGTCTCCCCACTCTGGGGTCTTTCAATAGATTAAATTAGGCAAAACTGATATATTTATAATATTAAGATATCTCTTTTGAAGAGATAGAGAATGTTTGCTGTTGTTTAGTCTAAGCTGGCTTACAACTCGTGATGCTCCTGCCTCCGATTCCTGAATGGTGGGTTATCAGATGGACATTGTCTGTTATCAAATACTTCCTTATCTTTTCTGAAGGGATCATGCATTTTCTCTCTTATTTCTATTAATGGAACATGCTATTATTACTAATTTGTTGATGTAAACTTTTCCTTTCATAGCTTGGATAAATCTTGGTTGGAACAAATTATATATCATTCCATATTACATGAACAATTTTACATAATTGTTGGGTTTAGTGATTATTCTACAGTCTATGTACTTTCATTTACTCTTTTCAAATATTTATAATTTTTAATTATGTGTATGTGGGTTTGTCTTTCTATGTGTGTAGGTGTATGCCTTATAAGTACAGGTGCCAGCTGGGTAGTGGTGGCTCAACCTTTAATCCCAGCACTCGGGAAGCAGAGGTAGGTGGATCTCTGTGAGTTTGAAGCCAGCCTGGTCTACAAAGCAAGTTCCAGGACAGACAGGGATACACAGAGAAATCTTGTCTCAAAAAATCTCTCTCTCTCTCTCTCTCTCTCTTGAGCACGCGCGCGCGCACACACACACACACACACACACACACACACACACCACACCACACCACACTACAAGTGTACCGTGGAACATACTGCACACACACCCACCACAAGTGTACTGTAGAACATACTGCACACACACACACACACACACACACAAACACACACACACACAAAGTGCAAGTGCCTACAGGCCAGAGGCCTCTAGAAGCTGGAGTTAGGGGCAGTTTTAACTCATCTGACTTGGATAAAATTTATTATTTTGCAATCCAAATAAAACCAGAGGTTTTCTTCCACTACAGGCTCATCTTTTTAAGGACATCCTGTAACTTTTAAGAACTTTCTCTCAGCCCCGTCCTTTTGAGACTGATCCCGGTAGTTCTCTGCATCAATCCATGTACTCACTGCATTCCCAGCTCAGCCACTGCAGAACTCGTGAGTTGTTTGAGCTATTTGTGATGAGAAATGATCCAAGCACTCATGTACAGGGCTTTGTTACTTCTTTCTGTTCTTTCTTCTTTCCCTCCCTCCCTCCCTTCTTCCCTCCATTTTTATTTTTGTTGAGACAGGGTCTTAATGATGTAGCTGTGTCCGGTCTGGAAGTCCCTATGTAGACCATGCTAGCCTGGAACTCACAAACATCCGACTGCCTTCTCCCTCACAAGAGTTGGAATTAAAGGTGTATGCCCACCACAAGTGGCAACTGGACAGTCTGTCTTTCTTCCTGTGGTGGTATTCATTTTTAAGTTATTTTATTTTATGTGCTTGGACATTTTGGCTTGCATGTGTCTATGTGTGTCACATTCAGTCCTGAAGAAAACTGACTCTCCCCCCCAGCAGCCATCAACTGCTAATAGCTCCTGGGCTAGGGGTGGTGTCTCAGGGTTTCTGTTGCTGTGAAGCGACACCATGACCATGACAACTCTTATAAAGAAAACATTTCATTGGGGTAGCTGACATTCCAGAGGTTTACCCCATTCTCATCACGGAGTGACATGGCAGTGTGTAGACAGACATGGTGCCAAAGAAAGAACCGAGGGTCTTATATTCTGATCAGCAAGCAGCAGGAGTCTGTGTCCACACTGAGTATAGTTTGAGCATAGGAGACCTCAAAGCCACCCCCACGGTGACATACTTCCTCCAACAAGGCCACGCCTCCTAATAGTGCCATTCCCTAAGAGCTTCTCCAAACTACCACAGGTGGGCTTCATGAAGCCCTTGCAAATGGCATTTCTTAAATAGTTTTAGACCTACTCAGATAACCTATCTTGTCTCTAGTGAGTCTGGGGAGTTTGTGGTAATCCAAGAATTCTTCCACTTCACTCAGTCTGTCAGCCCCAGGCATGTGAGTTGTTCTCATATTCCGTTTAGTCACTAATTTTCAGGGCCTCTCATTTCTCTACTGGTAATTTATGCTGTCTTTGTCTTTTTTGTTTCTTCCCTTCTTTCTGGGCTAGTCGGCTACAGAGGTTTTTGTTTTTGTTTTCAAAGCGCCAGCTTTTGATTTCATTGATTTCTCTATTTTTTGCTGTTGCTGGGATTTTGGAGACAGGAGGATCCTGAGCTCCTGGCCTTTCTGTCCCTTCCTCTCAGGTATCACAGGCACAGGCCTCCACACCTCGTGTCTCTATTTGTATCTCTGTTTTTGTTGGTTTGTGCGCCTCTTCATTTTCCTTCTGCTCTGTGGTCATTGCTCTTTTTTTCCAGTTTAAACTGGAATCTTATTCAAGGTATTTCTTCTCAATATTACCATTTAAACGCTACAAGTCAGACTGTGGGTACTGGGACTGGAGGTCTGGTCCTCTAAAGGACTGAGCCCTCTCTCCAGCCCCCAGATTGAGTCTTCATCGTGTGATCTTTGTACTTTTCAGTCTCCAAGTCTGTCTGCCCCCGTGAACTCTGTGTTGGTTGTGAAGCTTCCTTAAATAGAAGAGAGCAGGAATGTGCTGAGGTCATCCAGCTCTGCCCAGGCCTTTTCCAGTAGTTTTCCTTCTTATCAAGATTATGCTAATCCTGCATAATTAATTGAGGAATCTGTTTCAAAGTATTTGTGAAGACTGAAGTCTTCACTAACGAAGAAAACATTTTTGCACACGCGTGAGGTTTTAAAGTCATATTGAAAACAGTCATGTTTCTCCTTATTGTTGGCTTGCTTTCTGGGACAGGGTCTCACAATGTACTCCAGATTATCACTGGATGAGTAGAAATCCTCCTGCCTCGGCCTTCCAATGTTGGATTATGGGTGTGAGCCACTACAGCTAGCCCAAATTTTAAAATTTTAACATAAAATTTCTGTATTTTATTATCATTACAATGGCTTTAAATTTTCATTACATTTTTTATTTTGGGGTGTGTGCGTGCCTGCATGAGTGCATGTGTTTTTGAGGGCGTGTGTACGCGTGTCTGTGTGTGTGTGTTCACATGTTGAGGGAGTCAGACAGGTCACCTTCAGGAGTTGGTTTTCGCGTTCCACCATATGGACCCAGGAATCAAATTTAAGTTGCCAGGCTTGGCAAGAACCTGCCGAGTTTCAGGTTCAAATCTTTAGTGATGGCCAGACCTGGTGACACAGCAGATGATATAGCCTCCAGCATGTGGGAGGTGGAGGCAGGAGCAGAGAGTAAAAGGGAGTTGGGGGGGGCTCACCTACAGAGTGAGATCCTGTAGCCTGTGGTTTCCCAGGGCTAGAAGGGTTTGAAGAAGCCGCTGTCAAAAGGTGTGATCTTCTGGAGGTGATGGGAATGTGTTTTTGCACGGTTGTAATCGGCACATTATTGGTGGATACAAAACTCTATGTGAGTGAATGGTAGGGCGTGTAAATCCTATCTCAATAAAGCTGTTCAAAAAATTAGCATGGCTTCTGTCTTGATCTTCATTTTCACCTGCACCTCTCTGAAGATGCTGAGTTCTGTGCTTTTGGAAAGTCCTCTGTAACTCAGAAGAAGTTTCAGGGGCACAGACAGCCCAGTGAGTGACCTTGAACATGGATCATCCTGCCTCTGGCTGCAGCTCCTGCCAACAGCCTGACTACAGCCTCAGGAGCTTTTGGAGCCAGAGGTGCCTATGTAAATTACATTCAATAGTTCTGTGTTATTACTTTCCTGGTATATTATGTGCCACTGATGATGAAGTGTAATAAAGGTCAATATCGGAAAAAAAAAATCTTTTCATGGTGCTTACACCTCCAGCCCCCAACAGAATTTTTAACAATTAAAGCCTTATGATCCTAAATGTTTCTAAAAAGAAGCATCAATAGAGCATGGTAGGCAACATTAGTAATCCCAGAACTCAGGAAGCCAAGGCAAGAAAATGGCCTTGAGTTCAAGGTCAACATAAACTATAAAGTGAGTCACTGAAAATATTAAAAATAGAAAATAAAGTGTATGGGCATACGAAGAGGATAAATCAATAAAGGCCAAGCAAAGCACACAAGGAAAATTCATAAAACAGAATTCAGGGGTGAGCATGATGATGGAATGTGTGTCTAGAACACAAGGAGAGTCTGCAACGCCTGCATCTCGAGGGCTCTTCCTGCTCTGTTTGACATGGAACTCAGGGCCTTCAGCATTCTAGGCGAGTGCTTTACCACAGCCCCATTGGTTGGTATTTTTTGTGGATGGAGGAAGATCTCAAATTTAGGTCCTATTATATTTATTTTAGTTTAGACAATCTCGTTGAGTACCTGTGGCTGGCAAGGAACCCATAGAGACTCACTTGCCTCTACTCCATCAGATATATATTTTTGTTTCTTTGCTTTTCTTTTGTTTTTCAAGGCAGTGTACTGTGGGATAATCTGTGATGTTTTGTCTCTGCCAAGGCACCTTCTGACTTGGTTTAATAAAGATCTGAACAACCAATAGCTAGGCAGGAGAAGATAGGGAGGCGGGATTTCTGGAAAGAGTGCTATGCGCAAGTTAATTATCCCCCAAAAGAAACTCCATGAAACCAGATTCCCATGTAAAGCACAAAGGGTTTTTTAATATTCAAACTTGAGTTTGGACTATGCCTCCACCACACCAATGCAATGGGTGAAGAAAGCACAGACCCAAGTCCAGGGAAGGGGCGAACTTTTAAAGGGGAAACACTGTAATCAGGGGAGTTCATGTTCTGTCATCTTGGGAGTGGGTAAGGAGGGCGTGGGGGTAGGGTAGTTTCTGAAACCATTGGTCAGTTTTTGAATGTGAAAACCCTAACAAAGAGCCATTAATAACTGACAAGGTATCTGCTGCCTCCTAGGAACATCTGGGCCTCATTAAGCTTTATGGCCCTGCTCCCTACCTCCTTAATTGGCTATTTTTAGGGTATCCGTTCACATTTCTGAGCTGAGATCGGTCCCTGCTCATTATATGGCTTAAGATGAAACCCTTTCTTTAAAGTGGAGTTTGCAAAGTCAGGTCCTCACAACAGGAACTCTGGGAAGAAGAGAGGCAGGGATTTGCCAGCCAGACATGGAAGAAACGGGATACACCCTACTGAAGAGAGTAACGACCCATGTGGCAAAAAGAAAAAAAAAACAAACCATGTCGATTAATACAAATGGGTTAATTTAAGTTATAAGAGCTAGGTGGGAACAAGCCTAAGCTAAAGCCAAACTTTCATAATTAATAAGTCTCCATGTTATTTTGGGGGATCTGGCAGTCCAAAGAAAGACGGACTATGATAGAGATTCTCTCTGTGTAGCCCTGGCTGTCCTGAAACTCACTCTGTATACCAGGCTGGGCTTGAACTCACAAAGATCTGCCTGCCTCTTCCCCCTAATGCTAGGATTAAAGGCGTGTACCACCACTGTATGGCCCACTAGATACATTTTAAAGATTAAAAAAAAAATGTGGTGTGTGTGTGTGTGCGCGCGCGCGCACCACATGCATAGGTGCCCACAGAGACCCAGAAAAAGTGTTGGATCTCCTGGAGCTAGAGTCACAGGCGACTGTGTGCCACTTGACTTGGGTGCTGAGACCAAACTCTGGTCCTCCGTAAGAACCAAAAGTGCTTTCAACAGCTGAGCCATCTCTCCAGACCCTAAATTTCCACTAGAAAGCAACACAGGTGCGGACACATGGGTCAATCAGAAAATGCGAGGACGTGAGTTGTCATCCTCGGGACCCACATAAAGGCTGGCTGTGGTGACACACATCTGTAACTCTGGTCCCAGGCAAAGCAGAGGTGGGCGGTTCCTGAGCTTGATGGTCAGCCAATCTAACTGAAACAGCAAGCTCCAAGTTCACCGAGAAACCCAGTCGCAAAAAATGGAGTGGAACTGGGCACGGTGGCACCTGCCTTTAAGCCCAGCACTTACGACGTAAGCAGGTGGATCTCTATGAGATCAAGGCCAGCCTGGTCTACATAGTGAGTTCCAGGATAGCCAGGACTACATAGAGAGACCCTGTCTCAAAACACAAAATAAATAAATATACACAAACATTAAAAACCGAATCTTTTTTTCAGGATGGGGTGGGGGAGACAGGGAGGGAGGAGGCACTTGCTCTCCAAGTGTGGTGACCTGGGTTTGACTCCCAGAACACAAGAAAAACTGGCTGTGGACTCAGCAAGGCTGTAACCCCAGCAACTCCTATGGTAAGATGGGAAGAAGCCCAGACAGGAAAGTCTCTCCCTGATGCTTGCAAGTCAGCTAGCCTGCAGCAAAAAGTGCTAGGTAGAAGGTGAAGGCTGGCTCCTGAGGCTGTCCTCTGTCCTCTGTTCCTGTGCACCAAGGCATGACACATTCCTACACTCACTCATGAATATGTATACACAAACACAGACACTCAAACATTCTTTAAATATTAAAAAATAAAATCCCTTTGCCAAACACTTCTAATTTTTCTTGATGGAATGCCTAGGACTAGGCAGGCTGAGTGGTGCAAATCTGCAATCCCACCGTTTGGGAAGTGGAACTATTTGTTCAAGGTCATCTTCCACCACACTGCAATTCAAAGCCAGCCTGGGCTACAAGAGACCCTTTGTAAAAGAAAGACAGAAGGGGAGGGAGGAGAGAGAGAAAGGAAAGGAGGGAGGGAGGGGAAGAAGGAAGGAAAGGAGGGAGAGAAGGAAGGAAGGAAGGAAAGAAGAAAATACAAACAAAGCTTTTGCCTCCCATTACTGGAAGTTGAACCTTATGTCTCCTGAGCCAGTCTTCGATTTTTCATTACCCTGTGGAATGTCTTCTAATTGTCCCGACAGCTCCTCACACTCAATGCATCCACCTGAGCTCTTTATCTGCCTCATCTCCTGCCCTAAATAGCCCAACCTGTTTTGTGTCATGGTTTTCCAAGCTAGAAATCTTGCCTGTGAATGTTTCTGTCTCCCTCCATAGCCTCCATTTTCCTCCTTCCATGTGAGCAGGCTGCTAGTCCCTGGAATGTCAGCCTCCGCCCATTCATCTCCCTCTTGAACTCCTGAGGCAGCCTTCCACTCCACTTCAGAACTCCCCCCTGGCTTACACTGGAAAGCTGTAGACAGTGCTTGCAGATCCAGGGCTCAGGCCCGATCATTGCCTGCATACAGCCTCCTCACAGCTTCCTCAAGTGAGGAATTCTCCTCACCTGGGTACCCAGCCCCTCCACCATTTGGCTCATTTGTGTTACCTGGCCTTCTAATTTTTTCCCACAGTCTAAACTTTTCTAAGCACTCCACAGAGCTCTCTACTAGTCCATTAAAACTGCTTTTATCACATTATTTTATGTGTGTGGAGGGAAAGTGATGTGGGATTCCCCTCTATACATTGTGAATGTGTTTTGTTAATGAATAAAGCTGCTTTGGTCCTATAGCAGGGCAGAGTAGAGTTAGGCAGGAAAACTAAACTGACTGCTGGGAGAAAGTAGGCGGAGTCAGGGAGATGCCATGTAGCTGCCAAAGGAGAAAGACACGGGCCTACGCCTGTTGGAACCTTGCCAGTAGGCCACAGCCTCATGGTGATGCACAGATTAATAGAAAGGGGTTAATTCAAGATATAAGAGCTAGCCAATAAGAAACTTGAGCTAATAGGCCAAGTAATGTTGTAATTAACACAGTTTCTGTGTGATTATTTCAGGTCTGAGCAGCCGAAAACTAACGATCAGTCTCTGCCAACGGAAGGCACATGTCATGATGCATGTATAAAGGTCAAAGGACAATTTGAGCAAGTTGGTTCTCTCCTTTCACTCTGTGTGTCTTTGGGATGGAACCCTAATCACCAGATTTGATGGCAGGCACCTTTACCCAGGAGCCATCTCACTGACACTCTGGCCGCTCATTTTCCGTGGCTGTAACAGAACATCAGAGTGGATAATATAGCATGTATATGTTATATAAAGAGAAGATTTTGTGGTGGGGCTTAGGATTCTGGTGGCAGAAGTCCAAACAGCATGATACTGGTGTATGGCAAGGGCCCCCTGGCTGCATCATAACATGAAACTAGTGAGTGAGTTAGAGGCCATGTGTAAGGGGAAACTACAAAGGAGCCAAGATTGTTCCCTTTTTTTTTTTTTTGGTTTTTCTCTTTTATAACCCACTCTTAGGGGAGTTTGTTCAATCCTGCAATCCTACCCACTCTCCAGGACCACCACCAGCTGCCAGCTGCCCACACTAATCCCAGCACCTCACATTAGGCTCTACCCACGACACCCTCCAGCACTTTCAGCACCATTGCCCCAGGAATGGCTCCAACAGGCTCAGGGATTTGGATGCTTGGTAATTAGTGAGCGGTACTACTTGACAAGGATTTAGGTGTGGCCTTGGGAGGAAGTGTGTCACTGGGGGTGGGCTTTGGGGTTTTAGAAGGCCAAGCCAAGCCTAGGGCCTTGCTATCTCTTCATGCTGCCTTTGAATCCAGAACTCTCAAGCTACTTCTCCAGTACCATGTCTGCCTGCATGCTCTGTCATGTCTGTCATACTCCCTGCCATGATGACCATGGGCTGAACCTCCGAACTGTATGTAAGTCAGCCCCAATTAAATGTATTCCTTTGTAAGAGTTATCATGGTCATGGTGTTTTCACGCCAACAGAACACTGACTAAGACAGCCATGCCTCCAGAACTAAGTCTCTGGGTTGCAAACCACAGCATTCTCTGTCCTTATCTTTTATGATTCTCTGCTGAGATTCATCTCAAATACTACTTTAGTATTTAATCAATTTTTCATGTGTGTGCAACTCTGAGTGTGTGCATGTGTGCAGGTACATGCAGCTCTGAGTATGTGTGTGTGTGCAGATGCATGTGGGGGTCAGAGATTAATGTGGGTGTCTACTGCTTTCCACCTTTAGTTTGCGAGACATGGTCTCTCACACTGAACTTGGAATTCACTGTCTGAGATAGGCTGGCAGCACAGCCACTCAAAGGGCTGACCTGTCTCTTGTGTCCCAGTGCTGAGGGTCTATACAGATGTGTGCTTCTACACCCAGATTTTTACACAGTTCTGGGGATCACACTCACTGTGCACGCTTGTGCAGCATATGCTTTATCCATGAGGTCATTTCAAGTGCCCACTATGTGCAAGGTGTAATGTTAGACCTGAGATGGCAAAAGTGACCAAGACAGCCGAGGTCCTGCTGATCTGAGGTCCAGTAAGAGGAAACATTGGGAAGGTGTTTCTTTTCTCTATGAAGATTTTCAGAGCGTTTTTGCTTGTTTTTTTTCTTAAGACAGGGTTCTCTGTTTAACTCTGGCTGTACTGAACTTGCTCTGTAGACCAGGCTGGCCTCAAACTCAGAAATCCACCTGCCTCTGCCTCCCGAGTGCTGGGATTAAGGGCATGCGCCACCACACCTGGCATCAGGGCTTCTAAGCTAAACACAACCACCCTCCTGTCTTCTCGGTGCTTGCTCACCACTGTCCTTGCCATCCCGCTCTACCCATCACCAGTAACACCTAATGGTGATTTACGTCAATTTCTTGCTGCCCTTCTTTTGGCTGAAACCATGCTCTGCCATGGTCACTCATTCTAGATCCACCAGGAACCACTGCAGTCCTCTGGGCTGGCCCCTGGGGAATACTGAGGAGGTCTGGAACGGGTCCACTCTTCTCTCAGGCCAGGTTCTTTCCTGATATGCTGGCCCCTTCCTCCTCTCTCCTCCCTCCTTCTGGCCCACACCAGAGCTCCCATCAACACTTGAATATGAAGTGTAATCAAAACCTGATGAATTGAAGGTGGGGTCTTCAGTTGATCGAAAAAATCATGGGGCTCTGGCCTTCCCAATGGGTCAATCTGTTGATGGATTCATAACACGGTGGCATTATTAGTGGAACCAGGGTCCAGGGCCTTTGGGGGCGGGGGAACAGATCACTGAAGGCAAGCCTTAAAGGGTGTATGCTGTTGGTTTTGTTTTGTTTTTTGAGACAGGGTTTCTGTGTGTCCTGGAACTCACAGAGATTTCCTGCTTTTGCCTCCCAAGTGCTGGGGTTAAAGGCTTGCGCCACCACTGCCCATCTGTGTGTCTTGTTTTTAACCCTTTCCTCTTAGGCTTTCTGCCTAGTCTGAGGTGAGCCACTCTGCTCCACTGCCTGCCCCCAGCCATGATGTTCAGCCTCACCATGCATGGGACAGAAAACACTGAGTCAAATGACTGTGGAGTAATTGAAACCTCTAAAACCATGATCCCAAACAAATGCTCCCCTCTTAAATAATCATAGTGGGGGAAACCGGCACAGTTCTCAGCTTCTACTGTTCCTAGGTGAGCTTCTCAATGAATCAGCTTTCATTCGATGAACGCTTTCTGCCCTCAACGTCTCAGGCATCTGGAAAGTCTAAAAAGGATTTTTTATATATTTATTTATTTATTATGTATATAATATTCTGTCTGTGTGTATGCCTGCAGGCCAGAAGAGGGCACCAGACCCCCTTACAGATGGTTGTGAGCCACCATGTGGATGCTGGGAATTGAACTCAGGATCTTTGGAAGAACAGGCAATGCTCTTAACCTCTGAGCCATCTCTCCAGCCCTAAAAAGGATTTTTTTTCCCCCAGAAAGGACCCTGCTATACATAACCAGCACTGGCCTAGAACTACTGATCCCCTTGCCTCAGCCTCCTCTGAGCTGGAATTATAGGAATGCGATACTACATTTCTTTTTATTTTTTATTTTTTATATTTATTTATTTACTATGTACACAATATTCTGTGTGTATGCCTGCAGGCCAGAAGAGGGCACCAGACCACCATGTGGTTGCTGGGAATTGAACTCAGGACCTTTGGAAGAGCAGGCAATGCTCTTAACCACTGAACCATCTCTCCAGCCCTACATTTCATTTAAATAACACACACTACACAATGCATGTATTATGTATTTTATGTATCTATATAATCTGTTTTCTATTTTGAGACAGGGTCTCACATACTTGACTAAGCTTTGGAATTTCAGGTGTGTGACACTATACACAGCTAAAATGGAGTAACACTTGTTTTATGTTTTAGGTTTTTGGTTTTGTTTCAAAACAGGGTCTTACTATGTAGCTCTGGCTGTCCTGGAACTCCCGATTAGACCAGGCTGCCTCGAACTCACAGAGATCCGCCTGCCTCTGCCTCCAAGTGTTGGGATTAAAGGTGTGCACCACCATGCACAGCTGAAATGGAGGAATATTTGTAATGGTTAATTTTATGTGTCAACTTGGCCAGTCACATTCCTGGTCAAACACTATTCTGGATGTTTCTGTGAAGGTATGTTTTAAGATATGATTTAGATGATGAATAAGGCAGATTTGTTTCTATAATGCTGGGGGGCTTTGTCCAGTGAACCAGACATTAAGGGAAAGACTCTCAAGGCAGGGAAGATGGCTTAGCAGGTGCTGTTTAAGTGGGATGTTGTACCAGGCTTTTTCTTTTGAGCCCCAACCAGCTCCCAAATCATGACACAGAGACTTATATTAGTTATAAATGCTCAGCCTTAGTTTATGCTCGTTCCTGGCTAGCTTCTTTTCTTTAACTTGTTTCTCTTCATCTGTGTTTTGACTCAGGGCTTTTAACCTTTTCTTTCTGTATGTCCTCCTCTGTGTCTGCTGCCTGGCAGCTGCACGGCTGGCCCTGGGCATCTCCCTCTTTTCCTCCCTTGTTCTCTTCATCCTTCTCTTGAGCTTAGATTTCTCCTCCTATCTCTCTCTGCCCACCAACCCCATTTATCCTTCTCCTACCTAGCTATTGGCCATTTGGCCTTTGATTAGACCAATCAGGTACCTTAGGCAGGCAAGGTGAAACAGCACCACTTCTTTTCAAAATTAAATGAATGCAGCATAAACAAAAGTAACACATCCTTACATCATTAAACAAATGCAGCAGAAGCAAATGTAAAACATCTTTCATTGCTAAATATTCCACAGCAAGACTATGTTTCCCATAGTCTCAGGCATTTGAATATTTGGTCCCCAGTTAGTGGCACTATTTGGGTAGGCTCAGGAGGTGTGGCCTTGCTGTAGGAAGTATGTCACTGGCAGTGGGCTTTGAGGTTTCCAAACCTGTGCAACATCCCCATTCCCTCTCTCTTCTTGATTGTGGTTTAAGATTTGAGTTCTCCAACCTCATCAGAGAAGCTTCTTCTTGCAGATGATTAACACAGAGACCACAATTGGACAATATGTGGAGAGTGAGAGACTTTGAAGCACTCAACCACAAAGGGGATGTCTTTAACACACCCTTCCCTTCAAGGGTCAGGGATCTATGGAGAAGAGCAGACAGAAAGATCATAAGAGCCAGAGGCAGTGGATGCCTTTAAGGAAGCAACGGGGCTGATGCATACATGAGCTCATGGGTTTTCTCCAGTGAGTGACCTTGGATGTGCTTGCTAACCACACTCCACAGCAGTTCCATGCTCAGGAATAAAAAGGGTCTCATATTTTGGCAGTGTTATCTTTTTGAGACAGAGTCTCACTACATAGCCATGAGAGCTCACTATGGAAACCAGACTGGCCTCAAACTCACAGAGACCTATACCTACCTCTACCTCCCAAGTGCTGGGATTAAAGGCCTGCGATACCACGCTCAGTTCTTAGTCCTTGATTTTTTTGAGAGAGAGGGAGCGTGATGTTGAGCGCTTGAGTAGGGGGCGTGTCTGGAAGGAATTGGGGGCAGAGAATGGATAGGATCAAAATATATTGTGTGACATTGTCAAAACTTGAATTAAATTTCATTTTAATTTGTGAGCTCTTCACTTGCTGCCTCAGTTGCCATGGGGACATGTCCATTGCCATACTTCCTTGATGTGATGGTAGTGGGCTCTTACCCCTCTGGAACTCTGAGCCCTAATAAGCCCTTCCTTCTGCAGGTTGTTCTTGGTCATGGTGTTTTAACAAAGCAATAGATGCCCAGCTAGGACAGCGGTTAGCACTGGCAGAGGACTGGGTTTGATTTCAGCATCCACGTGAGAGGCCCTCAACCACCTGGAACTTTAGTTCCCGAGAAAATAATATTGTCTTCTGGACTCAGCACACACATAGTACACACACGAACAATCAGCCACACAAATGAATATAAATGAAAACACATGAAATTTTAAAAATAAGGAAAGACTACGTCTCTTCTGATAGAAGGCAGTCTGCCAGGAGATTAACCATGCAATTTCATTTCAATATTAATCCCCGGATAATCACACATCAGTTCCTAATGATATATCTGGCCATTGGTTGCCCATTCCCACAAGTTCCAAGCCACCATTGTCCCAGTACATCTCACAGGCAGGACAGGTTGTAGGTTTTGTGATAGTGTCCTCTGTTAGTAGGAGCCTTCACTAGGGTCATCCTCATAGGTTCTAGGAAGTTTCCACATCACCCCCAAATGCCCACCTATTCTAGTCATTTCTCCCTGTACTCCGTTCCTTTGTCCATCCCTCCCCAACCCAATCCCTCCTGTTCCTGTCCCCACGCACCCCTCATCCATCCAAAAACCTATTCTATTCCCCATTTCCAAGGAGATCTATGTATTCCCCCCAGATCTCTCCTCTTTATCTAACTTCTCTGAGTCTGTGGATTGTAGTGTGATTACCCTTACTTAACAGCTTATGTCCACTTATAAGTGAATACATCTCATGTTTGTCCTTCTGAGTCTGGGTTGCCTTGCTCAGGGTGACTTTATCTATTTGCCTGCAAATTTCATAATGCCATTTTTTAACAGCTGAGTAGCAGTCCATTCTATAAATATACCACATTTTCTTTATCCATTCTTCTACTGAAGGACATCTAGGTTGTTTCCATGTTCTAGTTATTATGAATCAACCTGCTATGAACATAGCTGAGCAAGTGTCCTTGTGGTAGGATGGTGTGTCTTTTGGGTGTATGCCCAAGTGTGGTTTAGCTGGGTCTTGAGGTAGATCGATTCCCAGTTTTCTGAGGAACCATCATATTGATTTCCATAGTGGCTGAACAAGTTTGCACTCCCACCAGCAATGGAGGAATGCTCCCTTTGATCCACATCCTGGCCAGCACGAGCTGTCATTTGTGCTATTGATCCTACTAGTCATCCCAACAGGCTCACTTGAGGCTCAAGTCACAAAAGGGAGCACATGACCAAGACTGCCTGGGTGGGCAGGATCTGGAAGCTGGATGGCTCAGAGACCTAGGGTAGAAAAGTCAATGAAATGACTCCTAATGTTACGCTACTACACTCATAGATCTGTCCCTAGGCCAACAATCATTAGCAACTGATGCGAATAGAAATAGGACCCACAGCCAAGCATTAGGAAGAGTTCAGGAAACCCTGCAGAAGAGGTGAAAGACCAGAGGGGTCTAGGACAGCAAGAGAACAAGACCCGCAGAATCAGCTAATCATGGCTCACAGGGCCTCAAAGAGACTGAAGCAGCATGCAAAGCCTGCATGGCTCTGCGCTAGGCCCTCAATATATACATTATGGTTGTGTAGCTTGGGGTTTTTGTGGGAATACTAACAGAGGGAGTGGGTGTGTCTCTGACTCTTCTGCTTGTTCTTGGGACCCTCTTCCTCCTACTGGGTTGCCTTGGCCAGCCTTGGTGTTAGGCTTTGGGATTAGTCTTATTGTGTCTTGTTATGCTGTATTGGGTTAGTACCACAGAGGCCTGCTCTTTTCTGAAATGAAACAGAGGCAGCGACTCTTAGGGAGGGGAGGGACTAGAAGGAGGGGAGGAAGGGGAGACTGAGGTCAAGATGTATTGTATGAGAGAAGAATAAAGAAAAAGAAAACAAATATATGTCTACTGCTGCCCCTTTTCTCTTGCTCTCTCTGTTATGAATTGACTATTTATGTCTTCCTTCTCAGCCCATATATTGAATCCTTAACACCTACAGTGGCTGTATTTAGCAATAAGACCTCTAAATAATTAAAGTTAAATTAGGTTCTAAGAAAGGAACCCTTAGACCCTACCCCAATTGGCATACCCATTATCCCCATTAACAAAGCTTGCTCTTTCTACCTATGAACTTTTAAACAATAGCACTTGGTTCCCAATATTGGATTTTCTCTCTGAGCTCCAATTCACCTCTGTGAAGTTGTGATTGAATACACCAATGTGATTTGTTTGGGCTCTTTAAAGTGTTGGTTTCGCATGTGGTGGGAAGTCTCTTCCAACAAAGACAGGAACTCAAGCCAGCAACCTAGAACTCAGGAACAGGAACTTGGCAGGAACGTAACACAGGAACCTGGAGGCAGGAGCTGATGATGCAGAGACCATGGAGGAGTGCTGCTCACTAGCTTGTTCCTCTTGGCTTGCTCAGCCTGCTTTCTTATAGCACCCAGGACTACCAGCCCAGGAGTGGCATCACCCAGTGAGCTGGGCCCACCACATCAACTGTCAGTCAAGAATATGAACTACAGGCTTACAGGGGCCTCTCCCCCCTCCATAGCCCCATTCGCTGGGGACTCTGCTAAAACTTGTGGTGGACCCAGCTTCCTTTCTCCGCACCCCCACTTACTTTTGTGTTGACTGATTATGCCTAGAAAAAAGCTCTACAGGATCCTCAGTGGACGCACCCTGGGTAGGTAAATCACACTGTTCTTTCTGTCCTCATTTATCAACTCTCTATTCTCATCTTCACCAGTAGCAACCTTCTTACAGGTTCCCCTTTCTTACAGGCCCTAACCCTCCTTACAGGTTCCCCCTTCTTACAGGTTCCCCCTTCTTACAGGCCCTACCCCTCCTTACAGGTTCCCCCTTCTTACAGGCCTCTCCCCTCCTTACAGGCCCCTCCCCTTCTTGCAGACCTCTCCCCTTGCAGACCCCTCCTCCAACCTCAACTCTGTTCACTGGAAGCTCCAACTCTTCTTCAGGTGCAGGGTCCCAGGGTACCCCTAGCCTTTGCACCCCTGTCTCCCCAGATAATTCACTGTTTACCACACCCTATTGCAGGGTTTTGAGGACCTGACTTTGTAGATGCCATTTTAAAGACAGGGCTAGCCGGGCGGTGGTGGTGCATGCCTTTAATCCCAGCACTCGGGAGGCAGAGGCAGGTGGATCTCTGTGAGTTCGAGACCAGCCTGGTCTACAAGAGCTAGTTCCAGGACAGGCTCCAAAGCTACAGAGAAACCTGTCTCGGGAAAAAAAAAAAAAAAAAAGGACAGGGCTTCATCTTAAGCCATATGGTGACCAGGGGCCAATCTCAGTTCCAGGAATGTGCTGCAATAACAAAATTTAAAATGGATAGTCAGCTGAACAGTTAATTAAGGTGTAAGGCAGGAAAAGTTAACAAGGTCCAGATGTCTCTGAAGACATCCTGCCCTCGCAGATACCTAGCAAATGATTTATGGTCCTTTGCTAGGGTTTCACGCCCAAAGTTTGACCAGTGGTTTCAGGAATCATCTTACTCTGTACCCCTTCAGCCAAGACCCCAAGGCATGTATCCACCCTACTTGCGGTGTTCCCCAGGCTCGGGGCCTCACTTTCTCCTCACCCACTGCATTGGTGTGTTGGAAGAGTGGTCCAGACTCGAGTTTGTTAAACAAGGACCCTCATGCATTTTGCGTCAGAAACCGACTCCATGGGTTCATTTGGTATACCGCAGGTATAACAGGGTCCCCCTTTCTCACCCCTCAACTCCCTAGGGACCCTGCCTCTAGGTGTGAACAGGATCCGCCTAGCTCTGTCCAGAGCCTCTCTCAGCCTTTTCACCTAGCCAACCTCCGTTCCTCTCTGCCACTCACTGACCCACAGAGGCACTCCCTACCAAACAACCCTTGGCCATCACACTTTTTAAATACGATCCAGAGAGCAACAAAAACCGAAGAACAGAACACCCACCCAACAAAGACCAGACCAGATATCAACACCTAAAATCACCATCCCAACCTGGAAGCCTAGACACTAGCATACAAAATAAGGACTACCAGCCAGGACAAGAGGTCTCCCCAGAACCCAGTAGCGCTACTGTAATAGACCTAGAAATGAATATAACTCCAGCACAAGACAAGGACTTCCAAAGAACTCTAGAATATGATCAAGGGCCTTAAAGATGGAATGAATAAATCCATTAACACAAACAGTGGAATGAAATAATGAAAACAGCTCAAGACATGACAGAAGAAACAGAATCACTAAAGAAAGCCCAAACAGATAAAACTGGAAATAAAAAAGCTTAAGAAGTCAAAAAGCCCCAGAGGCAACCCTCATTAACAAAATACAGGAGATGGCAAAGAGAATCTCAGGCATTGAAGACATGATAAAAGAAATGGATACCTCCATCAAAGAAAATGTTAAATCTAAAAACATCCAGGCACAAAACATTCAAATTTATGCATCATAGGGATAAAAGAAGGGGAAAAACCCAGGTCAGAGCATAGAAAATGTTTTCAACAAAATCATGTCTTGGTCAACGTTCTGTTGCTGTGAAGAGACACAATGACCATGGCAACTCTTATGAAGAAAAGCACTTAATTGGGGCTGGCTTAGAGCTTCAGAGGGTGAGTCTGTCATCATCATAGCAGGGAGCACGACTTTCCCAGAACTATGGACTTTGGTGGATTAAGTCTTTGTTTTCATTTTGGCTGGTGATGTTGTCTATGTGCCTTGTTTTATAGCCGGAATGGCACTTCCATCATGGAGTCAGGTCCTATTCCCCACTGATCTTACTGAATGAGTCAAATCTTGGAATCATCCTGCTTTAAGGAGGTCCTAAGGACCATTGATTTTACTGAACTGATATATAATTGGTCTTACAGTTTAAGATGGAGGGCCCCACTGTGAATCCAATCAGAATGAGAATTAAAGGCCCAGCCAGTGCTGAGAGCAGAGTAGTTTGCAGGCGAACCAACAGAGCCAAGACTGGTAACAATTATCTGATTTATGGCTTTGTCTCTTTTTCTTTTTGGTTGAAGTTTTCCCCAACCACGATGAGAATATTTTTAATTATCAATGATTGATTAACATAGGACAGGTTTCTCTCAAAGCCATACATAATTTCCTTTATCTCATGAGAAACAGTCTAAACAGCCTATTCCTATATAGTACAGGGGCTGAGTGTCTAAGCATAACCAGCAGTCTTGGCCAATTTCCAGCTGGGAATGATTAACCCTATCCCCGGGGTTCCTTCATTTGGTATATATAGAATATGATTCCCCAAGTTCCCGCTGTTTCCCAAAGGCCAGAATCTTTTAAAAGGAACTTTCCAGGAAGCATCAGTTTTTGCCTTGGAAGCTCTCTCATGTCCAGGAACTAGGGGGCCCAGCTATAGGGCACACACAGAATTGTAAACTCTGCATTTCAATTTCAAAAGATAGACTCCCATACCTTTACTTTCTCCAATACAGACACTTAAAGCAGGCATCAGTGAGCAAAGATGAATATGGGTACTGGTCCGTAGTCACACCAGCTATCACCTCCTCTGTATCTGTCTGCCTCTGGGCCCAGGTTCAGGCCTGAGGGTGGTGGGTATTGGACCATGACCCTGTTTTCATACCAAGCATAAGACCCAGGAGGAGGTAGGGAGTAGAAGGACATGGAGCCTGATGAAACTTTAGTTTTAGTGGGTCCATAGTCTGGGAGAAAGTCTATTTGGCAGCAATGTGCATGACTTCTGCTTTCTTGACCTGGGTGTGGTGGATCCATGGTGTAATGCTAGCTTCCTTCACTGCCATAGAAGTGGAGAGAACCTTTCCAGGTTGGTTCTAACATTCCTTAGGCTACCAACTTGACCCAGATGGTCTCAGCGAACTCAAACAAGCAGAAACTGGTGGTGGACTCAGAGGTTGGACGGGTCTCTCAAATACTCCGATGAATAGCCCGTATGGAGGACTGGAGGGTGACTTGAGAGAGGTCTGCCGACTGCTGCTCTCTGAGCCTGGGAAGAGGGGGGCGGCGCTCTTCCAAACATCATCTTACAGGGAGTAAATCCATCCCTATATGGGGCTCTGGGTGCTTAAAGCAGAGCAAAGTAAGACAATCAATCTACCCTTTGCTGGACTCTGGCATTCTGGTATGTCTTGGAGGAGGGCCTCAGTGGCGTGGGTGCTGTGAGTATATGATCTTGACCCAGAGTTAACTTGATCAGTGTGTTTGCTTTGTTTGTTTGTTTTTCATCAGACTAGCAGTAGCTGCCACATCTCTTAGACAGGTGGGCCATTCTGTGGCTACTGGATCCAATAATTTGGATGGGTATGTCACAGGACATTTCTATGGGCCCAAAGTTTGGGTTAAAATTCCCTTTGCAATGTCTTTTGTTTCCTGGACAAACAGATGAAAAGGTTTTGAGATATCTGGAGGTGCTAGAGCTGGAACTGAAGTAAACTGTTTTTAAAGCCACAAATGCCTTTTGTTCAGTCTCAGTCCAGATTAGGGGCTCAGTGCTCCCCGCTTTGCTGGTGTATAGAGCCCTTCTATTTCCACAAACTCTGGTATTCAGAGGCAGCAACACCTAGCTGCACCTAGGAACTCTCGAACCTGTGTCTTAGTCTTTGTAGTTGGGAGCTGGAGGATGGAGCAACCCTACTATGGAACAGACTCCTTTCGCCTCCCCTCAGCTTGTAGCCAAGATAGGTAGCCTCTGATTTACAAAGTTGGGCTTTTTTTTTTTTCTGACATTCTGTAGCTCAAGGTCTGTAACTCTTGCAGCAGTTCCTCGGTGGTCCTTTTATAATCTGTTTTTTCCAGGAAATCTCTGCCAGAAGGGCAGGAGGAAAGCATTTCTCATCAAATGAGGTTGGAGAATTTTTAAATCTTTGGGGCAGCCTGATCCATGTAAGTTGCCCACTATAACCTTCATCCTTGTCTGTCCACTCAAAAGCAAAGATGAGTTGACTCACCTCTGCCAATGTAAGGCTGAATAATCACCTTTCAGGTTGAAGACAATGTACACCTGCTTCTCTGAAAGACTCAGACTCATGAGAATCAAAGTCCCAGGAAGGAGAAATGTATTTCACATTGACTGGCAAACACCAGGATGCCTGTCTCTCCAATCCAAGCAATATGAACTGTAGTTTTCACTTTGTTTCTGGGTTTATTAGGTATTGTTTAATCTACACCGGAGTAGTTTAACTGATTAGTTGAGCAATTATAGGAACTTGGAGTTGGGTCAGTCCTGTGGGAAATCTTTGTTGTCAATCTGAGAGATAATCCCACTACATCTTTTAACTGGGTGTTAGGATTCAGCCACAATATGGCTGACACTTCCAGGTACCAAGGCAACTCATGTGCAGACAGGCCCTCAGGCGTGACCCATGTGCAGCATAACTGCATCACCTACGTATGACACAGCCGCATGAGCCCTTGCTCACATGTATGAGCTCTGTCATCTGTATGTGACATAATCACATCATCCCCCTACACGCATGCGCTAAGCAGCCCTTAAAAGCTGGATGCATCATCTTCACCTCTCTCTCTCTCTCTCTGCACACCAACCTCACCAGATCTGTACACACACCCCAATAAACTCCTAAGCGGGTTTGTTGTGTGTTCCGTGTTTCCTTCTCACTCACGCCCAGGTAATTTTTATTGATGTCGTGACTCTGATTTTTCTTTTTCTTTTTTTCTTTTGGACCACTTGTTAGTGGTCCCCACCATGAGAGACGGCTCGATCTCTAGCCTCTCTGACTTCCCAGTCTTCTTCCCAGCTTACATCCCGCCTGTAGATAGAGGATGCTCTTCTACAAGCCCTATGGTGTTCACCGCCATTTCACAACTCGCTTATAGAGGGGAGATGTCCCCCTATGAGCCTTATGGTGTTGCCGTTTCATGGGTTTTCATGGTTTCAGCTATGGGTAGCAAGCCATCCAAGAGCATCACTCCAACCTCCCTCCTGGGATGCCTTTTAGAGGCCCTAAAACTCCAGGCCTTAATGCCCTACTTACAGATCCCACACTTGTCCATCTTTCTTCAAAAAAAAAAATGGCCTTGTTACAATTTAGGTAACAATTTAAAGCGGCCACCTAACAGCACCTTTGATCCCAATATTCTATAGGAGCTTTCTTTTTTTTAATATTTATTTATTATGTATACAGGCCAGAAGAGGGCCCCAGACCTCATTACAGATAGTTGTGAGCCATGCGGTTGCCGGGAATTGAACTCAGGACCTTTGGAAGAACAGGCAGTGTTCTTAACCACTGAGCCATCTCTCCAGCCCCTACAGGAGCTTTCTAACTACTGTCAGCACACAGGCAAATGGAAGGAGTTTCCTTACATCCAAACCTTTTACTATCTAAGCTCTAAACCTAAGCCCTCTGTCCTTGCAAGTTGTTCGCCTGCTCACATGTTCCTGGCTGTGCCATCTGAGCCGGAAGAACCCTCCACTTCACTCTGGACCCAGCTAATGAACCCTCATC
>JAQHUG010000048.1:4203734-4264610 GCA_028555095.1 Dicrostonyx torquatus
CAGACCCCAATACAGATGGTTGTGAGCCACCATGTGGTTGCTGGGAATTGAACTCAGGACCTTTGGAAGAGCAGGCAATGCTCTTACCCTCTGAGCCATCTCTCCAGCCCCCCTTTTTTGTCTTTTATAGTTATTTTTTAAGCCATCATTTGCCCTGGCATCTGTCTTTGCTACGCAGACCAAGCTGGCCTCAAACTTCTGTGTTCCTCCCTGTCTTAGTGAGGGTTTCTGTAGCTGCAATGAAACACCATGACCAACTTGGGGAGGAAAGAGTCTATTTGGCTTACACTTGCATATCACTGTTCAACACTAAATCAAGTCAGAACAGGAATTCAAACAGGGCAGGATCCCATGCAGAGGCCATGAGGGAGGCTGTTGGTGCTGCTTACTGACTTGTTCAGCCTACTTTTTGTGGGTGCCACCCCAGGGATGGCACCACCTACGATGGGCTCCCCCACCCTCATTGATCACTAATTAGGAAGATGCCTGACAGCCGGATCTTATGAAGACACTTTTCTCATCTGACGCACCCTCCTTGCACACACTTGAAGCGTGAGTCAAGCTGACCTAAGACTGCCCAGCACACTCCTTCTGCATCCAGAGTGCCGGCACTACAGATGTGAATTAACTTCCCCCAAGCTTTCTTCTTACCTTTCCTTTTTGTTTTGACATTTCTCTTGTGTGTACTGTGTGTCATCAGGCCTAACAATCGACACCTTTACCCTCCTAGTCATCTGGCCACCCTTCTACATTCCATACTTAAAATGGCTTTAGAAAGCCTGGGGACGCAGTTCAGGGGTAGAGGGCTTGCCTAGCAAGTGCCTTCCGTCCCTAGTCAGCAAAACAAGAAAAAAAAAGTGCTTGATGTAGTTACTTTTTAAGAAAGCAAAACATCAAAGACGTGTATTAAAGCACACAGGGCTGGTGAAGTGGCACACTGGGTAAAGGTGCTTGCCACCAAGCCTGATAACTTGAGCTCCATCCAAGGAACCCACAAGTTGGCGTTTAATCTACACACATTTTAAGTAATTATAATTAAAAAAAATAAAGCACACACGGTGGGGGGGTTGTTGTTATTTCTTTTTAGGCCGGTGAGAGTAAAAGAGAAACATACTTCTCTTGGCCTATGTACCCATAAAAATTTCAGGACACCAGCAGGCGTCTTTTCCCTGCTTTCTAAGCGAGGACACTGAGGTTCAAGGAGACCAAGTGGTTGCGTATCGTGTCGCAGGGAAGACCTCACATCACTGCCCCCCACACACCCACTTCCCGGGTCACTCCCGCCGCTGAAGTTCTTTCCGTAAGTCCCAGCTTTCGATCAGGTGGCACTTCCGCTCGCTCCTCCCTCTGCTCCCAGTCACGAGTTGCCTTCAGGGCTCCGCCCCCTGCCAGCTGATTGGGCAGCTACCGTCCTCTGATTGGATGCTCCTTTTGCGGCTCGCCAACCCGACCGGATATAGAAACAGGGCTTCCGCTTCCACCTTCTCCCTCCTCTTGCACGTCCTCCGGTAGCAGCCGCTAGCACAGTGTCCGCTGCCGGGCGCGGTGTCGGCGGGTCGGTCGGTTGTCGTCGGCTTCGGTGTCGCTGCGGTTGAGTCGGGGCGTCATGGCAGAGCTGGATCCATTCGGCGCTCCCTCCGGTGCGCCCGGTGGCCCCGCGCTGGGGAACGGAGTGGCGGGCGCCGGCGAGGAAGACCCGGCCGCGGCCTTCTTGGCGCAGCAGGAGAGTGAGATTGCGGGCATCGAGAACGACGAGGCCTTCGCCATCCTGGACGGCGGCGCCCCCGGGCCGCAGCCACACGGCGAGCCGCCGGGGGGTCCGGGTGAGAGGGTGGCGGCGTTCGGGCGGGGCGGGTCTGTGCGCTTCCGCGGGACTCGGGTTCCTGGCTGAAGCTGAAGATTAAAGAGGAAGCGAGACCCCGTCTGGGTCGTGCACAGACCTCCGCTGCTGCAAGGCTGCCGGCGTCGGAGTGCCTGAGTGCCACTGGGCCGGAGCGGAGGGAGTGCAGATGCAGAAACTGTCGGGAGCCGGGCCCGTTCAGTCCAACTTTTCACTAAGCACTTGGTGCTTGAAGCAGGGTCTCGGAAGCCACCGCATTGGCGCAGTTTGGCCAGGCTTACAGACATGTCTGAGTCTACCCAGAAAGAACGGCTTACTGGGGAAAAGTAAGACAGATGCAGTTTTTGAGACACACATGCAAACAAAATTGGCAGCGTAGTTCAGCAGTTAAGATATATAAAATGGGTTGTGGGGAGGAAGAGAGAAAAATAAGGAGCTCTAGAAAAGACAGTCTGGCTGTGGTCAAAGAAACTGGCCTAGAAGGATAGGTGTCACATCGTTGAGTGTACGGTGTCCAGGGCTCCTGGCACTTTTCTTTGGAACAGCTCTGGAAGGAAGTATAGATTCAGAAAGCTTGGCTCAGTCTAGACCAACCAAAGAGGAAAACAAGATGAATATAAAATGCAGTCGTGGGCCTTTGCACTGCAAACCTCGAGCAAGAGAAAAGGGGCTGGCTTAGAATGACAGCTTGGCCTTTGAATACCATAACTTGTGATGCTTAGGACTGCGGTGTGGGAGCAAAGATGGAGTGGAAAAGACCCATTCATTAGTATAAGGAAGTAGGAAATTCACTAGAAAAAAATGACACAATGGCTTTTCATTTGGGGGAAAAAAAAAAGCGACTTGGCCTTGGGAGCATACACTATTCTTATTTGCTGGTGCCAGCGGTTCAGCCTAAGTAACGTAGGTCAAACCCTCAATCAAAATATGGAAGCTTAAAAAGAAATAGTGCTCCCCTGACAAGTGGAATATCTCCACTCTACACCTTTGCCTTTGAGGCCAAGGTAACAAATGGGAACAGACAAACGGCGTTGAGACAGTGAGTGTTGCAGCCTTAGGCTTTGGTGCACCAGATGGCGCTTTTTGTGTAATTGAGGCACAGGAATCTCAAATTACCATCCTAAGCAAGTGGAATATTTTAGGTCAGAGGTGCTCCTAGTTTGCAGCATCTGATTTGTTTTTGTTAAGGAAAAACAAATCAGTACCCTGTGCCATCTCCGACCAGTCAGCCTCAGCAGGAATTACATGGGAACGTGTACTGTGCCCGGGTCTGCCATTTACAGCTCGCTGCTTGGACAGAACTGGGCTGTCACCTAGAACTGAAGTTGATTTTAAGTGTCGGGGGCTGTTTTCTATGGGTGGTCTTTTGCCTTTGTCTGAGAACATTTAAGATTTGCCTTTTTGGCCCTATAACTTTCTTCCCTCATTTCATTAGAAATCTGCACTGTAGAGAGAGGTGTGGCTTGGTTAAGATAAAAGGCCGAGCCTCAAGTTTGCCATCTCTAGACAGTACTGCATCTGTTGCAGATGTCTTGGCCAGCTGTGCTTGGATGGAAGAAAAGCTTTGTGGGTGTTTCGGGCAGGCAAGAACTGGGAGCAGTAGGACCCCTAGTTAGAAGGCGACAGCGATTCTGTGGACAGTGTTGTGTTCAGTGTCAACACATTTGGGCTACTTAACAGTGTCTGGCCTATTATAGGTGTTTAACAAATAAAAGAGCCCTGTACCAAACACACAGTCCTTGGGAGTAGGAAGTTTGGGAAAATAAAGGGGGGAGACTAGAGGCACGCCATTGGGCCTTTTGTGCAGCAAAGGGAAGGAAAGAGGCGATTGCTGACTTAGTTCCTGGGAAAGACATTTTTATGAACTAAGCATTTAGTGACTTAATCCAGATCCCGACAGTGTGTTGAGGTTGGCAATAGTGCAGTCTCAGCTCTTCCTTTTGGGATTAGAGAACTTTCATGGTCGCAGTGGTGGCCTGTGTGGCTTGAGTGTGAACTTGGTAGTTTATGTAATTGCCTTCACTGTCCAGCCTGCTTTCTTCTCTATTAAAGATACATGATGCATACTGCATGGTGTTTTAGGTTACATTAGTATGTAAGGTGCTTACCGGTGTGCAGGAAGTGATGGGTAAAGTCTAGCTGCATTTTCTGGGGAGTAGGAAAGAGGAGGTACAAGGGCTTAGGTTTTGGGGATACCAAATAAATTGAACGGGTAGGCAGAGCTTGCTTCCTGTGGGAACACAGGTTAAACAGAAGGCTGGGCCAAGATGTGTAACATGAGGGCTGGCTTGTTGGGGTTACTGTCCCGCCCAATACCCCACAGCCGGCAAGCCCCAAAGAAAATCACACAGAGGGTCTACATTAGGTTATAAACTGATTGACCCATTAGCTCAGGCTTCTTACTAGCTCTTATAACATATATTAACCCATTGTTTTTATCTATGTCAGCCACATGGCCGGTACCTTTTCTCAGCTGGACAGCTTACATCCTGCTTCCTTGGTGGTCTGTGCAGGAATGCCAAGGGAGCTTCCTGTCTGGTTTTCCCGCCTATACTCCCTGCCTGGCCAATCAGCATTTATTTAAACCATGATTGACAGAATACAGACAATTCTCCGGCACCAAAGATGTAAGTTTAGAAGTAGGAGGTAGCTGGGTAAAGTGGCAATGGTCAGGATGGAGGCGGCCCAAGTCCAGGTACTGGAAAGTCTTCGTGGTGAGACCTGGCAGGAGAGGAATACAGGGGTGGGTGGGGATGAGTGTGGCCACAAGGCACTGCGTTTCTGACAAGTCCTTTCTTGGAGGAGAGAGGAGAGAGATGAATTAAGGGTATGTTTTCTCAAGAGAATTAATTTTATTGGCAGAAATGGAAGAGAAAAGAGAATGTTATTTCAAGTATATTCAAATATACTTGATATTTAAATATACAATACAGTTTTTTGGAGGGGAATGGTTGTTTGAGACAGGGTCTCTCCCTGTAGCCTGCACTGTCATGGAACTGCTATGTAAACCAGACTGGCTGAGCTCAAATGCACCTACCTCTGTCTCCCAAGTCCTGCAATTAAAAGCATGTGCTGTTGTACCTGGCTTGGCCCTTGTTTCTTTCTGGACTTGTTAGGGTGCCTGAGAAAGTTTTCTTCTGGATTACTGGAGTTGGGATAGTTGTCCAGAATCAAGGGCCCTAGATATAATTTATGTTGTTTCTGTGGCAATAGATTGTCCTTTGACGTGGGTCATTTGATTCATGTAAGACTGTTAGAGCAGAACTAGAGAATGGCTCAGTGGTTAAGATCGCTTGCTGCTCTTCCAAAGGCTCTGCATTCAGTTCCTAGCACCTGCATGGTGGCTATAACCCCAGTTCCTGGGGAATCTGAATCCCTCTTCAGGCCTTCGTGGGCTTTGCACACCTGGCCTACAGATGTACATCCAGGCAAAACACCCATAGACATAAAGTAAGTCTTTAAAAGAGAATAGTATAACATCTAATAAAGAGCTGAAAGCATGTGCCAGAGGGTCTGGGTGAAGCCTCAGACCTAAAGGATGGGATATAAGCAGTTTATGAGGTTTGAGGTGTGCATTGCATTTTATATATATGGGGTAATGGCCCTGGGTTGGAGTGTATTAACTGGATACTGGTTAGCTGTAATACATAACCATACTGTAGGACTGGCCAGGCTAGCCATCGGGGGCTGTAGGATTTAAAACTACCTCACTTTTCTACCTTACACAAAAATACATTCCAGGTGACGTAGATATTTTTAAAGTACCAGAAGAGGGCCAGAGACATGACTAGTGGGGAAAAGGCCTCTACTGTCAAACCTGATGGCTTAAATAAATAAAGATGATAATTTTTTCTTAAATACCAGAAGAAAAATACTATTGTGGGATTGCCATGCAGAAATCACAAACGAAGAGCTGGAAACATTTACATACAAATTAAGCTATAGTTCTAATATTAAATATCACTAACCAAATTGATAAACAAAGTGGGGTGTTGGGATGTAACTCGGTTGGTAGAATGCCTGCCTAGTGTGCCTGAAGCCCTAGGTTCAGTTCCCACTTACAGATAAACCGAATGAGGCGGGCATACCTGTATTCCCAGTGTTTGGGAGGCGGAGGCAGAATATTATAGGTTAGCCTGAGTCACATTGAAAGCCTGTGTCAACTTTTTAAAAACTTAAAAAACAAAAACCCACAAAGCCAAAATGGGGGCTTGGGAGATGGCTTCCTGCACAAGCTTGAGAGCCTGAGTTCAGACCCCAAGTATTCATGTAAAATCTGCCTGCTGTGCTGCATGCCTGTGATCCCAGAGCTGGATTAGCCAGCAGACCTAAAAGAAGGTACCAACAAGGACCTCTGACCTCCACATGCATGCACACCTGCATGCGTACACATAGGGCCTGGGGAGGGAGGTGGACAAAATGGGGAAAAATTTGCAGTATAATAGTATTATTAGCAAAGAAAACTGAGAGACCAGAAGATAGTAAAAATAGACAAATCTCAGTAAAGAAAAAAAAAAAAAAAACCTTGTCAGATCCATTATTACTTCACAGGGAATAAGGACCTTCCCAATAATACAAACTCTGTGTCCCTGCAATTCTGCAACAAGGATATTATTATTGTTACCAGGATGTAGTTGACTATACCAGCCAAATGCTCTTACTCACTTTAGTAAACTTGGTTAAGATTGCTAGTATGTATACCACCTACCTTTTACTTTCTTGCTGTATGGCTCAAGCTCACTTGGAATTGGCCCAGGCTGGCGCCTCCTAACCCTTGATCCTCCTGCCTCAGCCTATGCTGGCACTGCAGGCATGTTATCACCATGACAGTCCAGCACACACATACACACAGAGGTCAGGGAAAACTTATAGGAATCCTGTTCTCTCCTACTATTTGGGTTACGGGTGTCAGACAATTTTTCTTTTTTAACTTATGTGTATGAATGTTTGCCTGAGTAGTTTCTGTACCACTAGGGTGCCTGGTACTCATGGAGGCCAGAAGGAGGGTGTTTGATCCCTTGGAGCTAGGGTTACAGTGTAAGCTGCCATGTGGGTGCTGAGACTCAAACCTGGGTCCTCCAGTGGAGCAGCCAGTGCTCTTTACCATGGAGCCATACCTTCCCCCGCCAAACTATTTTGCCTGTGGATCCCAGGGCCTCACTGAGACATGCGTTAGACAAGATATCCCTAGTATCACTTCTTAAAGGCCAATAGTAGCTCATAGTCTCTGCAGCACGCAGTACTGTGTTCAACTGTATAATCCTTCCTCCTTTGGCCTAGCATTTAGTTGCCCTGATTGACAGGCTGGAACCTTGTGTCTTGCAGATGCTGTTGATGGAGTGATGAATGGTGAATACTACCAGGTACAGAGTACTCTAACTATTAAATGATAGCAAACTAGAGAGATCCCAGTGCTGGTACATTACCTACCAAACTGGAAAGTGGCGTTGATGAGGAAGAGCTTGAAAAAAAAAAAAAAAAAAAAAACCAATCTCACGATGCTGCCCTGGCTAGCCTGTGACTTGCTTTGTAGACCAGGCTGACCTTGACCAGACTGCCTCTGCTCCTGAGTGCTGGGATTCAAAGTCTGAGCCACCACACTTGGCTTTCATTTTGTTTTTCTAGGACAAGGTTATATTGTATAGCCCAGGTTGGCCTTGAACTCATGGCATTCCTCCTGCCTCAGCTCCCCAAGTTTTTGGATTACAGGCATAAGCCACTATGTTCAACTAACTGAGAGCACTGTTCTAATGTTTTGCTGTCTTTTTTTTTTCAAGAACTGATCCTCCATGATGGTGACCAGTTTAAATACTGCCATGTACCATGTCAGACACTAGAAAAGTCACTAGTACTTTATTGTTTTTATTTTTGTTGGTTTGAGACAAACAAAAACAATGTAACCCTGGCTGTCCTGGAATTCACTAGCTAGACCAGGCTAGGTTACCTCTCAGAATTTGGCCCTCTGCCTCCAGAGTGCTGGGATTCCCCACCAAGCCTGGCAATACTAGAGCTTTACTTCTCTTTTTGTCTTGGAAGTTAATTTAGAGTCTAAGAAGGTTAAGCTGGTGATAATCCTCAGTTGGCCACATAGTGTAAATCTCTAGTCAGCAACTGTGAGGTTGTGTCACTTTGTTATTAGCGCCCAGTCTTACCCACTGTAGAGAAGTGTCCTTGTGGCTCTGACTAACAGTTGCCGCCTTTTTTATTCCTTCCCTAGTTTGACTATAGTCATTGTGCATTTTCTTTTGGATTCTTTCTTAGAATGCACTGTTTTAGTTAGATAGCTAAATGACTTTCCTGCACACACGATAAAATAGCATTTGAAGTCTTGGACTCTAGGCGTGGCTTTGCTATGAGCTTAGCTCTGTTACTTTGGAGATAACAATAATCTCTGTCAAGTGAAGAAACAAACTGATAACAGTTTCCTAACACATCCCTTACCCACGCACCTCAGCTTTCCCACTTATTCACAGACACAGCTGCTCCGCCTTCCTCGGGAGAGGGCGAGGAGCACAGTAATGCTGAAAGCTTTGGTGGCTTGGAAGGTTCTGTTGTTGCTTTAAGCAATCCTTTAAGGTTTCATGGCAGCTAGCCATGCGGTGTGGCTTGAGGTTCTAATTTTTATGAAGAGCATTTCAGGAAGGTATTTGGGTACTGACAGCGTGTGTTGTTGTTTTGTGTTAAGGAGAGCAATGGCCCAACAGACAGTTATGCAGCTATTTCAGAAGTGGATCGATTGCAGTCAGAGCCTGAGAGTATCCGTAAGTGGAGAGAAGAGCAAACGGAGCGCTTGGAAGCCCTTGGTAAGGAATCACATTTGCCTCTGGTGTCTGTTTTCAGTTGGGTGGTTGACCTGGACTCTACTTTTATCCCTTTTAAGCTTAGATTAGCTGCAATGTCCTTGTCTGGTCTTTGGGAAGCTGCATTTCTCAGCCTAAAGGTCACAAGGCCACCAACATGGACATGCTTCATCACAGGCTATGAGGAACATGGAAATAGGGAGCCAGCTCCCCCAGGAAGATCCCTGGACTTGAAGTAAAAGGCTACATTGGGATTTGATCTTACTGTGTGGGCACTTGGTTCAGATATCTCTTCTGTTAGCATCTGAAAGGAAACGGTGTTACTTACCTCCAGCGCAGTGCTATTTACCAGGAAACAGAGCCCTGGTGGCCAAGGACAACATATACCTGTGAAGACACTCTGCACAGACACCACTTCAGGCCTCACCTTCATGTTACCATAACCTCTCAGTGGTTGATTCAATTGTGATCAATCATGGATTGATCCATTAATTAGGTGGTCCAGTCACTTTCCACCAAATAGCATCAGGAGCCTTTTTTTAAGGTTGATAATTTATGTGTGAATGTTTTAGCTGCATGTGTGTCTGTTTACCACCTGTGTGTCTGGTGCTCGACGTGTAGACCCGGCTAATGTAGAGCTCACAGAGATCTGCTTGCCTCTGCCTGCTGAGTGGTGAGCTAAGGTGTGCGCTATCACCCCTAGCTCTTAGATGATTCTCATTGTAGTTATATTGTGTGTATGTATTCTTTGTTTATTTTTAGATTTGTTCATTGTATTGTGTCCATAAGTATTTTGCTTACATGTATGTATACGTACCAGATGTATGCCTGGTGCCTTCAGAGGTCAGAAGCAGGTGTGGGATCCCTTGTAGCTGAGATGGGTGGTTGTGAGCCACCACATGGGCGCTATGAACCTAACCTGGATCCACTGGAAGAGCAACAAGTGCTCTTAACCACTGAGACATCTCTCCATTCCCATACTCACTCTGAAGACCAGGCTGGCCTCGAACTCACAGAGATCCGCCTGCCTCTGCTTCCCAAGTGCTGGGATTAAAGGCACCCGCCACCATCAGCTTCTGTTGTTTTGACTGATCTGCTCTATCTTGAAGACATAATGTCCTAACTTTTTTGTTCTATTACTGTAGAAATATTACATTTCTTCATGTATCTACACCAATAGTTTAAGGTTGATAATTTATAGTTTAGGTTTCTCCCAGAATACTGGCCTAGTGAAAACATGACTCCTTATTCAGATGGGGTAACTGACACCTGGATATAAGAAAAGACCTGACCCAAATAACCTTACCAGTTAATGCCAGATCTTTATCCCTAGTACCGAGTGACCCTGCATAGAAGGGCCTGAATGTCCTTTCTTCAGTGGAAATACTTGATACATATACTGTTGGCCAATTTGGTCATTGTTTTTAATACAGTTGTGTGTGTATATGGCAATACACAATACAGTAGCCACTCAGTAGAGGTGTGTGTGTGTGTGTGTGTGTGTGGTAATATACAGTGTAGTAGCCACTCAGTAGAGTTGTGTGTGTGTGTGTGTGTGTGTGTGTGTGATAATATACAGTGTAGCAGCCACTGACCACATGTGGGTATTCAGGTACTCATGACTGGAATTCAGCTCAGTCTTATGCTTTGTTCATTTTTAGTAAGCTTACACTCCAGGAGCAATACCTACATGTGGTCAGTGGCTACTGTACTGTATATTACCACACACAGAACTCTACTGTGTCTGGAAGCTACTGTATTGGAGAGTGCAGCTAAAGCACTCCTAAAGGGAGATGAAAACAGGCTGCCAGGTGTCTTAGCTGCTGTGGTCTTTGTTTTTGTGCACGTGTGTGTGCCTGTGTGTCTCTACTGAAGGCCTGGAGGCAGAGTTTGTCTTCACAGACAGGATAAGTTGCTGATAGGAAATTTCTTTTTTTTAAAAATTATCAAGCTTGTATGTTGAACTATTTGAAGAGTTTTCTTAACTCGAGATCTTCTCCCACCTCCACCACCATAGAGTGTAGCCCTGCTCGGCGTGGCTTTTGTTGTGTAAACCAAACTGGCTTTAAACCTGGGATCCTCCAAGTGCTGAGATACAAGTGTACATTGCCACTCCCAGCTCAGGGTGGCTTCTTGAGGGGAATCAAATGTTTGGCCTTGTGTTCCAGCTAGATTGTCCACAGATGAGGGGTTTCTACAGTTCCCCTTTCCTCTGTGAGAACTGTAGAAGGCACAGGTGTCACAGTAGAGGACCGGTGACAGCCAGTGAGCCTACCTTCCCTTCCACCCCAGCCCATGCCTTTCCATCTCCGTCCCTTCAGGCTAAACACAAGGGGTTCTGAACTACTTCCAGTAGGACATCCTAATCTGTAAAGGCCAGAAGACAAGGGTCCTGTTACAGGTGGTCACAATTTTTACTTCAGTTAGACTAATCCTTCTTAGAAAAAAGTCCGTATATTCTAATGCCAACATTTAAGAAAAACATGTACTGGCTGTGTGATACATAACTAATCCTAGGCCCTGAGTGCAGACAAGTGTGAGGCCAACTGGGCTGGATAGCAAGTGACTGCCAATTTTGGGCTACCTAATGAGACTGAAAAGAGAAAGACAGTCTCTCCATTATGTATCCCTTGTAGCTCTGGCTGTCCTGGAAATAGCTCTGTAGACCAGGCTGGCCTCGAACTCACAGAGATCCGTCTGCCTCTGCCTCCCGAGTGCTGGGATTAAAGGCGTGCGCCACCATGCCTAGCCCTAACAAAAATAATTTTAGTGATCGTTAGAATATATCGAAAGGATATACTCCAATCAAAGAGCACTTAATTTTTAAAAAAAATTTCCTGTGTGCGTGTGTGCGTGCACACTTTTGCTATGATGTGTATTTGGTGGTCGCAGGTTAACTTCAAGGAGTTGGCTCTTGCCTTCCCTGTGGGGACCAGGATCGAACTCCAGTCCTCAGGCTTGCACAGCAAGTGCTTCACCCACAGAGCCATCTTGCCAGCCCAAAAAGGGTGTTTTGGGAAGTAATTCTACTTTGCATCTAGGTTTGGTAGTATTTTAGTTCCTTGAAGTTTACATGGCTTCATCAACTTCGAGAATCTGATAGCAGTATAGTTTATCCTCTGTTCTGTGTGTGCCCTGAAACAGGACTATATATTAGAGTCTCTAGTAGAAACTCCAGCCAGATGTGTCTCCTGCGAGTGCTAGGCCGTCTTCTGATGAGTTAACAAAACGAAGAACTTACAATCTATGTGGAACTTGGTGACTCCTAATTGTCACCAGGCAACTTTAGCTAGTGTAGCCTTGTGGTGATTGTTAGTGCATTTCTTGCAAAGGTCATAAAGATGCCCAGAAACGCTTTTTGCTTCTTCAGATCACTACTTGGTGCCAGTCTGCTTTCTCCAAGATACTAATTATAGCTTGGGCTCTTGCTCTGCACTTTGAGAACTCTGGATTACTAGTAGCCTTGATGGTCAATCATGTGATTATTTCCAGACTTGCGTGGTGAAGTCAGTCAAGTGCGAGCTTGAGAGCAGACTGAGGCTTTGCCCTGAACTGTGCCAAGTGCACTCACCTTTCTGAGGTGTTTTTGTGTTTTGGTTTGGTTTGGTTTCCTCACTGCTGAAAATGGACCCAGAATTTATCTTCCTGGGAGTATTATCCGAGATGCATGTGAAACATTAGCTGGCGAGGATGTCCTTAAGAACACGTTTGACTGTTAGAGCGAGTTCAAGTGCCAAGTGCACCACCGGCTGTGACAGACCATCGTCAAGTGCACATTTTAGGAAAACCACATTTAATCTTAAATTTCACATTGGAACTGGAGACATGGCTCGGTGGTTAAGAGCACTTGTTGCTCTTGCAGAGGACCCAGGTTCAGTTCCCAGCACCCATATGGCAGCTTGTATCTCCATCTCTACAGTTTCTCGTGCCCCCTGCCTCTGGGTACCTGCATTCTCACACGCACGCATACACACATGAATAAATAATAAAGAGCTTAGAGAAAAGAAATTTCACATTTGGGAATCCAGACTAAACAATCTGTCTGTGTGACTTTTTTCACTCTAGTGTCTTGAAGGTTTTGGGTAATGGTCAATAGTGATTCTATGTCCTTGACCCTGCCGTTCCTCCATCCCTGCTTTCTTCCACAGCTGGCTCTGCTACGAATTAACTGCAGTCTGAGAATAGTTTCAGTAGATAGTTTGTGGCTCACGAGTCATTTCCACCTCTGCTAATTTTCCCGTTAGTTTCCTGCTTCACGCAAGTGTTTGCACCATGTTTATAGACAGGAAAGTAAATCTGTGTTGTAAAAACATGAATGATTGCTGTGGTTGTCAGCCATACAGTCTGTGAAGAAAGCAGAGATACTGTTGAAGAGTACTCGCCCAGCATGCACAGAGTCCTGAGGCCAGTCCCTGGTGCAGCACATGTCTGTTGTCTGGCATTCGGGTGGTGGAATCAGGAGAACCAGAACTCAAGGTTGTCTAGGTTCAGGGTCGCCCTGGGCTAGATGAAATAAATACTGGCTCAAAAAAAAAGTTGTGTGTATGCCTGTGCACCACACGTGTGAAGTATTTGTGGAGGCCAGAAGAAGGGTTATGGGTGGTTGTGAGCCACCGTGTGATGTATGTGGTGCTGGAAATGGAACCTGTTCCCTGGAAGAGCAGAGCAGGCATCTCTCCAGCTGCCTCCCGTCATTTCCCCAGCATATCCGTTCACATATATTCTCATACTTAGGTAAATTCAGTAAGATCAAAATGTTACATGTTGAAGTGAACTTAAATTTTGCTTTTCCTCAGTTGTATTCTTTTCTCTCCTTTAAAAGATGCCAATTCTCGGAAGCAAGAAGCAGAGTGGAAAGAAAAAGCAATAAAGGAGCTAGAAGAATGGTATGCGAGACAGGACGAACAGCTACAGAAAACAAAAGCAAACAACAGGTCAGTCCACTGTGGTTCTCTGAGCCTGAATCAAATCCATTTTCCAGCACACCGTGTAGCTTCTTGACTGTGCCTGCCTTCGTATGAAAGGCCTTGGCCAACTCGGAAGAAACTGCTAGAAACAGGCGACAGATCTTCTGGGTCTGGTGAGCATAATTCATCCTGGGTTGAGTTTGGCTCTTAAACTGGGTTTAGTTTCACCAGTGTAATGGTGTGATCCGGGACAGTTCGCACTGGAGAAGTCTGAGATGAAAGGTCGGTTGCAGAGTCTCATTACTCTGGAGACAATTACAGACTAAATTATCCTCATTCCCTAAATGTAGCCCTGCCCTCCTAAAGAGGCTTCGCGAGGGTCCTTAGCGTGGGCATGCTCTGTAATTAGGTAGCCCAGGATGTGCCAGCATGGACTACAGGATTAGGGTTCGCTGGCTACTACCCGTACTTAACAAGTCTTGGTAGGGTTCCTAAAGATGCTCTTTTCAGAGTACATTCACTTACTGAGAGTTTATAACATAGGGAGCAAACTCTCATTTCCTTGTTAGTGCCAAGCATTGGCTGTGGTCTGCACTAACTTCTCGGAGGCAGCCCAGCGAGATGCTTGTAGTAGAGCTCGCTGTAGGCAAAGCGATTAGCTCACTTTCTGCTGGATCGATCCAGAGCCACCTGTTACTGAGAGGGAGGCCTGTCACTCATTTCATTGTTTAAAAAGACAAAACAAGCTCAAGGCAGACTAGGGAGGGGCCTGAGGTTGGTCTCTAAAAGGCTGGATCTGGTGCTGCTTTTTGGGCAGTTCTTAGATGGAAATCTGTCAGAAAAAATGTAGCTAACCCTTCTCTAGCCAGCTGATGCCATTGTGAGGCAACCGTGAGGGAACAGATGGACGCCTTTAAAACCGCCTGAGCTTTTTTATTTATTTATTTTTGGAGGGGAGTCATCCTTGACACTATCCTTTGATGCCAGGCCCAGGCCTCTTAACCTGGTCATTTCTCTGAGGAGAGGGGTACACTCTAGAACAATGCCTTCAAGTTCCATTTGAAGTTTTGTGTCAAGCAGGGTGGAAACTAGTGTCTGGTCAAGGTTAGTCGCCAGGGGACAGCTGCCATCCTGCTGCTCTGCGTCTGCTGTGCTGTTGTGAAGTACTCACAGCGCCAGGCCTCTCTGCCCTGTGCCTCCTCGAGATGCTTTCCTCTATTTCTGGATCTGTGCTAACGAAGGCTGCCGTGGTGTGGTGAGATTCCCCAGCAAAGGCTGCCTCTGAAGGACTTGGGCCAAATGCTCTAAACCTTTCTGTGCCAGGTCCTCAAGGTTTCAGCAACTTGGCAAATAGATTTTCAAACTTGGTAAAAACTATATTGGGAGCAGGCTTCCTGCTGGAGTAGCTTTACTTACTCCCTTTATCTAGAGGAATACTCCATGTCTGCTGTGGGTACTTAGCCTTAAAGACTGAGGTTCTGAGCGTGTAGCCAGAGGGTAGTGCTTTACGTTTCTTGGAACTGTAGGCTATTGAGCTGCAATCTGCTCACATTCCAGACAGAAACGATTTCCCACGGAGTGTTAACATGGCACTGTCACAAGGCAGCATGTGCGCCATGTAGAGCGCGCTCACCGGCTTCAGGCTGCAGAGAGCTGGAGGTGTCATCAGTGCGGGACTGCAGCTCCCTTTATCCCAAGCCATTCAGTGGTAGCTATAAGAAGAAATCCCCTCTTCAGAGTCCAAGCGTGGTCTCCTGCAGTTCATCTATGGAGGACAACCCTACAGCAAACATTGTCTATGTTAGAGGTCTCTTGTGTTGGGACTTTGAGTTTTCCTGTGGTCTGAAAACATTTGAGGAATCTTAATTATTTTTAGCAGTGTAGATTTCTTTTTCCCATGTCCACTGTGGAGCTATTTATAGGATGAAGTTCTGAATTGTTATTTTAGGCCTGAGGAGCTTGTCCTGTGGTCAGGCATTCCTCTCCCCTTTCCCAGGCTTCCCTGAGCTCTCTGACAGTCGCTGAGTCCAGGTCCGCCTTAAGCTGGGAACAAACAGGTGGGCTGCCTGTATTTGCTGTGCTTGTCACTGACAAGCTCTGTAGTTTGGGGCTAGTTGCAAACAGAGCCTGACAGAGAAGCCTTTTGTGGTCAAGTGATGCCTTGATGGAAGACATTAAACCTTTATCCTCCTCCAGGGAGTGAGGCAGAGTCGAGTTGGATTAGGCTAAACCCCTTCTAAAAACTGAAAGGACTAGAGCATCCACAGTGTCTGCCCTTGTGAGCCGCTCTCTCACTCACAGCAGCTGTTTCCTGCGAGTCATTGAGTCACAGCCAGGCTGCTCCTTTTGCTCTCTCTAAATTTCCACAAACATTTTCTGTGTGGAGAAGTATGAAAGAGTAAAGGGTGTGTGTGTCTTTAAAAAATAAACTGAAACCCACTGACGGTGTCATTCAGTCATTAGTGTCGTAGTGTCTGAGGTCCTGATCTGGGTCCACAAAACTGCATTTCATAACGTGCGTGCCCCAGAGCATGCTCAGATTCTTGGGAGGCAGGAAGATCAGAATTTCAAGGTCATCTTCATCTCCTTATGGAGTTTAAGGCCAACCTGGGCTACCTGAGACCCTGTATCAAATGAAATAAGCCAAAATGTAAGTTATTAGAATTTGCCTTCAGATAAATGTGTGCTTAAGATAATGAGTGAGCGTGATTGTCATTGAAAAATGGCCCAGCCAGTTACTGCTGCCTCACTCTTGGGAAGCCAAGGCAGGGGATCGCAAGTGAGTTCTTGGCTAGCCAGGCACTTTGAGAACCTGTCTCAAAAAACCAGACATTTTTATTTTTCATTGCTGTATACCTTCTTGACACCTTGTATCCCTGGTTAGTCTAAATTCTGTCATTTGGTCCACTTCCACCTGAGTGTATTAAGACTTGGTGAAACGGGATTTTAAGCTACACTTTGTCAGAGCCAGCCAAGACTAACGTAGGTGTCCAGAAAGTGCCCTGGCTTCCTGAGAGAATAGAAAAGCCTGGGGCCAGAGGCCAAACTAGTTGCCATTTCCCTAGACCACTTCCCCTCCAGTCACTCTTATCTCTAAGACTGACAGTTTGCAGCAACCACAGACTGTTTCTTCCACCAAGCCAGTGTGGGGAAGCAGTGATTAGAACCAATATTGGGGATTAAATCTTTGGGACCGTGCCCATCTGTTGCTTGGCAGTATTCATACCCATTAATACTGGGTGAGGCTGGCAGAAAGGTAGCTTGCCATCCCGAGCTTAGAAACAACTTTGATTTATAGTAAGTAAAATATATGCACTATGAGCCACATTGCTACTGCTGTAGCTGACCAGGTCTTCATCTCTGAAGCCCCAGTCATCTTCCACTTGGAGTAGGGCGAGAACACTGGCAGCCATAGGTGGTAATGGTTGAGATGTGTGGAATGCCATGTAACCCATAATAAAGGTTGTTGCTGGTATAGCCCAAAGTTGACGCTGAAGCACTCTCTTGTGGAGAGCAGATGAAGGCCAGCTTCCAAGATGCCTCTGCACTGGAGTCTCCACCACTGGAAGCCCCTGTGGGTTAGAATGGAGTCTTGGGAGCCTCTCCCCAGGGCACTGTCACACCTCTATTGTGGATTTTAGATGTTTCTGCTTCTCAATGTTTTCTCTTTTTTCCTGCCTGCTTGCCTGCCTTTTGGACTTCTTGCTGTCTAGGGTGGCAGATGAAGCTTTCTACAAACAACCCTTCGCTGACGTGATTGGTTATGTGTATGTTGCAAAACTAATTCCTTTTCTTGTTTTGATTCTTTTTGTTTAGAGTTAATGCTCCTTTTTGTCACAAGTTGCTTTGCTTTTTAAAAATATTTCCCCTTGGCTCTGTGGGACTGCTTGACAGTTGATACAAGCTAGCTGTGACCATTGCTAACCTTGCAGAGTGCTCACCCCCACACTCCCTGGCGACCACTTCCTTACCTGATCCTGGTAGGAAGCAAGCTTTCAAACATGGTCCTTCACGATCTGTCTGGGAAGGCTCTGGGCTCAGATGGTCTGACCTCTTGCTGTTGCTGCCACTGGTACTGCTTCCAGGCCCTGTTGCCTGCCTGTCTGCCTAAGATGGGAAGGAGAGTCTCCCACATGGAGCAGTTGATGGCCTAAGTGTTAGGAGCCCATGGATAGCAGCATCATAGATTACCAGTCAGAGTGGGGAGTTTGGGGGAGGGAGGTGCTCTGCCCTCTGCCTTGTCAGTTCTTGATCCTAAAGACTGGGAGGTGAGTGGTGCTCTCTCAGGCAAAGTGGGTATCTGTCACTGTTTTCTCTGGTCTCAGACATCAGAGATTGCTAATTTGGTGGCCAGCTTCTGGTACCCTGTCTCCCACCCTAGCAGAGGTCCCCCGCTGGGAGGTCAAGATATTCAAGTGTTCTCCCCTCCTTCCAACCCCGCCCAGAAAACTGTTATCTTTCCTGGAAAAGCTTTTTTGTTTTTAATAAGGATCTTTGTTACTGAAAACAGTATTTCTGAGGACTTGGAATAGTCCTCACTGATTTCCTTTTTACAACAGAATTAGGGGAGAAAACAGCAACCACTTGTGGAAGGTGGGTGGTAGGCGGAGAGCCTCGGGGCCCATGACCCTGAGATGGCCACCTCATTAGAAGACAGACTGGATGCGTTTGCAGTGAGACTTGTGAAATGCTGGACTTACAGGTGGTGTTTGACTTTTACACATTCTCTGGAGTAGAAATGGAGACTGGAAAGGTTGAGTCTGGGTTTGCTGGACAGCAGGGTGGCCCAGCAAAGCCAGCTGCATGTCCCAGGCATAGGTAGAGCGACAAGGGCATGTCTAGCTTACTGACCATCTGCATTGAGCTCATTCTCATTTTCTATATCTGACCTAAAGTTTCTCCTTGTTTCTTTTCTTCTCTTCACCTTTAAGCACAAACATAAACCATCCTTGCTACAGCCTAGAACAGTTAAGTAAACCTTTCTCACTGCCCCTAACTGTGTGTGCCATGAAGTCGCAGTGTTGTAGTGGCTCTGGGCTTCAGCAGTGTTTGCCACGGCCATCCCTGTGATAGTGCCACCCTCTGTCCCCACAGACCGGTCATCTCCATTGCTTTTGCTTTGCCGTGATGCTTGTTGGAGTAGATGAAACACATTGTGTCTTCCCACTTCTACCACTGTCCTGGGCTTCTGCTCGTGCCAGTTAGTTCCCCACTGGGGGTGGGCTGATCTTGATGGGAAAGATATTGGAGTGGCATCCTGCCAAAAAAAAGCAGCTCATGTTGGCTCTCCTGCCAGGGTATTCCCTGAGTGGCACCAGGCACCTGGGTGGAGAGAAAATGGCAGACCTTTGGCTGAACTGGTGACTGTCCTAACAACCCTTCCAGAATGGCTTTAGTCTCTAGTGCCTGCTAGCATGGGAGCTTGGTCTTGAATGCCTTTTGCTCTGCCCTGTTTCTCTCCAGCCTTAGGAGTAAGTTTTGGGCTCTTGTGCAGTGACCCAAGGCCTTTTTAGAAGTCTCAATTCCCTTGAACCTCAGTATAGCCCAGCACAAGCTACTCTGCAAGCCCTTGATCAGCCTGCTGCTTTGCTCTTGTGCAAAAAGCAATGCATAGGTGGCCAAGGACTTGCTTTTTCATGCTCTAATGAGCAAAGACAGCCATAGGGACAGACTGAGCACTGAACCAAACACCTGTATTCCACCATTTCATACAGCAGCCTGGGTACCTGTACCGAGGAGAGCTGGCCACGTGTCTGCCCCTGCTTCTGACCTGAGCCAGGGGCTGATACTCTTTGGAAAACCAGAACACCCCTGAGTCAAAAGAGACAAACACTTATCCTGTAGCAAGTTGTAGCAAGGCAGCAACCAGATTGCTCAGCCGTTTTTACATTAAACCAACATATTCTGTTATTGCTTCCAGGGCAGCAGAAGAAGCCTTTGTAAACGACATCGATGAGTCATCCCCAGGCACTGAATGGGAGCGGGTGGCCCGCCTGTGTGACTTTAACCCCAAGTCCAGCAAACAGGCCAAAGATGTCTCTCGCATGCGCTCAGTCCTCATCTCCCTGAAGCAGGCCCCTCTGGTGCATTGAAGAGCTACCCTGTGGAAACACTACGTCTGCGACATCTTAATCCTACTCAGTGAAGCTGTTCACGTAATTGGATTAATTATGTTGAGTTCTTTTGGACCAAACCTTTTTGTCTTTAGAGTTGATCATTGTTTGTGATTGCATGTTTCCTTCAACTGTTCTCCCTGGCATTCAGAGAAGAGGGGAGGAGGAGGGGAGGACCCTCCCAACAGTAGCCTCAACCCGTGCTTTTGTGCATTATTCTGAGAATAAATTTCTGTTTCAGACAATATACATGAAGCGTCTTTATTGACCTCAAACTGGTGCTGTAGCTTGGGGCAGGCTTAAAGCGGTGAGTCTGTTACTTCTGGGGCTGAGAAGGCACAGCCATTGAGCACCCACCCCTCTTTAAACTGTAGTAACTCCATAGTGTGTTTTAGGGGGGCGGGGGGACTAGAGAGTGAACCTAGGGTCTTGGGTATACTACAAGCCTTTTTGACTTTTTGGGATGGGGTCCAGTTTAAAGGCCCCTCCATAATGCCTTATTTCTCTCCCCTCAACTCCCATGACCCTAGCACAGCTTGGTACGGGCATTGTCTACATGCCATTGTCTGGGGTTTCTTGAAAGCAGTGTGACAGTTTTAAAATCTGATGTTGTCCAGATGAAAAACTAGAGGACCAAAGTGATGGTGTGTGTGTTCCAAGATCGTAAAGGGCAGCACAGCTTATGGCTGATGTGGTCCAATTCTCTACCTGGTGACCCTGAGCCACTACATGAAAAGCGCTACCTGAAGCTACCGTGCAGCAAGGAAACTCAAGTTCATCTGCCTTAAAAAAAAAAAATCAGTAGTAATTGATCTAGGGGTGATTAGTGGGTGTTCGACGTTTCATTTTGAGTTTCCTTCTTGGGACTACCTTTTCTGTGTGCGGGGTACATGCTAGTTTAATAATGCTGTCTATTAATAGCTTCCTTCCTCCTCTGAAAGCGGTGGTGGTACTCGATACCATAAATTATTATGTAATGTTAAAAGCTGAATAAGCAGGACAACAAATACAAATATCTTCTGGGAAGAGTAGTACTTCTAGCTGAGTTGAGGGGAAAGCGTATTACAGTGTTGTGACGACTTGGACAAGGAGATGGATTTTTTTCTTTTAAAGTTAGTTCAGAATCAAAATATTTAAGGTGTAATTTAACCATATGTAATAATTTATGTCAGGACATATTACTCTTTCCACAAATTTGATTAAAGCTAAAATTTGGCTTTGAATTTGGCCCAGAACTTGGTAGCAATGTAGTTGTTTGGTATGCGGTATTAGGGTTCAGCCAGGAGTGGGTGCTGATGCCCCTTTGTGTAGCCTCTGTCCCAGACACAGCTACCTGGACAGGAAGCAGGTCCAGGTGAGGCTGTAAGGCAGTGGTTCTCAACTTGTGGGTTGCATGACCCTTTCACAGGGTTCACATAGCAGATGTCCTGCATATCAGATACTTCCATTACAATTCATAACAGTGGCAAGATTACAGTAATGAAGTAGCAAGGAATTAATCCTGTGGCTCGGGTTCCCACAGCATGAGGAACTGTGTGGCAGTATGAGGAAGGTTGAGAAGCCCTGACTTAAGGGCTTGGAAGAGTCCTCAGGGTCAACTGTCTTCCCTTTCCATATAACCAGCCCGAGAAAGATAAGTGTGTTGGAGCAAGAGGGGCTGAGCCATCCAAGCCTTTGACACTGACGGCCCAGGTCCCGACATGAAGTACAGGATCTGCAGTTGGCCTTGCTGAGTTTGGTCTTGTTTATGTCTAGTGTTCTTGTGGCCCCTAGTCCTTGCTGTACCCATTCCTCACTGTGTCGCTATTCTGGTCCCCCTTTGGAAGGGGAATGTATATTCTGCCACTGTGGGTTGGAAGTGTGTAATTTTCATTTTACAGGTGGTTGTAGTTGATTTTTTTGAATGGTGTTGAGACTTGTTAGAGACCACAGGGACTTTAATGGTGGACTAACTGCATTTTGATTTGTGATATTTTCATAGGTTCATAGGAGTCAGGGACGAATAATAAAAACCCAGAGACTCCAGAAATTGGGGTTTAGACTGAAGGTCAGAAAAGCAAGACAGCCTGAAGACGTGACTCCCTAGGACTGGGATGAAAGGTGTGAGCCACCTCCACCTGGATTTGTTTCAGCACTGATCTGTGTAGCCCAGGGTGGCCTTCTGACTCTGTCTCCCAAATCCTGGGATTAAAGGTGTGTGTCACCATTGCCTGACCTGTAGTGGCTTTAGCTTTGCCTCTGGTCTTCAGGCAAGATTTATTTATCAAAAAACAAATGTGCCACTACAGGACTGGCTGTGGAAGCTTGAATGAGCAGGTCCTCCATAGGCTCAAGTATTTCAACACATGATCCCCAGCTGGTGCTGTTTTAGATGTATTGTGTCATAAATGAAGAACAGATCTTAGGCTGGGTGTGGTGACTCATTCATTGTCTATAACCCCAGCACTCTGGAAACTGCGACAGGAGGATTGTTCTGAGACAAGTCAGATTCTGTCTAAAAAACAAACATACACAACAAAAACAAATTCTAATTTAGTCAGAATTCAGATTTGTTGCTCTGAGCTTTAGGTGTTTCTCTCTCTCAGACACACACACTCATTGGCTCCACTGATATTCCAGGTTACAGGGAACAGTGAAAAGCAGAAGGGGCAGACATTGCTGCTTAGAATCAAAGACCCAGCCAGGCAGTAGTGGTGGCGCACACCTTTAATCCCAGCACTCGGGAGGCAGAGGCAGGTGGATCTCTGTGAGTTCAAGGCCAGCCTGGTCTACAAGAGCTAGTTCCAGGACAGGCTCCAAAGCTACAGCAAAACCCTGTCCCCCAAAAAAACAAAAACAAAACTTGATGAGTAGAGCCTCTTCCAGCAGACACCGGGGTGTGACATCTGTCCAGGCCCCAATTCTGGTGGCTGTTTTACAGGCGCATGCCTGCTGGACAGGCTGTGAGATGAATAAAGTTAACGTTGTTTAAAAAAAAAAACAGGTATTTCCTGGTGAGCTTTCCTTCACTGTGTCTGAGGAAGGACTGTTAACCCACATCTTTCCATGGGCTGTGCAAGTGTTGCTCCCTTGGTGCAGGAAGTGTCGCTGAAACCCACAGGGTTTGCAGTAAGATGATCCCATTGGCACAGCCTCTGCAGAGGCTCACGGGAAAGGTGGATTTGGAAGGTGTGATGCTGTTCTTGGTTGTCAGCTTGATTATATCTGAAATTAAAATCCCCAGAGGCTAGGTACACTGGGAGGGATTTTTAATTAAATCATTTGAAGTAGAAGAGCCACACTTTCTAGTGGCAGCCTGTCTAAAGGACATGGAAGAAGTAAGTGATTGCCTGGCTACCCCCACTCTCCTGGACTGGATTTCCCTTGGGAGACAGCCACTGCTGGACCAGCTGGACTTCAGCCTGTGAGCTATTCTAGTAATTCCCTTTATGTATAGAAAGATTCAGTCTCAGTTTTGTTCTAGAGAAACCTGAATACAAAAGACAAAAAGCAAAGGTACTTTTGCTGGTGTTGCTGGAGAATAAACACCAAATTTGCCTTTTAAAAAATAAGATTTATTTTTAATTCTGTGTTTGTGGGGAGAGGTATGTACATTTGGATGCAGATGCCCTAGGCGGCTGAGGCCTTGGATCCCCTGGAGCTTGGCTTTCAGGCAGTTGAGGTGCCCGACTGAGCACTGGGAACTAAACTGGGGTCTTCTGCAAGCACAGTACAGGCTCTTAACCACCGAGTCATCTCAGCAGCCCTCCACCCCCAAACTTGCCTTTGGAGAAGTACTGATCTAAAAGAACCTCGTTTCACTAAGTAGCTCTTGGGTCTCAGTCCATGTCCACTCCCAGGAGGTCTAGTGGATCCTGCGGGTTGTATAGTCCAGAACCATGCTGGCAGCACCAAGCAGGGCTGGGTCAACCAAGTCTGAAACCACCACATCCACATCCTGCACAGAGGACAAGGCTTGCTGGCGGATGACGTCCTTGACGATGTGGATATAGTGACTGGCCAGGACTCCAGACAGGATCACTAGGGAAGGATTCATAGTGTGGAGGATGTTCACAACCCCAAGTCCCAAAGCAGTTCCAGCTGTAGGGGAGCAAAAAGCAGAAAAGTTTCCAGGAAATGCTGAACCAGACACTGGGAAGTGCTGTGTTATGAACTGTGTATGAAAACCATGTGGTCTTTAGTCCTACCCCTCAGAAGACAGAGGCAGAGTAGGCCAGCCTGGTCTATACATTGAATTCCAGAACAGTCAGACTATATAGAGACTCTGACTCAAAAAAAGCAAAAACCAAAACAAACCTGTTCATGACTTACTCTTACATCTTTTGTTTTCTCTCTCTGAAACAGACTCTTACTGTGTAATCCAGGCTGGCCTCCAACTCCCAAGCACTTGAGTCTAAGCTTTGAACTGACTTTTTGTTTTGTCTTGAGACAACATGGCCCAGAACTCCTGGGATCAGGCAATTTTCCTGCCTCTGCCTCCTGAAAAGAAACCTATAAGAGAGTGCCTTGATTTATTCTCCTTTTTGAGACAGGATCTCATCCTGTAGCCCAGGCCTCTCTTGAGCTCACTTAATCATGCAAGCTGCTACCTAGATACCTAGAGCTGATGACCTCCTGTCTTCCCCAGGCCTCAAGTACCATCTTTCTTGGTGTCAGCACAGACAACAAAATGAGATGCCATCTGAGAGAATGGGGGTCGAGCTTAGTGGCAGAGTGCTCGCCAGAACAAGGCCCTGTGTTCATTCTAAGCACTGCAAAATAGGTAAAATGTACACTGGAAGATATAATCCTATTTATGTAAGCATTACGAGAACAGACTGAAAAGACTTTTTTCTGTCGGTGACTCAAGACAGTTCCTGTACTTCTCTAAATACCTATAAAGTGAATAAGCAGTATTTTCAGTATGAAATAAGAATTAAAACACAGTTATAGGCAGCGCTTCTAAATATCTTCCTTCTTCAGGAAGTAGGAAAGTGCCTCTGAGTGCACAGTGCAGAGAGCACTCCACCCGAGGGGAACAGGCTCTCTGGGAGCCGGGGGTGTCCAGGACCGTAGGCTTACCTGTTCGTAAGATGCTCTGGGCCTTCACATTGCCGAGCTTGGCGGCTTGGATGAGATGGAGGGCACCCACAGGCTCATCTTTTGGCACTGACATCCCTTCCACCAAGAGCAGATCCTCTGAAGGAACAAGAGGAAAAGTCATCAGTGAGCAGCCCTGGGGAGGCCTCCACTGCACCTGTGCCCGCTGGCAGCCCACTCTAAGGAGGTGATTCTTTTCACCTCTCAGCTACTTATCACATGCAAACACCCACACATTGCTGTTGGGGAACATTATTTTAAGGTGTGTTACTTTTGTTTATGCTGTATTTGTCTGACTCTGTGAAGCCTGTGATTCTCTGCCAGTCTAATAAAGAGTTGAATGGCCAATAACAAGGCAGGAGCAAGGGTAAGTGGGGCTGGCAGGCAGAGAGTATAAATAGAAGGAGAAACAGGAAGAGGATGATGCCAGGGGCCAGCCACAGAGTAAGAGTGAAAGTAAAAATATACAGAAGTAAGAAAAGGAAAAAGCCCAGCGGCAAAAGATAGTCAAGAAAATTTAAGAAAAACTAGTAAGAAACAAGCCAAACTAAGGCTGAACATTCATAACTAAGAATAAGCCTCTGTGTATTATTTTGGAGCTGGGTGGTGGGTCCCTCACAAAGCCGATAGAACAAAGAACAAAAGAGCTAAGAGTAAAACAACCCCAACATATTGCCCCAAAGCCTTTGCTACCCTCTTGCTATCGAGTCTGAACTTACCTACTTACTGAACTTCCACTCAGATCTGAATACAGCCTCCCTGCCTGCTGTTTCCATCACTTCTCACTCGTTATTCTCCCTGCCCCACTCTTCCTTCTCCCTCTCCACCCTCATTCATGCAGACACAGTGCTGCACCCTTGCCAGTGCCCTGAGGTGGTCTGCAAGGCACCAGCAAGGCCTGACATACCCTCTCTGAACTGCCCTCCCCTGGGGCCTCTCTCTGCGCTCACAGGTTGATCTCTCAGGATCCTACCTCTGATTCTATCTAGTGCCTCAGTCCAGCTTTAACAACCACCTCGGTACCTGTGACCTCCCTGAATCCCAGCGCTCACTGCCACCTGCCACCTATACCTGTTTTTCCCAGCTCCAAGTGGTCCAATCAGAAAACTAAAGTCCCTCTATAACAACTCTACTTAATCCATCCTCTAGTCAAACACCATTTTCCTCTCATAAATCAAGAGATTGCCAGCTGGTGGTGGTGCACACCTTTAATCCCAGCACTCAGGAGGCAGAGGCAGGCAGATCTCTGAGTTTAAGGTCAGCCTGGTCTACAGAGTGAGTTTTAGGACAGCCAGGGCTACACAGAGAAACCCTGTCTTAAAAACCAACAACAGGGGGCTGGAGAGATGGCTCAGAGGGTAAGAGCATTGCCTGCTCTTTCAAAGGTCCTGAGTTCAATTCCCGGCAACCACATGGTGGCTCACAGCCATCTGTAATGAGGTCTGGTGCCCTCTTCTGGCCTGCAGACATACGCACAGACAGAAAATTGTATACATAATAAATACAGACATACAGACAGAATATTGTATATATAATAAATAAATATTTTAAAAAAGCCCAACAACAACAAATCAAAAGGTTATGCTTCAATGAGGAACCTGAAATTCAGATCACACTTCCTGAAGGTTTTCAGTGGTTCCTCCTTGGACCCTGAACCTTTCACATGCCAACCCCACTGTCTCCACCCTGGAAGACTCCTTTTGGTGTCAGACTTGCCTTCCTGATTCACGTATTCTCTACAGCTCAGCTCGCAGGATGGTAGCCGATACTCCCTCCTTTCCCTGTATGGAGGGCAGGGAAGGAACTCTGGTGCCCTCTGCACAGGCAGCCACCTCCTTGGCCATCGTTCTCAGTGCATTTGGCACACAGAAGCTAAGATGTTCACTGTCTATTTCTTCACTAAAATGTATATGGAGTTTGGGTCCTATGCCAACCAACGGCTGAGAAACAACTGAAAGAACTCTTCCCTGCTGCCTTGGAGCTGTAGGTGCCCCTGTGTGCTCTGCCAAGGCAGGGACAACTGTAAACCTGAGTCAGGACCAAGGATGCCCTGGACAAGGGCAATGAAGAGTCAGCTCTAAATCATGGCTTCCATGCTCAGCTCTCTGTAATGTCTACTCCCAGATACTCTGTCTGCATTTGGTTAGTCACTTCCGCAGGAGAGGGCTACGAACCATCATGGAGCTTCTTTGCTTCCCTCTGCAAGGCCATCCCAGAGGCATATGCTTCAATACAGCCATGGCTTCCACAGGAACAGTCAGGCCCATCCAGAGACACCACGAGGTGGCCAAGCTCTGCCGCACAGAAAGAGCTGCCGTGGATCAACTCGTGCTGGTGGATGATTCCACCACCAATCCCTGCAGTGAGAGACAAGTCACTACCTGAAACAGGAAGCTAGGCTGTTTAGCCAAGCTGTTGAGCATTTATAAAATACCCACATCTCTAGATGGTTGAGACTCACTAGGCACCGAGGCTTTATTTGGTGCCACTGTGGAAGGAAGCAGCTGCTGCAGATATGGTGTCTGTGACCAGACCAGTCGTGGCATCTGGCCCATCTTGTGTTGGTCAGTGGTCTCTCCAGCACTCACTGCCTACTCTGTGCACTGGAGTGAGAGCCCCAGGTGAGACGGGAGCCAGCAGGAAGCAGACAACTCCAGAGAGAGCTGTGGGAAACTTCTTTGGCATCCTGGGAAATCTTGGCCCTTACTGTCCTGATGGGACTTGGATAGGCCACCCCTAAATGGACTTGGGTGGTCCGCCCCTAAGTGGACTTGGATAGGCCACCCTTAAGTGGACTTGGGTGGTTCGCCCCTAAATGGACTTGGGTGGTCCACCCTTAACTGGACTTGGGTGGTTCGCCTCTAAGTGGACTTGGATAGGCCACCCTTAAGTGGACTTGGGTGGTTCGCCCCTAACTGGACTTGGGTGGTCCGCCCCTAAGTGGACTTGGGTGGTTCGCCCCTAAGTGGACTTGGGTGGTTTGCCCCTAAGTGGACTTAGATAGCCCGCCCCTAAGTGGACTTGGATGGTCCACCCCTAAGTGGTTTCACTCCATTTACTGTTCCCACCACCTCCACAAGAAGAGGTCCATGTCTAAGTCCTTGTGCAAGCTCTGCTTCAAGGGAAAGTAAGACAGTCTAATTGTGTTACATGGCTTACTTCCAGAAGCACAAACATGGAATCTGAAATTCTACCATTCTAAATCACAAAGACAAATTATGGAGTACTAATGCATTAGCCCTCACTAAGGAGGTAAAGTACATTTTACATAGAAGCTCCATGTAAGAGCTGTCCTGCCATCTATCACCTTTTTTTTTTTTTTGGTTTTCCGAGACAGGGTTTATCTGTAGCTTTGGAGCCTGTCCTGGAACTAGTTCTTATAGACCAGGCTGGTCTCGAACTCACAGAGATCCGCCTGCCTCTGCCTCCTGAGTGCTGGGATTAAAGGCGTGCGCCACCACTGCCTGGCTTTTTTTTTTTTTTCATCTATTACTTTTAACTTTCAATCTTATGTGTACGGGCATTTTGCTTGCATGTATCTAAGAGCAACACACATGTGCCTGGTACCTGTAGAGGCCAGAGAGTGCATTGGATCCCCTGGAACTGGAGTTACAGATGGTCATGAGCCACTGTGTGGTTTTGGGAATCAAGCTTGGGTCCTCTGCAAGAGCAGCCACTGCTCCTCACTGCTGACCCATGCCTCCAGTCTCCATTTCTTATTTATTTGGGTACTTTTACCTCAATTCAATCTTCTCCCTCTCACTGTAGCTGACTGACTGCTCTGAGCTAGAAAATGGTGTTAAAAGAGGACTTGTTAAAAGAGGACTTGCATGGAAAACACAAGTTTAGTCAGGAGTGATGGCGTGCCATTTGTAGCCAGACAAGAGTCTGGAAGGCTAAAGCAGGAGGCTGGGCTACACAAGATCTTTCACCGAAACATCAAACAAACAATAGGAGCCTACAACGAAAGTGAAATCATACAAAATTTAAGAGCTATGTAGCCCAGGTTAACCTGGAAATTTGCAGCAATTCTCCTGCCTTTGCTTCTCAGGTGCTGGGATGTCAGGTGTAAGCCACAATGCCTGGCTAAAATTCTTTATTCCTTTTCTTCTTGGTGGTACTGGGGTCAGAACTCAGGGCTTCCCATGTGGTGGACACATGCTCCTACCACTGAACTACCCCCTCATGAAAGGGCATGTGTGCATCACCTTCGTGGTCCACTCCAGCCAGCTGCAAGTGAAGGCTAAGACACAGCCCTGCGGGCTGAAGCCTGTTCTGAAACTCTTCTCACCTGTCCCTGTGATGAGCGTCACAAAGTTTTCCTGTCCTTTTCCTTGGCCAAACTTCCTTTCCGCCATGGCTGCACAGTTGCCGTCATTGTCCACCCACACGGGGAGATGCAAGGTGTCAGAGAGGGGTGTTCTGAGGTCCACCGAATTCCATTCCTGTATCAGTTTGGTTGAATGCAGCACAATTCCTTCCTGGGGATTCACACGACCACCTGTGGAAATGCCTGAGCTCCACCCCAAACAGGGAAGACAATTTTGGTTATCCATTTTAGGAAAGCCTGCCAACTTTCTTGGCTGCAAACGTAAATCAATTCACCACATCTCCTTGCAAATTGCCAAGGACTGTGAGGAATCAGTTCTGAGCTAAGTCTACAGTGCCCGCAGAACAACAGAGCAGAGCCCACCCGCACATCTCCCTAGTGCTTGCTGGTATGAGTCATGCTTGGGACCCAGGTAGAAGCTGGGACCTAGTCACAGGCAAACCCTGGCCCAAGGTCAAGTGTAAGAAGTTGGTGACCTGTGAACACAGAAAGGAGCATTTCTTGGATCTGTAATGTAAAATCTCACCTACTCCCAGAATTCTGCAGTTCAGCTTCACAGCTTCTGCTGCAGCTTCCACACACATCTGCAGGATTAAACTAATCCTTTCTTCATAGGTTTTAGGATTGAACTGAGTGTACTTCTTAACTATTTCACCCTAGAAGAAGGAGAGAGAAAAACAAAACACAGGTCTGGCTCAGTGGCCATAGCTACGGAGGGCGCTCATTCTGTGAATGTTAGTTGTCCTTTCCAGGGACAATCAGCCCTTGTGGAGCCCGTGCTGCAGGCAGAGTGAAGTCACTGTGTGCGGAGGGCCTGTCCCTGAGATGAGCCTAAGTAATTCCCTGGACTCCATCCCAACACAAGGTTGTTGAAATAACAGCAACTCCACAGCCATCGAGGAAGACTCTGAGGCTTGTGGCCAACCATGGGCAATCTAAATCTAGTTCACTAAAGGTCCTAATTCCTCTTTCCAAGTTGATACAACTGTATGATTTCAATACTGGGGCAAATAATGGTCACCCTAATGTCTGCACTTCAGCTGTTACTTTATCTGGAGTAGGTGATGGCGTGAACACTCGACTCACGACAAGCTTCTGTGTGGACTGGCAAACACCGTCTCACACTGCTGTGTGCTGTGACTTAATACTGAACAGACAGTCCCTCCTCGTTATTCTTAGTGTCCCAGGGTTTTTTGTTTGGGGTTTTTGTTTTGTTTTTACTCACCTCAACTGTGTATTATTTTGTTTCAGAACGATGTTATTTAAAAAAAATCCCAAGCCAGGCGGTGGTGGCACAAGCCTTTAACTCCAGCACTCAGGAGACAGATCTCTGAGTTCGAGGCCAGCCTGGTCTACAGATCGAGTTCCAGGACAGCCAGGGCTACACAGAAAAACCCTGTCTGAAAAAACCAAAAACAGAAGGCCAATTCCAATAGCTTATGGTGACTTAAGATCCCATTGAAATGCTGACTATAATTATGCTGAATTTATAATCCAATTTGTGAGGTGCTGACATTTAAAAATACTCAACACTTTCACCAAGGATACTTTCTCAGGTCTTTGTATGGTACTATTTCATAACTTTATGTAAATCAGTTTTATGGTTTTGATTATTCTTTGGAATCTGGTTGTTCCAAATTGGATCTCCTTTTCCTTTCATATTCATTTGTATAAATGGATTTTTACACTTCAAAAACAAGGGTTAAAGCTGTTTATCATTACAAATAAATCTACAGGTGTGCTTCTAATCTCTACTGTGTGACGAAGTCAGCAGAGCACAGCTGTTCTGCCCCAGAGGTCCAGTTCAATTAGTCAGGGCAGGAGCCAGGAACCTGGAGGATCACAGCGTTTGAGGAACACTAATGTGCAGGCTATTTGACACGGTCACGTGAAGGGATCCAAGATCTTTGGCACAAATTCACATAACCAGAAATTTACTGATACATATTAATCATAACATTCAGCCGTTTACTGTATCATCCTAACTCTATAATCCAGTTAATTTATTCACACGGCTTATCAATAATATTGTTATGTATAATCTCCATTTTTGCTGTTCCTTGCTTTATTCCTTATAGAACAGAAAACTTTTTTTTCTTGATTTCAATAGAAATGTCTCTATAATTTCACCTCTATAAAAGGTGTTTGGTCACTGATAAAAATCCTATGTTAAAAGAATAGTCTATAAATTTTTTAAAGTATAGGGAGGTCTTTTGGCTTCTCTTGAGAAAACTATGTTTTGTTTTGCTTTTCATTAATTGACCTAATATTAGCAAATTTCTAATGATTTGTGTTTAAAATATTTGCTATTTCTCAAGGACTCTTGAAACTTTACGTATCTATGATGCTGCAAGCTGATTTTCCTAGGAGGCCTGTTTTTCATTAGGTCAATAAGAGATCATCTTAACACAGTTTGCTGTTTGCACAAAGGCTTTCTCACCGGCCGGAGCTCCAGCAGTGTGCTGTTTAGCAGGGTACTCTGGGAAGATCAGCCTTGTGAAAATGCAAACTGGAAAGGCATAAGCTGACCATTTCTTCACCTGTAGGACCTTTCCTCTAGGTGGGGAAGAATCACTGGACTCCACGCTCATGGTGCCTACAACTATAGAATGCCTGTCTTCCTGAGGAGCAAAGCCCTTGCTCATGTCTACTGGGGTCTCCCCATTGCCAACTCAAGACTTACCATACTGGATTCCTAATGTCTACTTTGCTGTATTTTTGTTTTTTAAGACAAGGTCTCACACTGTGGCCCAGGCTGGCTTCAAACTGGAGGAATCCTCCTGCCTCAGCCTCCCAAGTACTGGGACTATAAGCATTAGCTACACACCAGCTTGAAATGTTAACAACCAGTAGATATGAAAAAAAATATTGTAATGGATTCCAAAGTCAGCACAACAGGCAAATGATGACAAACTCCCTGTATGTTTTCTAGTTCTACCTTCCACTCAAACATTTTAAAAATCAATCACTCAGCTGGTTGTGGTGACATACTCCTCTAAACCCAGCCCTCGGGAGGCAGAGGTGAGCAGATCTCTGAGTTCAAGGCCAGCCTGATCTACAAGAAGAGTTCCAGGACAACCAGGGCTGTTAAAAAAAAAAAAATCAACCACTCATGTGAGATATAAAGTTAAATGCTTTGCAATGAGTTTACCTTCATGCTAACTATCGCCACTCTGAGATTTGTCCCTCCAAGATCAACAGCCAAGGCACTCAGAGTCTCAAGAATATGGTCAATATCTTGAGAGATGTTCTCCTTCACAGGAGGGAAGCAGAATTTCTTCTGTAGTGGCTCTTGAAGGTCAATAGATTTGAGAAACTTTAAAATCCTTGGAACAGCATTTCCATCCCCATATATCTTTGAGCTGGAATATCCAAAGAAGTCAGTTCAGTGAAATGGTTTTGCTGTGCATGGCAGGCGATACCAAGGGCACTGAAATCGGAGTCTTCAGGTAGAACTAATTTGTACTTTTTAAAATAACTTCTCGGGCCGGGCGGTGGTGGCGCATGCCTTTAATCCCAGGACTCGGGAAGCAGAGACAGGCGGATCTCTGTGAGTTCGAGGCCAGCCTGGTCTACAAGAATTAGTTCCAGGACTGGCTCCAAAAGCTGCATAGAAACCCTGTCTCGAAAAACTAAAAAAATAAAATAAAATAAATAACTTCTCTGGGCTGGGGACTAGTAGAAGTGGTAGAGCACTTGCCTGGTGTGTATGAGGCTCTCAGTTCAGTCTCTTGCACCACAAAAATAAAATTAAATAAAACATCATCCTCACTGTGTGTGTGTGTTTTAAAATGTGATACACATGATAAATCATGCCATGAATTTATTTTCTGTCAATTAGAAAACAAGACCAAAAAAAAAAAACCAAAAACCAAAAACTACAGCTGGGCATGGAGGTAGAGGAAGAGGGATCTCTTTGAGTTTGAGGCCAGTCTGGTTTATATATTAAGTTATAGGACAGCCAGGGCTGTACAACAGAGAGAACCTGTCTCAAAACAAAAGAAACGAAAACACAACAACAACCCCACAAGTCATAATTACATAGAACTAAGTACAGTAACATGTGGACCTTTTGACAACACTGTAACTTAGTATGTGACTTTGGGGTTTTCTGTCTTGTTTTGGGATTTGCTATTTTACTTTTTTCTTTACAATTCTGAGAAATTATCATATTGAAATAGAAGGAAGGGCAGCCAAAATTAAGTTTTAAAGATTCCGATACATTGTTTTCTAATATGTGGTTGAATTATACCAGAGAAACACACTAGGGATAGTACAATTGTAATTAACAGAAGTAAATCTTGAAACTTCTCCACTGGAGCCTGGGCAGAGCACTGAGGGGGGTGATATCCTTGTCATCCCAGCTGCTAGGGTGCGCTAATTGTTTGCTTCTTTGTTTTGTTTTGTTTTTGTTTCTCGAGACAGGGTTTTGTTCTACCTATCAAGCCTGTCCTGGAACTCCTGTAAACCAGGCTGGCCTCGAGCTCACATAGATCCTCCTGCTTCTGCCTCCTGAGTGCTGGGATTAAAGGCGTGAGCCACTGCCACCCGGCTGGGTGAAGGGTGCTCTAATGTAAGAAGAAAAGTTTTGTTAAGGTGGTTAAATGAGGGCTGGAGAGATGGTCAGTACTCCTAACTTTTTCCAGAGGTCAGAGGTCTTGAGTTCAATTCCCAGCAACCACATGGTGGCTCACAACCATCCATAATGAGATCTGCTGTCTTCTTCTGGCCTGCAGGCATACATGCTGGCAGAACACTGTATACATAATAAATCTTTAATTAAAAAAAAATGGTTAAATGGTGATGGACCAAGCCTCCTTTGCTGCTTGAGGTAGCTCCCCTTTTAACCACTCCAAAATGAAAGGCTGTATACTCACCAAGGGTACTGTTTACCAAACTGTAGGTGGAGTGCTTGTAATATTTTATCTTGGGTGTCAGCATCCCGGACATGAAGAACATTCTCCCCTAAATATAAATCCACAGACCCGTTATAATGACTTGGTGTGACTATTCAAAGAAAAACAAATAGCAATGTACCAGACCCATAAATGAATCCTAAAACCCGGCAGACTGAAAGCACTCCTGATAAGACTTCCTTACAGCAGACAAAGCCACTTAATGAAATCAGACAGATGTTGACTTAGCTTTAGAGATAAGGTCTCACTACGGAGACCTGGCTGGCTTCTAACCTGTGGCACTTCCCAAATCTCCCCTAAGTGATAAGATTACAGGTGTGTGCCATCACACAGAGGCTTGTTTTTTTGGGGGGGGCAGTCTTGCTCTACAGTGTAGGCTGGCCTCGAACTCAAGACCTTTCTGAGTGGGATTACGGGCATGTGCCACCACACCTGTGTAGGGTGAATTAACCAACTGTTTGCCTACCTATCTACCAAGCCCATTCTCAAGTAGGCAGTCAGCAGCCTGGCAGGGCTGGCCAGCCAGCTGTTGGGATGCATTTTCTCTCTATACATCTCTTGGCCAGTATGAGAGGGTAAACATCACAAATAGCTAGGTTTCTAACAGGCTTGGCTAAGAGGAGTAGGAGAAAGGTAGCTGGAGAGAAATGAGCGGCCAAAGGAGGGTTTTGTTTTGTTTCCTAAAATAAGAGTCTAAGCATGCTTGATGAAGGAGTTAGTTAAGCACACACGGAAGAGAAAGTTGACTGATGGGCAAGTGGGGCCCAGGAGAGACAGGAGGAGAGGGATTTCGAGCACAGGTAAGATGAAGAGCAGTAGATACGCAGGAAATACATTCCTCTCCCTGCCTCTGGCTCCACTGAACGTGCAGTCATCTAAGTGAAGAGACAAGAAGCACAGAGACGACCGTCTCTGGAGTTCTGGGACCACAGGTGAGCGCCACCAGACCTGTACCATCCTGCCCAGCTTCTCTGACCTCTTATTTGGGCCCCGATCAGCTTTCAGCACCATCTCTGGAACTACTGTCTCCTTCTGGACTCTAATGTTATCACATCACTCAAAGTTTCTTTTCTGGCCTTCTATTTCCCTGTTGACCAGTTTCAAGGTTGGTGCTGGGCTGCAGGTTTGCCCTATTTAGACGTTTTCCTGGGTATATGTCATTAGTTTCTTTGTTTTAAATATCATCTATAGCAGAGGGCCATTATCCGCAATATCTTTTTTTCTTTTTGTAGTACTAGTGATGGAAGTTTTATCTAGGAATCTGGGTATCTACCCAAAAGCTATTCTTCAGCATCCCTTGCAGCTAGATGTAGCCTGTGATGACCAGGTTCTGATGGATGTGAGAGGAAATATTTTACAACTTTCAAGGCTAGACAAGTGACCCTCCTTCCTTCCTTTCTTCCAAATGTCTAAATATAGACTAGACAAAAAAGAAAAAAAAAAAAGGCTAGACTACCCACCAAGAACATAGGCTGATTCTGATGGCTGTGGCACTGCCACACCAGGAAGGAAAAAAGTGTAATTTCCTGTTTAGGGGGTCTCTGTTACAGCAAGTGAATTGATGCCCTACTACATACCATCCATAACCACCAATTCTCAAATTTATCTCCATCTTTATCTCCCTGACACAATCCAGCTCCTTCTCTGCCTTGATGATCTAACTGGCATCAGCTGAACACGGCAACAAGCAATCTCTTGATTCCATCCCTTTCCCACTCTGCTTCTTCAGTGTCCCCATGTCATGAAAACACCCCCCACTGCTCAGCACAAAATCTAAGCATTGCCATTGGCTCTCTCCTTCCATCTGCAGCGCATATGCACTAGGTAAACTTAGTAACAAAATCCACATATAATTTTCTCTATCTCAATATACCACTGTCTTTCCTTGGGTCACCATTGCTGTGATGAAACACATGACCAAAGCGACCTGAATAGGAGAAGGTTTATTCGGCTTAGGCTTCCACATGACACGCAGTTCATCAAAGGGAGTCAGGACAGGAACTCACACAGGGCAGGACCTGGAGGCAGGAGCTGCTGCAGAGGCCATGGAGGGGAGCTGCTTCCTGGCTTTGCTCCTCATGGCTTACTCAGCCTGCTCTCTTAAAGAACCCAGGACCACCAGCCCAGGCGTGGCACCACCCACAATGGGGTGGGCTCTCCCCATTTGATCACTAATTAAGAAAATGCCCTGCAAGCTGAACAAGCCCTAAGGAGCAAACAGTTTTCCTCTATGGACTCTGCTTCAGTTCCAGCACTGAACTTCCCTTCAGAATAAAACCATAAGCTGTAAGAGGAAAGAAACCCTTTCCTCCCCAAGTGTTTGACACGGCAAAAGAAAACAAACTAGGACATTAATATTTTATCTTATAAAAGTCTGGGGCAGTTGGGGAGGTAGTGCATTGTGGTGATATTTTGTGCTTTGACAAAGCTTGCCTGAAGATCAGAGTGCAGAGCTAGCCACCAGTTAGCCAAAGAGGCCAGGCAGTGGTGGCACACATCTTTAATCCCAGAACTTGGGAGACAGAGACAGGTGGATCTCTGTAAATTCAAGGTCACCCTGGGCTTCACAAGATTAAATAAGTCTAGAAGAGAAACAGAGCCAAGCAGTGGTGATTTACACCTTTAATCCCAGCACTAGGGAAGTGGAAATGGGAAGAGATATGGCTGGGTAGAGAGAGAAATATAAGGCGAGGGAGACAGGAGCTCAGGATTCAATGTGAGGACCTGTAGAGACAAGAAACTCCATTCGGTCTGAGGATTTCATAGATGTAAGAATTAGTGGCTGGCTGCTCTGCTTCTCTGACCTTTCAGCATTTACCCCTATATCTGACTCAGGTTTTTATTATTAAAACCAACTAGAATTCACACAACAGTGCGCACCTTTAATCCCAGCACTTGGGAGACAGAAGCAGGCAGATTACTGAATTTGAGGCCAGCCTGGTCTACACAGCAAGTTCCTGGAAATCCAGTGCTACATAAATAGACCCTATCTGGGGATAAAAAAGTTTGCCTCTCATCTTTTGGGCAGAGGGAGGAAGAGGGTCTATGTAGTCCTGGCTGCTCTGGAGCTTGCTACATAGACTAGGTTAGTCTCAGCTCACAGACATCCTCCTGCCTGCCTCCAAGTGCTGGCATTAAAGGTGTGCACCACCACACCTGGCTCTCATCTGCTTCTTAGCTAATAGTTTACAATCAGGCTGACCCTTCTGTTTTCTCAGTATCAAGATTATATATATCCTCGGTCCAAAAAAGAAAAACCAAAAACAAATTATAGCCTTGGCATGCACTATTCACCTGCTTCTGCCCGATCTCAGCTAAAGTGCCACCTTCCAAAGAGGCCTCCATAGCATTTAATGTAGCCGCCCATCCCATTACCCTGCATTACAGTCTACACGGCACCTGGAAACCCTAGTATCTTCTTTTGGGGCTGCCTACTTATCTTCCCTACTCCACTAAAATGTCAGTCATAAAGAGCTCAGCACTTGGCGTTCCCTACAAACTACCATGAGTTTCACTGGGTCTGCCCGTCTTCCTGAGTTCTGATTCAGAAAAGCCTAACTTTCCCTGTTCCTGCTTTTCTGTTTCTTTCGGATGCTAGCGAGGGCCAAAGCACACCAACTTTTCTGGTAATTTGGGCTTCCTCACTCCTTTTCTAAAGCTTTCCTCCCACCACGAGGCTCTGAGCACTCTTTCCTCAAAGGCAGGGTCTCATGTAGCATAAGCTGGCTTTGAACCTGCTATGCAGCCAAGGACACCTTGAACTTTTGATCCCTCTGCCTCTACCTTCTGACTGCTAGGATTATAAGTGTGCACCATCATGCTTCAGTGCTGGGAACTGAATCCAGAGCTTCATGCTTGCTGCGTGAACACTCTACAAACTGTGCTCCTTAGTCTGATACTGCTGTATCCCAGTGCCTCATACATCCTAAGTGTTTTCGTCCATCCTGTACTTTTATTTTCCCTATAAAACAGAGAGCAAAGTAATATTCTGGGAATGATGTAACGATAATAGAAATGTAGGGTGACGTGAAAAAGAATGGAAGAAACAGCAGAGCTGGAACTAATCTCCTTAGTTCTAGTCCAATTCTTTTTACATTAATGACATGCATTTTCCCATTAGCTATGGATACATATTTGCATGTACACAGCATTAGAAGCTGACTAATGCTAATAGCATGCATAGCTCAGTTAGCAATGCATTAATAATCCTACTTACACTTTCATTGCTCAGGACTGTCCTACTCTGCAGACTGAAAGGACCCTAGACCAGGCTCAGAATACAGACTAGCATTCATACACTCCAGATGCATCCAACTACAGTCTCTCTTAAACAAGGCCAAAGACCATAATGAAGAACCATTCAGCTCTAATTGATTTTACAAAGCAATAAAAATGCAAATAGAGCTATGAATGTGGTACTCATCTGTGTTATTTACAGATATTAAGTTACAATTGGCCACTCACTCACTTACCCCCTTGTTCACAAAAACATGTAGCCAGATATACCTAAAATACATACCTAAGAATAGAGATACCTAAAATATATACCTAAGTATAGAGAGATACCTAAAATATATACCTAAGTATAGATAAATATACCTGAAATATATACCTAAGTATAGAAAGATATACCTAAAATACATACCTAAGTATAGAGAGATACCTAAACTTGACATCCTACAACAGAGACACTTGCTCAGCCATGCTCACACACACTTGCTCAGCCATGCTCACACACACTTGCTCAGTCACGTTCACTGCCACACTGCTCACAACAGCTAGGAAATGGAAACAAGCTCCTTGTCCTTCAACTGATGAGTACATACATCACTAAACATGCAGGTAAACAGGTGGGACTGGAGAACATTATACTGAGTGAGGGAACTCAGATGTAGAAATATAAACACTGTGTTATCTGATTCATGGGTCCCAGCTCCCAGTCTTTAGACCTGGTATATAACTTGGAATAACCACAGGAGCCAGAAAAGTAGGAAGACCATAGGGAGAGGGGGATAGTATGACGTGTGCTATATGGAGGGAGGGAAAATGGGGGAGGCTCTAGCTGGAGAGTGTGGAGGGAAGGTAATACAGAGGGAGAGGGAAGAAGGAAAGATAAGTAATCCCAAGAATGTTTGAAAAAAGTCCCAGGAAATGCATTGTTTTATAGGATTACTTGAAATACATACACACACTTTTAAAGTAGAGTTATGCCACAGGAGGTGGCAATGTTCCCCTCACCACACACACACACGCACACGCACACACACACACACACACACACACACACACACACACACACGAGCCATAGACAATCTAACAAAGACCTCAGTGGCAAGAATGGGAACCCTCCCTTGGAATTGTTGGTCAGAGGCCGTCAAAGGATCCCAAAACAAAACAAGCTATTGCCATTGTACTTGGTTGCTTTCCAGAACTGGAACGTAAAGACCTACTGCTGAGCATTCCATGCGCTTTGGACGGAGGACGTAGAGGAATCAAGCTGGCACTGACCTAGGAGCTCTCGCAGGGTTGGAAGGCGCTATGCAAGATGCCCAAGGAGAAAAGCGATCAGTAGTCCTGCCTGCTGTAAAGCCCACAAAGCACAACAATGGCTGTGTGCCAAGTTATCCCCATGGTGTAGTAGTGGCATTTTACCTTGGGGCAACCAGCAGCTGTTAACCTGGACTTAAGGCCCCTCAACGGGAGGGAATTCACGTAAACTTAGCCAACTGTCAGTAGCTAGAGAGGTCACAGACCCTACAGAAGAACCCACTATTGCCATGTTCCTAACCTATACTCTAAATAATTGTCCTTATCCCCATAGGGAAGTGTAGCTCTTATCCCTCATCCAAGAAGCTTCTTCTTGCAGCAGACAGAGACTATTACAAACATTGATAAGTGGTCAAAATGCAGAGAGTAAGTGACTGGGGTGGCCAACCCCAGCTGCTGCATCTACAAAACAACGACACTTAAGGTTCAGGAAAAAAATCACTGAAGAGGGAGCAAACAGATTCTAAGAGCCAGAGGACCAGGACACCTACTGTGAGACAGTGTCTTCTAGACACGACAGGGAGGCTACACCATTAAATCTCAACAATATGGTGGTCTGAACAAGACCCGCACAGTTCAACCCCAGCTGACATAACAATGTGAATGGGGGAAGTGCCACAAAGCTTCACCCCTAGATAGAAGAACTATATAGATCATCACTGCTTGTTGAGAGAGGAAGAGACGGTTCCCCCAGGGACAAGCTCCTTGATAGATTATCTATTCCCAAGTGGTCAGCCCTAAACACATACAAACAAGCAATAAATGGATTCATTAAGGCGTGAGTACGTGTGCAAAACAATGAATCAGAAGAAGTCATTAATATGTGAATTTGAAAAGGAGTGGAGGGGTAAACAGGAGGAGTTGGAAGGAGAAAGGGTAGAAACGAAGTAAATACAGAGTACTCATCTGTCAAGTTCTCAAAAAATGAAGTGAATTTGAGAAACATAGCCAGCACCAGTCCATCACACAGCTACAGAGACATTAGTCAGCTGAGAGACAGGCAAAGGCAAACACCTGTTTCTCTTCCTATCTGGCGTGTTCCCAGGTTGATGACAGGTGTTCCAAAAGCGCCAACCTCTCGCACCCCACAGCTGCTATTCCCAATCATACACCCCGCATGGGCGACCAGCTGTATAAACTGGTCAAACGGGACATGCTTGACTGCACGGAAATTGGGATGATGCTCAATGCCCTTCTTCCGCATCACTCGAACCATCTCCTTGCTCCCTGTGAAAATGAAAAGATCACATGATTAAATGCAACCATTTAATCGAATGAGACAAAGGAATCACTTTTACTGGCAAGTACAGCCCTAATCCTCTACCAGTTATGAGGAAAACAGTCACTTTAACCACTCATTTTTCCATTTTTTGGTGCTGGGATTTTCATGAGCAGCACATAACGTATGGTCAGCTTCTGCATCTCATCTAGCTCACACAGTAGAAGCTGGGGGCTTCCAACAGAACTTAGCAAAGCAAGTATACTGTAGTAATATCTCAGTATAACTTTCACCTTAATTCAGCTAAAAAGAAGGCAGTAGTTTCTAAGCAGGAAAGGCACAGACTCCACACCTGACCGATTAGAGTGGCTTTGCCTAACTCTACCCACACTCCCACAAACACAAACTCTCACCTCTGTGACCTACACTCCAACACCACAGCTGCTATTCCATTTAAGATACAGCACTTTGAAACAATATAAAGCTATGAGAAAAAAATTAATCTCCCCTCTCTTGTTTTTCTTTTTCCGTGTGTGTGTGGTGTGTTTTCTCACATCTCTGCCTTCTACGGCTGGAATTACAGGGAAACCACCATGTCCTGCAGGCATCTACTTGAGCACAGTAGATCTAAATTCATGCCCACTTTTGCATGGCAAGTTCTTAACTACCAAGCTGACTCCCCAGTCTCTTCCTTAGTATTGGATGGCAAGAATTTCTAAAAAAGATGTATTGACTTATGTCTGTGTGTTTACTGGTGCAAATGTATGTGTACTTTGTGCATGCAGGAGACGGTGGAGGCCAAAGAACGTCAAGTTCCTTTGGAACTGGCATACAGGCCACTGTGAGCTGCCACTGGGAACTAAACCCAGGTACACTGCATAAACAGTTCACTTTTAACTCCAGAGCCATCTCTCCAGTCCCACTTCCTTGAGTTTTTGAAACAAGGTCTCACTATATAGACCAGGTCTTGAAACTTTTTTCCTACGATTTACAGAAAAGATCTTTAGTTTTATTCCTTTTTCCTTATGGGTATGTGTGGGTGTCTCTGTGGGGGTATGTTCATGTACAAGAAGGTGTTCATTAAGACCAGAGGGGCTGAATCCTTCTTAGAACTGTAACTCCAGGCAGCTGTGAGCTGCCCAACATGGATGCTGGGAAACACAAACTTTTATAAAATCCCTCGGCCACCTCTCCAGCCCGAGTGGGGAACTTTTGATCCTCCTGCCTCTGCCTCCTAAGTGCTAGGACCACAGGTGAGTGCGAGCACACCAGGACTCTGCTGTCCTAGCCATTCTCCTCTAGCCATCTGAGGACAAGGGGTTCGTCTGACCTACGGCAGACAATGAACATATAAAGCTCTCAGTGGACAGAACTCATCCAGGCACCAGAAGCTGTGTGTGCATCTCTTCTTTTCTAAAGTTTCTCTATGAGGAAGACAAGCAGATGGGCTCAGGACTCCAACGCCCTGGAATATGACTGGCCACTTCCCTCCCTAAATGCCAGTCTTCATCTACAATTACAGGAGAATATGGTGCTCCAGAAGGTTCTCCTATTCCAAGGCTCCACTTTGGTCTGAAGGCTAAGCTACTGCACCAATCTAGTCTTCCCAAGAGCCCACCTCTCTCCCGGGAACGGCAAGCATGCTGGGGCACTAAGCCGCATACTGACATTGCCCCATGGACAGCAGAGGTATGTGCAGGGACAGCACTCAGACAATCTCCCTTTAAATCAGAATGCTTTTCTCTTTGAGCCAGTGTCCCAAAGGATCCTCCCCTCCACTCTGAGTAGCTGTGACTACAGATGTTCACCACACTGCATATCACGGCCATTCTTTAACAGAAGAGAACTAATTCTCAGCATACATATCCCAGAAAGTTACTACAAGCAGAACACATCATTCAGAGAGAGGCAGATAGATTATAATTACTTATCCAGAAATTAAAGGAACCAAAAGAACTTTAAAGGATTTTAAGATATTGTTGTATTGCCTGATCAAAATCTGGGTTGAGGGTCCTGTTTCTTCTAACAGAAAAGATTCTTCTGTAGTAAGATGGCAGATAATAGCTTAGCATTTCAAAGAAAAGGTTCCACTTCTGTTACCAAAAGAATCCTAAGAGCTCACAGTGACTAATGTTAGCTACAATAAGCAGGATTTGAAAACTTCTTACTGCCAGGCCCTGATCTAACATCTGTGTCATGTACCTCAGAGCCCCATCACTCGCCTAAGGTCTCACTTAGCACTGCAGTTCACAGCTATCACAGCCTAGAGACCTTCCTTGACCTTGACCTCTAAGGTGCTAGCTTTCCTTCAGTGGAAACTGGAGGGAAACGACTAAACACGAGGGCAAACTGCAGAGCAGGAGCCTCTTCAATATTTACTTCCTGCTGTGTCTACTAGAGGAGGACTACAGCATCACAGCATTCTGACCGGTAACCTTCGACTGGGATGCTTTTCCAAAGGGCAAGCAAAGGCGGCCATCAAGAAAAGAGGAAAGTAACAGAAACTAAAGTTTGAAAAGGTAGATGGCATAATTTCATTTTTAAGTTCCATTACCTGCATCAATATTTGGAAACAGAACTAGGGTCCTCTTGTTAAATGAGATAAGTGCATCCAGTGTTAATTCAAACATCTTTATGGAATGCTTAATGTCAGTGGTCACAGGGTGCTGCAGTGCAACAATGTAATCTTTACATTTCACATCATCACCTGTTTAAAGAGAGGCGGACCACAGGGCTTCATTAGTTAAGACTCTTCTTCTTGTTGCTGTTGTTTGTTTTTTTTGAGGCAGGCTCTCACTATGTAGTCTTGGCTGGCCTGGAACACATTTTCAAAAGTGAAAAAGGAGAGCCTTTCCCATTATGGTCTAAAGGATGAGCTAATCTAAGTGCCGTACCACGTTTGAAGGCAATTCAACGTACAGCTCCACTCTAAACCACAGCTGCGACACATGGTGCGGTGGCGTGAATGAGCTCACTCCCCACTGGTAGAGAGGAATGCTGTCATCCTTTGACGTGGCAGTTGAGGCACTCGGAATTATCCTTACAGTAATAGCCAGAGCACAAATGTCTATGCAAGACAGTAAGCTACGAAGGACACAATCTCCTCTCAGAGTCTCTTCACTCTTCCCCTTCCCCCGGCCATCACATCCTTCATCTTCATTCTTTGCCTACTATCTTGAGAGCATATAAAAGGCAAGTCTCTGATCTCTGGGCTTTTCAGAGCATTTTGTTTGTAGGTGAGAGGATTCTCCCTCACACACTCCCAAGGGTCTGGGAATTAAACACAGGGTTCACCAATCAAGTAACCAGCTGCATGGTTAGCCCTGAGGGTTGGGATATCAAAGAGCTTCTCCAGTCCCATGAGAAGGACCATTCTATACAAACTATTACTAAGAATAAACAGAGTCAAGTCCAAATGGATCAAAGACTTCAGCATAAAGCCAGCCACACTGAACCTTATAGAAGAGAAAGTGGGAAGTACACTTGAACTCATTGGCACAGGAAACCACTTCCTAAATATAACCCCAGCAGCACAGACACTGAGAGAAACAATAAATGGAACCTCCTGAAACTGAAAAGCTTCTGTAAAGCAAAGGACACGGTCAACAAGACACGACGACAGTCTACAGATCTCCACTAACCCCACATCAGACAGAGGTCTGATCTCCAAAATATACAAAGAACTCAAGAAATTGGACACCAAAAGAACACATAACCCAATAAAAAAAATGGAGTATAGAAAAAGGTGGCTCTCTTCCCAAAGTGGAAGCCAAGTTCATTAATTATGTGAAGAATTGCTTCCAGATGACTGACCAGGAGGCTATTCAAGATCTCTGGCAGTGGAGGAAGTCTCTTTAAGAAAATGATTTAAGGCGCTGGAGAGATGGCTCAGTGGTTAAGAACACTGCCTGTTCTTCCTAAAAGTCCTGAGTTCAATTCCCAGCAACCACATGGTGGCTCACAACCATCTATAATGAGGTCTGGCGCCCTCTTCTGGCCTGCAGACATACACACATACAGAATATTGTATACATAATAAATAAATAAATATTTTTTTAAAGAGTACTTAAAAAAAGAAAATGGTTTAAACAGTTTGAAATATTCTATCTTACTTAATTTCTGTAATAGCTGATATATCTGGCTGTCCTTTTTATAATGCAAAGAGAGAATTTTCCCTACTGTGTTTGATAAATGTTGTCCAGGTTCCATTGCCAAGAATGTGTTGTCTAAAATGCCTGTTTAGTTTTCAAGGATGGGGCTCTACCCTTTACTTGGTTTTAAGTATGTATGGAATGTTATGACAGGAGATAGTAATAGTGGTGGTCAGATGTGCAAATGGTAGGGAGACAAAAATATACATGTGAAATAAACTCAGTTTTTTAATAAAGTAAAAAAAAAGGTTAAAAAAAAGAATAAACAGAGGTCTCAGGGGAAGAATTCTAGCACCTTGCTCTGTGAGTGATTTCCACTTCTCATTTACCTCTACTCTGAGAATAATTGCTTTAAACTTTGTTTTACTGAGTATCATTATTAGTGAGGGGTCCGATGCATGCTATGACTTGTAGAGGATAACTTGTGGTAGTCTCCTTCCATCTTACAGGGATCAAACTCAGGTTTGCGGTCAACTGTTCTTACCAGCTGAGCATCTCACCAGCTTTGATTTTTTTTTTTTTTGAGACAAGGTCTCATGTATTCCAGGTTGGCCTTGAATTCAATATAGTTAAAGATTACCTTGAACTCTTGATCTCCTCCCAAGTGCTAAGATTACAGGCATGTACCACCATGCCTGGCTAGGTACTTTTTGTTTGTTGTGTTGTATTTTGTTTTGTTTTAATATTGAGAAAGAAAGCTCAAGTCATTGAGCCGGAACTATCTGTTCCTGGCAGTGAAGACTGATATTTACTGTTGGGATGCCTCTCATTATTACGAGTTTAATGTATCTTTTCAACCTTGCTAAAATTCTTATTGGGATCAGGTGACTGACCTGCACAATTTTACTTTTCTGTAAGCAGAGTGAAAACGTAAGAAGCTGCTAGCAGAGAAGCAGACAGTGCTACCTGTACAAATGTATTATTGCTTAAATACAGTTTGGTTCACTGTCTTGTGTTTGCTTTTTCACCAGTTTAAAAGTAAAACAAGAAGCTGGGTATTGTGTGCACAGTTGTAAGCACAAGGCAGAATGAGGCATGAAAACTACAGTTTTGAGACTGGCCAGGCCTACACAATGAGTGCCAGAATAAACAGAGCTATATAGCAAGGCTCTGTCTAAAAATAAAGAAATAAATATAAAAAAGTAAGAATCCAGGTTTTGCTCTTTTCATCATGAAGTATAAACCATCAAACAGGGCTTTAAGCTTGTGTTTACAATCTTACTGCATTGTTTCCTTGATTTTTAAAAATTAGTATTGTTTTTGTGGGCCTCATGTGAGGAAATGTACATGTCACCGCACGCATGTGGAGGTCAGAGGGCAACTCTGTGGCGCCTGGCCTCTTCCACCTTACATGGGCTGCAAGGACTGTAATGTCAGGGGCTAGAGCCTTTCCCTGCTGAGCCATCCCACTGGCCCTGAATGTTTGCTTCCTTTTAAAGCCACAAAACCAATACCAAAACACCAGGTATGGCATTCTTTGCCCATACTCCCAGCCCTGAAGTATGAGGACAAGCGAGTCTCTGGGGCTTGTTGTCCAGCCAGTTTGGCCAAACCCGTCAGCTGCAGTTTCAGTGAGAGGCCATGTTTCAAACCATAAGCAGTAGGGGGAAAACGCTGGACATCAACATCTGGCCTCCACAAACACATGTGCACACATAAAAGTAAAAGCAACAATTTTCCATACTAAAAAATAAAATGTAGCCAAGTGGTGGTGGCACATGTCTTTAATCCCAGCATTCAGGAGGCAGAGGCAGGCAGATCTCTGAGACGGAGGCCAGCCTGGTATAGAGAGTGAGTTCCAGGACAGTCAGGGCTACACAGAGAAACCCTGTTTTTAAAAAGCAAGAAAAAAAAAGTAGAAATAGTTAAAATACTCTAAGTTCGCACTAGAAAATAATATAATACATTTGTTTTACCTACTTTGTAGCCTTTCCACTTTTACAGTTTTTACAGAAATGGATCATATTATACATACAGTTTTAGAGCATGCTCTCCCAACACTGAGTGCACATATGGATACAGGAGGGCAACTCTGACTGTCTTCCTCAGGTGCTCTCCACCTTACACCTCTTGAAACACTCTCTCTAACTAAATTCAGAGCTAACCAATCCAGGACTAGCTGTCTCCATGCCTCCCCACCCCGCAATGCTAGCGCAAGGGCACACCACCACAGCTGGCTCTTTGATGTAGATTCTTAGGGAACAAACTCAGGTCTTCAAGCTTGTATGTCAAACATTTGACCCAGTGAGCCATCTCCTTCTCCTTTTCCCCATTTTTTTTTTTTGATAAAGTAAGAATTGTACTCATGGACAGGTACAGTAGCATATGCTTATAATCCTAGCATTTAGGAGGTAGATGCAGGAGGATCAAGAGATCAAGGTTATCCTGAGCTATATATCAAGTTCAAGTCCAGATTAGACTAGATTCTATCTCAAGAAAGAGAAAAAGAAAAGAAAAAGAAAGTGGAAGCAAAGGCCATCAGGTTAAAGTGCTCCAGCATGTTGACCAGAACTCAATCCCTACAACACACGGTGGGAACAGGACTAGTCAGAGGCTTGTCCTCTGACCTCCACTCATATGCACATCACATTTTGAACATACACACATATGCATATGCACACACAATAATAAAATTCATTTTTAAAAAACTTATCAATACACAAATTAAAACTGTTAAAGAACTAAGTATCCTTGTGAATACTACAGTGGAGCAAAAGCATTCCATACGTACAAACACAGCACAGATTTTTAAAATCAATCCAGATTTTTATTTTATAGAGAACCTTGAAGGTAAGCATATACCACAAAGTAAGAACTGTGAAGTAAAATCTTAGTTCTCTGGTCTCTAATGGGATATTGTGTCCATGAGTTTCCAAAAAGATTGAAATATGCCCAACACTTTCTGACAAAAAAAAAAAAAAACAACCATTAGCCTGAATAAGTTTGGCATACTTACCCAGCCACATCCGAATGATGCTCATATAGTCCTTGTTCTTGGCCGAGAGCAGTTTGTCATAGGAAGGGCAGCCTGCCAACAGAATGCGATCGTGGTCCTCACACATGGAGATCAGGTGCTGCTCTGCACTTCGGGTGCAGCACACGTGGTAGTGAGCCAGCTTCGTTATGGCGTGTCTGATAGAGTCATCGATGGTCCCACTGACCTCTCCTCCTTCAATGTGCAGGATTCGGATGTTCATCAGGGCAGCAGATGTCGCCAGGGCGAGGGCGTCAAATCGGTCTCCATGAACAATCATGATGTCAGGCTTCAGGCGATTAAGGACATCTGGAAGCTTCACTAGAGCTAGGCCTACTGACTCTACCATGGCTGCTTCATCTTCCCCTCTAACGATCGTGTGTAGCCGGGTGTTAATGTCAAAGTCGTCTTGCTCAATCATGCGATATGTGTTCCTAAAGCGGGCGCACAGGAGTGACACTCGTTCTTACAAAAGAAAGCACAACACCAACCACAAAGGGACGCGTGCTTACAGTCTCACTTGCTAAAACAAGTAATTAAATTGAAGTACAAACTACAAATAAAGAGCAAAGACCATAAATGTACCTATACCTGACTCACACTGTTACAGTCAATAGTTTTCCCCAGATCAAGATAAAGCCTGCTCTGGGAAGGCTCAGCTGTGCCCCTCCCACACAGAACTGGGAGGAAAAGACACTGAGGGAAAAGTTTTCTTTTGGGCAGAAAGAAATCCAACTTTTAATAATGGTCAGGCCATTATCTTACTTTTTATTACTCACCTATTTTTTTTAAAGAATATATTGACAGTTCAATGGGGGAAGAGGTTACCAAAACAAAGTTCTTTTTAAACCAAAAATAAATAAATAAATAGATAGACAGGGAACCAGGATGCCTGACATGGCACTATGCTGTACATTTCTTTTAATTTTTAATGAATTTTTTAGGTAGTATGCAAAAAAGCAATGGGGCCACCACAACACTATATACAAAGCAGTGTATTTTGTTCTCTCCACCCCCACCCTGCCTCCTTCCTCCCCACTCTGGGTAGTCCCTTCTGCTTTCATATCACATAGAGCCCATGGCCCTCTCCTGACCCCTCTCCCCTTCAGACATCATCCTCCTTCAGTCCACTTTCTACTTTCATGTCTATGTATATAACACATGCACGCAGCTATAGGAATTCAATCTATAGTCTGTCTACATGGGAAATAAACAGGCAGTCTGTCTTTCTGAATCTGCCTTATTTTACTTCTCAGCAGTTCCATCCATTTTTTCTGAGTCATAGTTATATTTTTCTATGGCTGGATAAAATTCCACTGTCTATACATACCACACTTCCTTTACCTCTGCGTTTACTGGTCAGCATCTAGGCTGGTTCCATTACTGTCTATTGTAAGTGGTGCCATGACAAACACGGGGGTGCAAGTATCTGCAGTGTGCTGATTCCGGTTCCTGAGAGGCACAGGGTCTCATGTGCAGTGTTTTCATTACTAGTTGTCTTTTTGTGATTAAATGAGTGACTGTTTCTCATTCCTCTGCTCCAAGTGTGTGTGTGTGTGTGTGTGTGTGTGTGTGTTGGGACTGAGCCCAGGGCCTCCTGCATGCTAAGTTAAATACCACACTCTATCACTGAACTATATCTCAAGAGCTGATTTTATTTTTTATTTTGAGACAGGTCTCACTAAGATGTCTAAGCGTTCTGAACTTAAAATTCTCCTACCCACATTTTGAGAGTAGGTGGAATTATAGGTCGCACCACTACATCCAAAATTTTAAGACTACTTTTCTAGAGCTTGTAAGGGGCAGCCGTGGAAAAATTATCTTATACGAACTGTTCTGACACTCATAGAAATTGTATTTATTTTTCTCAAAAAGTATTTTGTAATTTGAGTTGAATATTTACTCCTAAAGCCCCCAGTAATGACAGTACTACTGGCCATAAATTTATTTCTTATGATGTAAGAAAATGATACATAAAACGATCACTTTAGCTCCTGTATTTTATTATATATTTTTATTACTTGTCTGTATATCAATTTTCCCCACCAGATGTAGGTTCTATGTGGGCAGGGGCTCTGATGGCCACTGAGTACAGTCCATGTGTATAGGAACTACCTGTCCAAAGAACAAAGGCATCTAGTCATTTACTGCTTTTAACATTCAACTCTTTCAAATTTTTTTTCAGATTTACTTTTTATTTTATGTGTATGAGTATTCTGCCTGAATGTGTATCTGTACACCATGTGTGTGCCTGGGGCCCAAGGAACTCAGATCTGGAACTGGAGTTACAGACTGTTGTGAGCCACCATGTAGATACTGGGCTGAGTCTGGTCACTCCTAACAAGTGCCCTTAACCAATGAGCCATCTCTCAGCTCCGCACACTCAACTCTTAAGTCTGAGAATGCTGACTGGAAACAATCCCGAGAGTAAGTCCTCACAATCCTACTGCAAATTAAAACCAGCACACACTGAGAACACAGTCAGGCTGCTCCTGGAATTAAGCTCTTGCCTGCTGCCACAGCATTTGAGAAGCAGAGGCAGAAGGAAGGACCACGGCAAGCTCACACTAGCCTGGTCCACACCAGCTAAACCAGCTACACTACCAAATGAGGAAGTGTCTCAACATAAGCAAAACAACAGGGAAATGCATTTTATATACTTAGCCTACCAAAACCTAGACTGTGTGCCACAGAGTGCTGGCAGAATGGTAAACTGAGGCTAGTTTGTGTGCCTCAGCATCCTGACTTCCATACTGAATATGTTTAGCCCAGTAAAAATCCAAATTCTGAATCAGCAGCATAGTTTCTACTGAGTTCCTATCCTCTCAGATTAATTATAAAGTTAAAATACTCAAATTGAACCAACATAAACCTGGGACTGTGTGAGCTGAAATAGGAAGTAGCTTATTTTACTGCTGATTTAATGTCATTTAAAAATTTCTGTTATTGTTGTGTGAGTGTGCACATGCATGTGTGTAAGTGTGCACATGCATGCGTGTGAGTGTGCACATGCATGCGTGTGAGTGAGCACAGCACATGAACGCTGAGGTTCACAGAGAACAGCTTTCAGAAACTGTCTCCTTCCACCTCCAGGTACTGAACTCAGGTTCAAAGCCATTTCACTAGCCCATACTAGCTGGGTTTTTGATTTGTTTTGTTTTTTGTCTGTTTGCTTGGTTTTTGAAGACAGGGTTTCTCTGTGTAGCCCTGGCTGTTCTGGAACTCTCTTTATAGACCAGGTTGGACTTGAACTCACAGAGATCTGCCTGCCTCTGTCTCCTGAGTACTGGGATTAAAAGTGTGCACCACCACACCTAGCTCAGCCCATATTGTTTTAATAACTTATAAAAGTAAATTATACAAGCCAGGCACATGAATGTCCCTAAGTCCCACCTATTTGGAAACCCGAGGCAGAAGGATCAGTGAAGCCCAAGACTTGGGAACCAGCCTCAGCAACAAAGTCTAAGGAAAACAAAAGGCAGTAGGTGATGCATCCCTCGACTTGGGAGGCGACAGGAGCATCACCACCAGTTCAAGACTAGCTTGGACTATCTGGTGATTTCCAGGTTAGATTAGGCTACATAGAGACACTCTATCTCAAAACAAATAAATTCAACCAAAACAAGCCAGGCACAGTGGCCCAGGCCTGTATTCAGAACAAGGTCTTCTTTCCCTACATATAGTCTGATGCCTGCCTGAGCTACAAGAAATCATCTCCCAAAACAAAACAAAAATCCCCCTAAAACAAAAACTAAAAAATAAGTAAAATGTATCCACATAGTTTAAAACTGAAAAGGTACAAGGTTATGTAAAGTCTCTTACATTCTCGTCTTTTGTTAAGGAGTTAGTTAGAAGGTGACTTAAGCATACATTCTAAACACTAGTTGATTTTCCTATTCGATAGTCTCATCATTACCTTTCCACCTCAGGTACTGCAGCAACTACACTTCCCAGCGAGCCTCCTTGCCACCGGCTTCCTGCACAAGCTTTGTCACAGAAGAGAACTTACTGAGACTTCCACCTCTGGCTCAAACTACAATGTCCAATCACTCAAATAGCCTGCCTTAGATTGCCAGATTCATTTCAATTAAAAAAAAAATCTATAGGAGCTACCCATGAGCCTCCTCACTGCTCCTTAACTGTTTTCTTAGAGCAAGAGTATAGGAGACGGTGGTATTCTGCTTACTGTTCTGGCCATGCCTTTAAAGTAGTCTGAAAATGACGGTTTGAGCTTCTTTCATACCCAGTGATGGTCCCAGTCGCAGGAGGCTGCACGAACATTTTCACACCACAAGGGGGCACTAAGAGTATGAGGAGAGCAAAGCCACGGCTCCTTCCTGGTCGCTCAGCTTACCCTTCAGTTTTACAGACCTTAAGGTCACACACACAAATTAATGATCCTGGTAATATAACATTTTCATTTACCTTACAATAAGTTAGATTTCTGTAAATCTTGTCTCATGTATACTACTTTATATGTGACTGACTTGTAAACCAGGATTGGTTTTGTTGTTTGTCTATTTGGAGACAGGGTCTTACTATGCAGCCCTCACTTTGTAATCTGGGCAGGACTCAAACTCAAAGCAATCCTCCCTCTTCAGCTTCCCAAGTAGCAGGATTACAGGCACACACCAATACACTCAGTTCAATAAACCATTCTGAAGAACTGCCATTAGAACTCACAAGATACCTTGAGGTGAAATAAAGGTGCTCTGTCGTAAAGCACTTTTATACACAATTATACACACACATACGGTGTTTCTTCTGAGTGTAGTAACAAATAGTGACATTTCCAGCTGTCAATCATCAATTACTAACAGAAGCACGGGGCAGGCTTCATCGCCAGGTTTATAACTAAAGTAACAGACTCTGCGTGTCTTCCCCAGGCCCCTGAGTACACAAAGACCAAGGCCCGCAGCCTACAAACCCAGGCGCACTGCTGGGCGGTGCACAGGAAAGCACTATCTCACCCGTAGTCGTCTATCAGGTGTGAGCCCAGCACCACCACATCCAGCTCAAAGAACGCAGGCTCTGTCTTAATGCCGAACATGATCGGGGCGAGTTTGGAGTAATCCGCGCGGTTGCAGGTAGCAACACAAACTCGAAGCTTCCGGTTATTCCCGTTCTTCTCCATGACTTGCTTTTTTTTAGTTGAGAGTTTCTTAAAATAGAGTTCCTAATGATACAAAAATAAAAGTTATTGTTCACAACCAGAATAACTACTAAGTAGGAAAGTAGAACTTTCCAGTTGAAAGTACTGTGGTTCAGTACATGGGCGTCGAATCTTCGCTCCACCCGGCTCCACCTGCACGACACCCTCACTGGGGTGTCAAGCGAGGAACCCCCAGCAGGCTGGCAGACTCTATCCTTTCTCTCACTGGCACACTGGAACACAGTTTCCATTCCAAAGATAAACAAATATCCTCTTTTTAATTATTAGTTTAAAAATACTTAACTAAAAAAAAAAAATACTTGGTATACTCACAAGTGAGCCCAACAGAATAGACTGTTAGAAAATGTGGGTAGAGAATCACCTACTGGTTAATTTCACAAAAGGGAGAGACAGGTCTAGAGAGAAAATTATTGCCCCAAGATTCAAGATCACATCTTCAAAGGGCATGTCTTTGCCCTCACATGACACACTCCCTCAGAAGAGAGATGTTTCTTAGAAACCCTCCAAGACTTCATCTGCACCCACATGCCAGGCCTCAAACGCTCACAGATGGCTCTGCTACGCTTCCCCAAGGCACCTGAAAAGTCAGTGTCCCAGACTGAACTCATTTTCTCCTGCAAAGCTGTTTCTCCTGGTTTGTTCCCTAACTCAGTTATGGACTAAGACTCATCCAAATTCCCTGCTATCCTGCCACTTCCATTCCTCACCAGTACCTCCTGAGTGGGTCAGTTCACCCCTGAGCTCACTGCTTCTTCCTCTTGGTCCCCACCAGCACTTCCCTTAAATAAAAGTCCATTTGTCTTGGGTCTGAGCTAGTGGTCAAAGTGGTGAGCCTATTTCTTGTCCTATCCTTCTCCCACAGACTTTCAAGGTGACATTTACAAGTTCATAGATCCGATTGTCACACCAATCATCACCCCTCACTATGGGATAAAATCCAAAATGCTAATCTGGACCTCAGCCTGCTTTTTAAACCACATCTCTCCAACCTTTACTAGTGTCAAAGCATCCGCGAATCGAAATGCCCATTGCTCACTAGTGGATCTATGCCAGCCTTAGGTCTAAGCGCTGGACCTACAGCTTCCTTAACCTCTTGCCCAGACTCCTACTCAGGCTTCAAAACCCAGCCAAGTGTCACCTCTTCTAGGGAGGCTTCATTAAGCCCCATCCCTCGCAGAGCTACCTCCTTTTCAGCACTGCGGCCCTGCCACATCCATGGAAACACTTTTGTTTAACTCCGTGGCCTACCTACCTCTCCATCTGCCCTCACCCCACACCCTTCACTTACAAAGTCAAAACCAGAGCAAGAGATAGTTGATTTCGGGAACTTGTTTCTATAGGCCATCTATCATGTAACCCCAGCGTTTAGCAGGCTGAGGCAAGGAGGATTCAAAGATCCTGATGTGGAAGGCAATCCAGGCTACACGGTGAGATACGAAATGAGGAAGAGAAAAAGAGACAGTGGGGGGATACAAAGAAGATGGTGGGGGAGGGATTTGTTTTATGGAAAACTTTAAATTTCCCAGTAGCCCATTATTAAGTTTCACCTCATGGACTCTGCCTCAGGGCTTAGGTTTGAGGAAATACAGTAATAATTGAACTTGAACTAGGAATCCAGGCTATGAGGGGAGCGATGCAGCCCCCGAGGCTCAGCAGTCAGCCTATCGAGAGTCTTCTGATGTGGGTACACTTCAGAGTGGAGTTCCCTGATCATGCAAACTGTCCCATAAGAGAGGCCCACTCCAAAGCATAATACCCAGGAAAAGGCTAATTCTACCCAACGAAAAGCCCTTGTAACTAACTGTCAAATGAGCATACTGCCAAGAGTCTAAAGCACTACCTAATCATTAGAGACAAAACCATTCTTCCAAAACAGCCGTCCTAAGTGTCTTGTACACAACCCTCCCTCCACTGAACAAATGTGAACTGACTCAGTTGTGATATTTAATTTGCTGGGTGAGGCAAAGCAAACGATTGGTGTTGGTCAATGTATTATACGTGGAATGGTGAACGTTCCAGCTGGCAGCGCTTTGTTTGCCAGGTTACTGAGCTATCGTCCTAAACAACCGTTAGCCAGCTGTATAAACTATGAAAATACAGTGTTCTTTTTTTTAAGTCAAAACTTTTTAGGAAAATAAAGTAAATCTTAAAACCTTTCAAAGAGGAGTATTTCTTGAATTTTAAAAATCAATTATTTCATACTGGACATGGTGGCACACACCTTTAATCCCAGTACTTGGGAGGCAGAGACAGGCAGATCTCTGTGAGTTCCAAATCAGCCTGGACTACATGCAAGTCCCAAGTCATCCAGAGCTCCATGGTAAGACCCTATCTCAATAAACAAACAGATAAATAAATAAATAAATGCACAAATCATCCAGAGCTCCATGGTAAGACCCTATCTCAATAAACAAACAGATAAATAAATAAATGCACAAATTCATGATTAGGTGGTGTGTTCGCATGGCTTCAAATGAAAAGGTCACACCACACCTCAGAATAAAAGGTCTGCCAGGCTGTTCTCTCAGCCACGTGGCTCTTCTCAGCGGCTCACGGTACTGGTTTGCCTTCATTTCCGTCTTTTCTTTTCCGTCTCCTCTCCTTGTCCCTAACACTCGTTATTTTGTTTTCTTGGTTTTTTGTTTTTGTTTGTTTTTTGAGACAGACCTATGTAGCTCTGGCTAGTCTGCCCTGGCACTCATTACATCAGTCTCCAACTCATGGCAATCCCCGTGAAAGCATCCAAAGTGCTGGAATTATAGGCATGTACCATCCTCCTATATATAGGTATTTATTTATAGATATATAGCATGCAATTGGTAACATTTTACAAGCTATTGCTACATTCTTTACTTTTAAAATATTTATAATTATGTTTCTGAATTAAATGGGAACAAGAAAAATTTAAAGACAATGGAAATATCAAACCAACTGTGCAAGGTATCAGCTTTTCAAATAAATGAAGAGTGTAAGAGCCTTGAAAATAAACACGGAATGAACAAGAACTTACAGTCTTTAATCTGTGTGGGGCACTGCACAGAAAACTGAGATGGGTGTGGAGCTGAGAAAGGTCTCGTTTCTGGCTTTAGGAAAGAACATTGTGGAGGGTGGCCCAGAACACAACAGACCTCAACCATTCCGCTTTCAAAGCAGGAGCAATGGAAATCAGAAACTTTTACAAACTATCTGTTATTTATTCTGGATGAAGTATTCCCAACAGTACTTTTTAAAAAAAATCTGTTCTTTGTTTTGTTGAGACGGGGGTCTATCTATATACCCCTAACTGTCCTGGGATTTTCTCTGCAGACCAGGCTAGCCTGGAGCCTCCTGAGACCCACCTGTCTCTGCTTCCTGAATGCCAGGTTTAAAGACTTGCACCACTAAAGACACATGTTTTTATACTGAAGGATAGGAACCAGCATCTTCACCACTAATATGGGATGAGTAAGGCGACAAAATTGACTCAAACTACTTAAAGGTAATTTATGCGTCATAAAGTACAATGTAAAACAAGATCGGATTTACTTCTTTACATGGTGGAATACTAGACAAAAATTAAAATTAATCAACTATACCTATATTTGTCAGTGCATATTGTGTATACCCATCCCAAAGTCTGAGGCCCCAAACATTGCAAAATGCAAACAGTTTTGAGCACTCGAGCCAGTGAGATGGCTGGCTGCATCGGTGAAAGTGGAGGTCAAAGGACTCCAGCAGACATGTGGTGGCCCACGTCTTTAATCCCAGCACTCGGGAAGCAGAGGCAGGCGAATCTCTGTGAGTTCGAGGCCAGCCTGGTCTACAAGAGCTAGTTCCAGAGCAGGCTCCAAAGATACAGAGAAAACCTGTCTCGAAAAACCAAAAAAAAAAAAAAAAAATGGACAAACTCCAATATCATTTCTCCAAGCTGAAGCAGAGTTAGCTAGAACACACAGACAAGGAGAGCAAGGGTGTGCTTCTTTAAGCCTTCTGGGCTAGGGTGGGGGACACGTCAGGAACACAACAAATCAGCAGGAAGGAAAGGCTGCCTGGGCCAAGACAATAAGGGAAATGGGAGGACACGAGGGTTTTAGAAAATGCCCAACCCAGAGACCACCTGCAAGGACTCCCAAATCTAGGCCATCCCATTCCAACAGCAGCAGTCAGCTGGCTTCCCCAGAGCTTTTTACTTCGCTTTTTCTGCCAATGCTTTGCCTGCCTCACAGAACAACCTCACCAACTCCCTGCTACACTTTTACCTTGTTAGAGACAGGCTGTCTGTAGTCTCCCCGCCCCCACCCCCCACCCCCGGGAACTCAATGCTTTGGATGGCCGCTCGAATTCTACAACTGGTTTTACCGGGTTCTGAGAACCTAAACTCAGGTCAAGTTTTCAGCTTCACACCCTCCAGCAACCACCGCCAGCCATCTCCCCGGGTCCAAGAAATGGCAATGCTCACACACCGCGTTCAACTCAGTCGTGCTTTATGAACGTTGCAAAAGATGGTAATGTCAATGTCCCAACCACGAGAGTGTTTTCTGTACGTAAGATTGTGCGAGAAGCCACCAGTCACACTGTAAACACTGCTAAGTGCTTCCACCTCGCAGTGTGCTAACAGAACGTTATAAGTAAGCATCTTTCAATCCTATCTCATTCGCTCCGCTACACGGTGGGAAGAAATCGTCTTGCTCTAAATTACAGGTAAACATAGTTAATAACTGACAGAACCATCTTCCTGCACTACACACCCTCTGCCTTGTGTGTACATTCCACAAACACCCACGAGCGCCAACCTTTCCGGAGAACTTGACACACACCTTCCTTTCACGCAGAGCGGATGGAACTCACCGCAAAAAAACGGGGTGCGGGGTTCTCAGCACCCCGCTGCCCCGCTATAATCCAGTCTGTCGATCCTTCCAGAGCCCCTACAGTTGGGCTAAACCATTTTCTTTACGGTTAAACTGTACCCCCGCCACACCCCTCCTATCTGAGGAGCAAAGCCTAGCCCTGTGCTCTAGCGATTTTACAAGACTGTTCGGGCATGGGTATAAACGTCGATCTCATTTCCAAGGAAGGCCAAGAGTCCAGATGGTCCCTGCTGGGCGGACCTCCGAGACCGTCTCCCAGATCAAACTCCATCCACCCGGGGCAGGGGTGGCCTGCACCTCTCACGCCTCCGCCCCGGGCCCCAGGGCTGCGCTGCCCGCTGCCCGCGGGGACGGACAGGAGCCTGGCCAGGCCTACCTCCTCACGCCCCGGTTCCCATTCACCCGCGCGCTAAGCCTGACAGCTCCGGGGTCACGCGTCAGAGCCCCGCACCCGGCGGGAGAGGCGCCCTGCCGCGCAGTCCCGGGGCATCCAGCGCAAGGCCCACAGGTGCAACGGGAGCTGTCGGAGCGCGGCACAACGCTCGTGAGTCACCGACTGACGTGTGGCCCTCGCCGCGTTAGTTCCCCCTGGCGCCACCTCAGCACTTAGTCAGCGTGCTTCCAGCCGGCTACACCGCGAGTCCGGGCCAGCGCACCCCGTGGCTTCCGCTACTCCCGCGCCGCCGCTCGATGACTCGGCGCTCCACCCGACCGCTGTTCCTGCAGGCGTCCCGCCCCCTCCCCCCCACTCCCCACTCCAGCGGAGCGCCGAACCATCCATCGCTCCGCCCTGTCTCGGCCTCGGTCCTGCCCCGCCCCCCGCCTCCCCGCCGGAGCATTTCTGTTAGCCCCGGGCGATTGCGCGGAGCTCCTTCCGCTGTCGTGTCAGCTCCGATAGAGGCGTCCACTCGGTCTGCTGATCCTGGGGGTGTTCTCTCTTCTGCCGAAGCCCACTGTGAAGCCCGAGTTTTCCACGAGATGGTTGTTTCAGCCTTGCACTCAAGCTGAGAGTCATCTCATGGACCAAGCACCAGTCCAGAGTGGTCTCTGGGATTAAGCCTGGCCACGCCTGCCAGGAGGCTCCGGTGAAGTGCGGAGTGACGAGACGCGTGTATTAGCTGAGCATTCTATTACCGAATTTGGGTGTCACTGTGCCCCGAAAAGCCAGGTTCAGCCACCTAATCTCCATAAGTCAACGAGAACAGCAGAAATAATAATAATAATAATAATAATAATAATAATAATAATAATAATATAATTCAATGTGACCATATTGCGAAGAGGAACAAGGATGCGACCTCCCCAGGTTCATTTTGGAACCCCTAAACTGAAGCTATAATATATAGGGAGAGTTGGAGATGTACATATCTAAATGGTCCAGACCAAGCTGTAGCCCTGTCTATTACTGTCTGGATTCCAACCTCTCCAGGAAAGCGCCCAGGATTCAGCCTTGTCCTCCTCCCAGCATGAGATTCGTGGGGAAATTCCAGCTTTGAGTCCTTTATTGCAATAGTCTGATAGATAGACTGAGGGACTCAGATGTCTCTAGAATATCTTCATCTCTGCCATGTTGCAGCTCCAAGACTCAGGAAGGGGAAGAGGGGCCTGCTCAGTTAGCTCTTACTGAAGTGTTTGGGTATTGTTTTAAGATTTTATTTTTAGTGTGTGTGTGTTTGAGGTTAGTGTATATTAGAGTGCAGGGGCCCTTGGAGTCCAGAAGAGGACATCTGAGACCTGGGACTGGAGTTACAGGCAACTGTACCTCCCGACAGGGTGAAGCTGACCACAGCTTGGAGCAGGAGAATGAGAAGCTGGACAAGTAGTCTGAGCAATATAACTGCACCCATGTCTCAAATTATAACAAGTGAAACACTGAAAACATTCTTTAGTTTTCTGACACAGGGTCTTACACTGTACCTAGCTAGCTGACCCTGCCCTAGGATTCACTGTATAGTCCAGACTGGTCTCAAACTCACATCAGTCCTCCTGCCTCAGCTTCCAGATTCTGGGATTAGAGGCTTGGTCCACCAGTCTGACTAAGTGACACTATTTAAACAATCTAGCAATCCACTGGGGTTTCTTGCTATAAAATAATTGCAAACCGCATCACACTTTGCAGCTTGTGACCTATTTCAGTCAAGGGTGAAGCTTGGGTTTGCATGGTATTTATGCAGCCTTGTTAGACCCAGCAAGGGTCACATCATCCTGGAAGTACAGTGAGTGGTTTTTGTACATGGAGGTGTGTGCCACCGTCTACCTTCCTTTCTGAGGTCAGAGTAATCTTCTGTAAGTTAACCAAGTCGTCATTTGTATCTGCTCTGCTAATACACCTCTCGGGCAGCTGGGTAGAGAGGGATGAGAGGCGCTCATCAAGAACTGGTGCCAGGGAAATTGGGCTGAAGTAGATAGAAGTATGATTTATTGGCTATAAGACTGGTGAAACTTATGATTGATTAGTTATTAGGAATGAATGCAGAATAGCTTCCAGGTTTCTAATTTTAGTAATGTCTGGTTTGTTGTGGCACTTAATAGGGTGACTGAGGCTAGGGTGATAAGCACAAAATGCTTGGCCACACCTGAAAACTCCGTCTCTAAAGGAACATCTTCGAGTATCCATTATCTGCCCGTCATGAGTGCATTGGAGACCATGGAAGATGTTTAAGAGAGGCATCTGGCTTTTAAAGTTACTTATATATTACTACATAGCCAGTATTGAAAGTTAAACTAACTTCAAAAAACAGTGTTTAGCTGGGCATGGTGGACCACATCCAGAATTCTACCAGACTTTCAAAGAAAAGCAATGTCAATACTCCTCAAATCATTTCACAAAATAGAAATAGAAGGAAGCTTGTCAAATTCATGAGACCACAGTCACCCGATACACAAACCACACAGATTCAACAAAGAAAAAGAATTACAGATCAATTTCCCTTGGTAACACAGATGCAAAAATATTCAACAAAAACTTGCAAACTAAATC
>JAQHUG010000048.1:4265472-4289583 GCA_028555095.1 Dicrostonyx torquatus
GGAAACAACACCCTTCACAATAGCCACAAAAAGCATAAAATACCTTGAGGTAACTCTAGCAAAGCAAGTGAAAGATTTGTATGACAAAAACTTCAAGTCTTTGAAGAAAGAAATCGAAGAAGATATCAGAAAATAGGAAGATCTTCCATGTTCATAGATCAATAGAATTAACATAGTAAAAATGGTTATCCTACCCAAAGCAGTCTGCAAATTCAATGCAATCCCCATCCAAATTCCAACACAATTCTTTACAGACCTTAAAAGGACAATACTCAACTTCATATGGAAAAACAAACAAAGAAAGAAAAAAACCCAAGATAGTTAAAACAATTCTGTATAATAAGAGAACTTCCTGAGTTATCATCATCCCCGATTTCAAACTGTACTTCAGAGCTATAGTATTTAAAACGGCATGATATTAGCATAAAAACAGACACGTTGATCAATGGAATTGAACCGAAGACCCAGACATAAATCCACACACCTATGGACACCTGGTTTTGATGAAGAAACCAGAAATGCACAATGGAAAAAAATAAAGCATCTTCAACAAAGAGTGCTGCTCTAATTGGATGCCTGCATGTAGAAGAATGTAATTAGAACCATATCTATCACCCTACACAAAACTCAAGTCCAAGTGGGTCAAAGACCTCAACATAAAGCCAAATATTCTGAACCAAATAGAAGAGAAAGTGGGGAAATAGCCTTGAACGCACTGGCACCACTTCATGAACAGAAAGCTGACAGTGGAGGCACTACTCAATAATCAACAATAAATGAGACATCATAAAACTAAAAAGCTTCTATAACACAAAGAACACCATCAATGGGACAAAAAGGCTGCTTATAGATGGGAAAAGATTTTCTCCAACTACATATCTGACAGAGAATTATTCTCCAAAATATATAAAGAGCTTAAGAAAGTAGACATCAACAAATCAAACAATCCAATTAAAAATGGTATAAATATCTAAACAGAGAATTATCAACAGAATATCAAACGACTGAGAAAAACTTAAAGAAATGTTCAACATCCTTAGCCATCAGGGAAATGTAAATCAAGATGACTCTGAGATTCCTTCTTAGACCTGTCAGAATGGCTAAGATAAAAAGGAAAAGTGGCAGATCATTCTGGTGAGGATGTGGAGCAAGGGGCACACACCTCCATTGCTGGTGGGAGTGCAAACTTGTATGGCCACTTTGGAAATTAATATGGCAATTTCTCAGAAAACTGGGAATTGATTTACCTCAAATTCCAGCTATACTATTCTGGGCATATACCCAAAGGACATGCCATCCTACCACAAGAATTCTTTCTCAATTACGTTCATAGCAGCTTGATTCATAATAACCACAAACTAGAAACAACCTAGCTATCTCTCAACCAGAGAATTGATAAAGAAAATGTGGCACATTTACACAATGGAGTACTACTCACTTGTTAAAAACAATGACGTCATGAAATTTGCTGGCAAATGGATAGAACTACAAAACAAACAAACAAACAAACAAACCATACTGAGTGAGATAACCCAGACCCCGAAAGACAAACTTGACATGTACTCACTTAAGATTGCTATTAGTTGTAGAGTTAAGGATAACCAGGCTACAAATCACAGACCCAGAAAGGCTAAGCAACAAGGAGGCCCCAAGATGGAACACATGGATCTCCCTGGGAAGGAGAAATAGATTTTTCAGGTGTAGTGGGAGTGTGTGGGAATGGGAACAGAAGGGATGTGGAGGGATGGAGGGAGAGAGTACCGGGAGAGATGACTGAAATCTGGGGGGTATGTAGGGGGATGTGGAAATCTAGTGCAGTATAAAGTCCCTGGAACCACCAGAATGACTCTAACAAAGACTATCCCAGTAACGCGGGTACAGAGCCCTAACCAGCCGTCTTCTAGAAGCAGGGTAGGCTTCCAGCAATGGAACTGGGACAACAACCCAGCCACAAAACCTTTGACCTGCAATCTCTCCTGCCTGCGAGGTGTGATGGGGTCATGGTGGGGAGAGCTTGTTGGGTGGTCAACCGATGACTGGTCCACCTTGAAGCCAGTGACATGAGAGGGAGCCCATGCCTGACACTGCCTGGATGGCAGGAATCAGAGGTTGGACAGCCTGGAGATCCAGGATAAATCAAACATAACTGTCAAAAAAAAAAAGTCAATGAAATGATTCCTAATAATAGTCTGCTATATTCGTAGATTGGTTCCTAGCCCAGTTGTCATCAGAGAGGCGTCATCCAGCAACTGATGGGGGCAGATGCAGAGAACCCACAGCCAGACACTAGGCAGAGACAGAGAAACCCTGCAGAAGAGGGGGAAGAAGGATTGTAGGGGCGAGAGGGGTCGAGGACACTTCTGGAACATGGCCCACAGAATAAATTAAGCAGTGCTCATAGAAGCTCAGAGAGACTAAAGTGGCAGTCATGGGCCCTGTCTGAGCTAGGTCCTCTGCATGTACATTGTGCTTGTGTAGCTTGGTGTTCTTGTGGGAGTGAGGGTGTTTCTGACTCTTTTTATCTGCTTTTGGGACCCTTTTCCTCCTATTGGATTGCTTTGCCCAGCCTTTATATGAGGGTGTATACCTAGTCTTCTTGTAACTTGTTATGCCATGTCCAATTAATATTCCTGGGAGGCCTGCTCTTTTTTTTTTTTTTTTTTTTTAAGGGAAACGGAGAAGGAGGGGATCTGAGGGACAGGGGAGGCAGGGGAAGTGGGAGAAGTGAAGTGAGGAGAAACTTTAGTCAGGATATAATGAGAGAAGAATAAAATAATGTTTAATGTTTATTTTTATTTATCATAAGATTCAGATACTACTAGCATAATGCTTAGTTTTGTACTTCATATTATACATTTCATATGCATGTACTTAATATTCATGTGCTTACTATGAATGCGCTTTTCGTATGCATGTTACACAGCAATATGGTTCCATAACCTTAATGCTTAAGAGTGTACCTAGAGCAAGATGTGATTACACCTGTACCACCTGCACATGCGAGGTGGGGGCGGGAGGAGCAGTTCAGGTTATCCTGAGCTACATAGTGAATTTGAGGCCAACAGGGGTTACACGAGACCCTGTCTTTAAAAAAATAAAAAGTAAAGCAAGGAAAAAGAAGAAAAAAAGGCTGTATACAGGGGCATAATGTAAATTAATATAAATGGAAACACACTTTTAAAACCACAGGCCATAGATGCAGCTCAGTGGTGGAGAGCTTGCCTAGCATGTGTGAGGAGCTAGGTTCAATCCCAGCGCAGAAAACAAAACAAAACAAAACACTTTTTAAGACTCCAAATATACTTAAGACAGTTCTAAGTTGTTATGTGTTCGTTTGTTGTCGTTTAACCAATTTAAAAATCTTGTATTTCTATATGTAAGCAGTTAGTAAGGTGTTTGTCATCTAACATTAAATGAAATGACCTCATCTTTTGAATTTCAGAATTTCAGAACTGCACAAGAACCTCCAAGGACTTGTCTCTCAGTGTGCAGATCATTTTTCTATGTGGCTCTTCTAGTCAGCAGTGTGAACTGGCACACCCAAAGCCTTCCCAAGCACGGCCATTTGCCTGCTTTCGTTACTCTGAGCTAAGAACTTACAGTTTATGATATAATATAATATAAATAAGATCACTTTTTGTTGGTTTTTGTTCTTCGAGACAGGGTTTCTCTGTGTAGCTTTGGAGTGTGTCCTGGAGCTCACTCTGTAGACCAGGCTGGCCAAACTCACAGAGATCCGCCTGCGTCTGCCTCCCAAGTGCTAGGAATAAAGGCGTGCGCCACCACCGTCCGGCTAAAATGAGATCTTTCTATAGCTGACCCATCGGCTGCAGCATATGTGGAAACATCAAAACATAGACTATGAAGAATTACTAAGCCTTCTCTTGGAAGGCGAGCCCTTTCTAAGGGGATCCTGATGGATACTTAGCTGGCCATTTTGGCAACATTTCTTACCACATGGACTTGTTTTGTTTTTTTACTTGGTGATTTAATTATTATAAAATACTCCCCTGCTCTGTGTATGCTACCCATTGTAGTAGTAACTGCTTATGATCTATGTCCAGGGCTCATAACAACTTCCAGGTGTCTGTTCTAGTGCTCCTGTTTAGTTTATTGATCATTTTGTCTTTTGAAACAGAGTTTCTCTACATAGTCCTAGCTGTAGTAGTACATAGTCTCATTATGTAGACCAGACTGGCTTCAAACTCAGAGAGATCCACCTGCCTCTACCTCCTAATTGCTGGCCTTAAAAGGCATGCATCACCATGCCCTGCAGACCTCTTTTGTATATAAGCAGATCAGAAACCCAGAAACTCAATGACATAGCAAGTTGGAGGGCACCTTGGAATATGTTAGACACTAGTCCAGAAAAGGGGGCAAGTACTGGGGATGTAACTCAGTTGACAGAGTACTTACCTGGCATGCATGAACCCTAGGTTCAACCTTTGGTATCATATAAAACTTGACAAGATAGTGCCTGCTTGTAATTCCAGTATTCAACATGTAGAAGCAGGAGGTTCAGAAGTTCAAGGTCCTTCTTGAATATACAGTGAGTTTGAAGTCTGGAATACATGAGACTCAGATCTCATAAAAATAATAATAATAAAAAGAACATAAAGAAAATGTCAGCTGGAGGTTTATATCAGTGTTAAGAGTACTTGCCTGGGCTCAATGCCCAGCATTATGCAAGAGGTGGGGGGAGGCATGAGATCAGCTTGGCAAAGCTCTTGGATATGTGTAGGACAGAGGTTACCCTGGGTATTATTCCTGGGAGTATTCATCTGTGATTTTTTTTTTTTTTTTTGGAGACAGGATCTCTCATTGGCCCGGTGCTCACTGATTAAGTCAGGCTGGCTAGTCAGCAATCTCCAGAGATCCACCTGTCTTACCTCCCCAGCACTGGAATTATAGGCTTGTACCACAGAACTTAGCATTGGGGGACGGCACTGAATGTCCATTTATTTATCTATTTATCATATTTAGTGATCCTTTGGGAACTTTACATCATGCACCACAATCCCACTCATCTCCATGCCCTCCCATATCCTCCCTCCACCCTTGTAATCTCCCCCCCCAAAAAAAATAAAGAATAAAAATTAAAACTTGGGAAAAAAAAGTCTTGCCGGCCTCTCTGGGCATGACCTGCTCCTCTACCAATGGCAGCTTTCCTCACACCCGTCCTAGCTGTCAAGTCTCCAGCTCCACTGTGCAGTTACCATTCTGCTCCTCTGTCTTACTGGCCTCTCAATCACACATCCATTTGTCATGATGGCATTAGAAGCTGTGGTGTGTCACACAGGAGACCCTTTGGCCCAGACAGCTTTACTTGCAAATGTTGATTGCACTGAGTCATTGGTCTGGCTCATGCCCCTTAAAGGTGCTTCAGCAGCGTAGATGCTGGGGTCCAATTCTGCATTTGGGCCTGGGTGGTAGCTGAGTTGGTCAGGCTGCCAGCTCCCCTGTGCCCATGCCACTGGAGCCAGCTCTCCTGTGCTTCCCAGGCAAGGGACAGGACCAGCTCTCCCTCAGCCACACCTCTGCCTCCACATTGCAGGTGAGGAGGGGCTTTAGGCAACAGTACAGACCACGGACATCTGCATGGCTTTTGGTGAAAACACAGGCCATATACTTCAACACAGACCCCAGCTGTAGTAGGGCCACAGATCCAGACACGGCACTTGGCAGCAGCATGGGCCTGGACATCAACATGGCCTCAGGAGGCAGCGTAGGCCACCAGATCAATATGGCCACCTGCAGCGGCACAGCCTACAGACATCAACATGGCTTCAAGCAGTAGCACACACCATGGACTCCTGAATGGTTTTCAGTGGTAATGAGGGCCATCGACATCAACACAGACCCCGGCTGTGGCGGGGTCACAGACCTAGCCCCTCGGCAGCAGTATGGGCCTGGGCATAACTATGGCTCAGGTGGCAGCACAGGCCTCTCACATCAGGATGTTCCTCACCGCCATCACGTATCCAGTTCTGCCTCTCTTCACAGCACACAAACCATTTCATGTTTTTCATGTAAACATTAGGTTTCTAACTCATGTCCTCATGCCTGCCAGCTCATGTCCTCATGCCATACCAACTGAGCTATCTCCCTAGCCCATGTAACTAGCTAGTACTCTCTCTCTCTTTCTCTCTCTCTCTCTCTCTATATATATATATATATATATATATACATACGTGTGTGTGTGTATTACTGAGGCATCAATAAATAACTAAATCAAGTGTTGACTTTGCATTTTCCTGAAATAGAAACTATCACTAAGTTAAAAAAAAAAAAAGCAAACAAACAAACTATCAGTGCCTACTCAGAAGGTGTAGCTCCCGTCTCTCTTTGGAGTCTTGAAGAAGATAATCACGGGCTGGAAAAAGTGAGTGATCAGATGGGCATGGTGAATTAGGCCTGCCTGGAATCCTAGCCCTCTAGAGACAGACAATCAACATGGGTTAGAGCCAGCCTGGACTACATGAACTACAGAGTATCCTGGACTACAGAGTGAGTCCCTATTTCAAAACCAAAACAAACAAAAACTGAGTAGTCAATTACCATATCCATCTGAATATTCATATGGAGCTATCAACCTTCATTTATTTGCTCTCACAATACTTTGGATTGACAGGGGGTCTGAGTGTCTGGGGGTAAAGCAGGCTGTACACTCTATTGTTTATACTCTCCTCATGAAGTGGAATAAGGTAGAAAAAACCCAACTTTTAGTACGGGTTTGTTGCCAAGCATGACTTCACTTGCTACCTGGAACAGAAAGACCCAAACAATGGGTCATTGCTTTGAACAACCTGACTGACTCATCTTGCTTGCTCACCTCAGATTGTGGCCTTAGAGTAAGTATAAAATGGGAACACAAACTGGACCCAGCACTGGGGCCTTTCAGACACTGTCCTGGCTTCGGCTCGCCGTGACACCGCCTCTCTTCCACTCTCATTGGTGCTGGAGTGTTTACTCCTGAAAGGTTTCTGGAGCGTTCAGAATAGAGAAGGGCTCCTATTGCACTAAGTGGCCTTCTGCAGCTGTGTTACACAAAGAAGCTGTGTTCCTACCACCCAGGAAATGTCAAAAGGGTTAATTAAGATTACGTTGTCTGAGTGCCGGGCAGTGGTGGCGCACGCCTTTAATCCCAGCACTCGGGAGGCAGAGGCAGGCGGATCTCTGTGAGTTCGAGACCAGCCTGGTCTACAAGAGCTAGTTCCAGGACAGGCTCCAAAGCTGCAGAGGAAAACCCTGTCTCAAAAAACCAAAAAAAAAAAAAAAAAAAAAAAAAAAAAAAAAAAAAGATTACATTGTCTGAGCCGGGCAGTGTAGGGCGCTGGTGGCGCATGCTTTAAATTCCAGCACTCAGGAGGCAGAGATAGGCAGATTTCTGAAGGGCCAGCCTGGTCTACAAGAGCTAGTTCCAGGAAAGCTAGGGCTGTTACACAGAGAAACCCTGTCTCGAAAAACTAAAAAAAAAAGAGAAAATTACATTGTCTGAGCAGCACTTAGCCTACTCTGTAAAGTTCCAGTTCAGTGAGAGTGAGAGATACTGCCTCAAAACAAAACAGAACAACGTGAAAAATACTTGAGGAATGCCAGCTGAGGATGACCTCTGACCTCTACACAGTTGTGTACAATGTGCAAGTTGGCCTGCATTTACATATGCACTCACACACATGAATACACACACACATACACACACACACACACACACACACACACGACTGATTATATTGGCTGAAAGAATTCGGAAACATCCTAAAGCATCAACTTTGTTTGAGATTAAAAGATAGGCTGGCAAAAAGACTGGTTTGCATGACTGCAACACGAGCCTTTTGAAACTTATGTTTCAGAGCCATTTAATGATTCTTCATTGCTGCAGTTGCCACTCACCAAGCTTTTCACAGGTCCATGATGGTAAGCCGACTCTAGGCTAGTATTCCCAGCTACAGAAGAGACATGCAAATAAACACAATGTTGTTGGTTTGTTTCTGTGGAATATCATTCTTTAATTGGGAATTTAAAATGCAATTTTCGCTATGGACTATGAAAATAAATCGTTCTATCTAGATGTTCGAGAAATGGTATAAGCAAGGAAACACTCACACATTCCTGATGTGGGGTTTCCCCTCTGTATGCTGTGAATACCATTGGTTAATAAGGAAACTGCTTTGGGCCTACTGCAGCACAAAACAAGGCAAGGTGGGAAATCCAAGCCATAGAGAAGGAGAGAGTAGGCGGTGTCAGGGAGAAGCTATGTAGCCACTACAGGAGACAGACACTGGACGCTGGACAGAACCTTACCGGTAGGCCACAACCATGTAGCAATGCATAGATTAACAGAAATGGATTAACTTAAGATGTAAGAAATATGCATACGCTAATAGACCAAGCAGTGTTTTAATTAATACAGTTTCTGTGTGGTTATTTCAGGTCTGGGTGGCAGGGAACGAACAAGCAGCCTCTGCCTACACATTCTTTGCTAATAAAAGTTTAAAAATTTGTACTTCCTGGAAAAAAAAAACTAGTTTGCTTTTAACTTTGGCTCTACAATATAAAGTTGAGTCAACATAATTGTTCTCTAAAATAACATCTCAGTGAAAATTATACAAGTTTGTTCTGTTGAATTTCCTGGTACTTAACTACGGTCAACAGTGTTCAGTATCCACAAACCTTGGGAGAGACTTCATGATGTCCCAACAGAGGCTAAGGAGATTATCCGGGACTGGCTCACAACTGAGGGACGACCCAGGAACGACCCATGTTCTCTGTATAAACGCCATGTGTTAATCAGCTGTGCCCCCTCGAGCATCCAAGTCACATTTGGTAGCAAGCATGCAGCTAAGGTTGAAGGAAAGGCTCCACAGGATCTTGCTGTGTAGCTCAGGTTGGCCTCCACTCTGCAGCTCAGACTGCCATCAGACTTGCTGTCCTTCCTTCCACCTTAGTCCATGAATGCTGAGATTACAAGAATGTGACACCAGGTGGTTCAAGAGGGCTGTTTAATATCTGAGTGAAGCTGGACATAGTGGCTCGGTCTTGGAGAAGGCCTTGAGTCCAGGAACTCAAGACTAGCCTAGGCTATATCGTCAGACTCCATCTCAACAAAGCAACGCTATACGAATGTGTAAGGCATTTCCAAATAAACATAATTAACATCTCTAAAGCCTTGGCATCTGTTCTGCATCTTCCGTGCCCTTACTGGGATAACATCAATTCTATGTTTCAGGTCACTTCTTTTTCTTCTTTACATCTTGTCCTGTCTGTGAATGTGGGCACTGCTGTGATTGGGCTTCAGCCCTTCCCTGGTCCTCTATATACTGTGTTCTCAGAACTTTTATTCTTAGGCTTTCCATTTGGACTTCCATGTAGATGAAGCCTGGATACCCACTCCAGGAGCAGCCTCCCCAGTCTGGGTCCACACTTAGAGTTGCCATCAAGGTACTCCCCCACCTCAAACTCAGTACACAGAGATTTTGGTTCCATTTTCCCCCTTGCCTCATTTTTTCTCTTCTCTTTTTTCTTTCTCTCCTCTCCTCTCCCCCACTTCCCTTCTCCAGGATCTCACGTTCACCAGGCTAGCCTCAACACTCACTCGACAGCCTTGAATTTTTAATATCCCTGTCTCACTTCCCTTCGCTGGGCTACTTCACCATGCTCAGGTTTATGTGGTGCTGGGGGTTGAGCACAGGGCTTTTCCAACACTAGACAAGCACTCTACCAGCTGAACTACACCCCAGCCTGAGGCTCTCGGCCTTCAGCGCTTCCTTTCTGTTCCTGCGGCTGTGCTGAGCTGAACCTGTCTTTGCCTCTTGTGCCTTACCCGGATTTCAAATCCTATTTATTCTGGAACTTAATATGAACTCTATCCAAAGATAACCCTATCTCCATTAGATTTCTGTAGCATTTGGCTTGAGAACCCATTTCATATTTATTAATTGTCTGGCGCTTTAAAATGGCTATTTTTACAACTGTGGTGTTTAGCTTCACTGGTGGTATTCTGTGAAAACCAGTCATACCAGCTACTTTCCTTACCTGTGACCTTGTTCTCTAATCAGATCCCAAGTTCTCTGAAGCTAGTCCTACCTGCTTCTCTCTGAGGGTCCCCGAATCAGTACCTATGTAATGTAAGCAATCAGTACCTATGAAATGTAGTCAACAAAAACTGAGACATCCAGAGTGGTCCTGCAGCACATCTTCGGTTTCTCTCTATGGCCCACATCACTGTGTAATCAACCTCTTTGGTCATCCTCTATCAATTAGGCTTAAATACCCCTTCCTAAAAATAAACACTATAATCATGGTGTGTGCATATGTATCTGCACACTCATGCATGCTATGGCAGACGTGTGGAAGTTGGAGGACAATTTTGGGGAAGTGATTCTCTTCCTCCATTGTGGGATCTGGGGATCAAACTCAGGTTGTCAGGCTTGCACAGCCAGCACTTTTATCCACTGAGCCGTCTAGCTGGCTCCACAGTGTTGCCTCGTCTTTATAATGATTGAGTATGAAAATTAGTAAGCTGAAGAACAAGGAGAAAGTCAGTGTTGTTATAAGACAGAGGTGTGGAGGCAGAAAGTAACCGGAGACGTGACTGAGAGACGGGTCAAAGGAGATGTGACCGAGCTATGGATCAAGGCCATATCAGCAGGGCCGTGCGTGTTCCACTGTAAGGGAGTTGGGCATTCTCCTCTCTGTATTTTGAATTATAGCCGATAGGTTGGGAAGAGGGGGGACTAGAGGAAAATGGTATTTCCAAGTGATGGTAGAGGAATTAAGAAATAGAATCCTGCTGGGTGTGGTGGCACACACTTGGAATCCTAGCACTTGGATCTGAAGTGGGAAGATCTCTGTGAGCTCCAGGACAGCTGGGGCTGCACAGTGAGATCCTGACTCAAGAGAGAGAGGAGCGAGAGGGGAGGGAAGAGGAAAGGAGAGACAGAATGAATCTTGAGAATGGAATCCAAAGAATGTGGAGGAAGAATGGATAGAGCCAGATGGTAGAAATGATAGCGGGGGTGGGGGCCAGCCTTCCTAGTTCAATATGTGGGCCATTGGCAATGCCGTTTTCTGAACCCGAAGAGAGACAGACTTGGGGTTGAACTCTGGATGGGAAGGTGGATGCTCTCGTTTTGGATTTGTTGAGTCTTTAGAACCTTAGGAGATTTTCATGCAGTTAAGGATCCAGAGGAAACAAGGGTTAGAAATACAGATTTGTCGTGAACATGATTAATTCCACTACCTAATACCTATTTTGCTTTGGTTTGTTTGTTTCTAATATACTTCTCACTCAGTTCAAGGCACCGCCTAACTATCCTTCTGGTTTTGTTTTGTCTTGGTTTTGTTCTTATTGTTTTTTCCAGCTGAGTTTCCCACATCTGGGGAAATCTCAGGAACAGACACATGTGGAGTACAATGGATAAACCTTGTCCAGCATGGGAATGTACTGGATAAACCTCTTCTTGGGAAAGCCACCTTTGTGACTATGGTATGTCCCCCTGCCAGGTAAGTGTCCAGCTATACATTTTGCCATCCCTGTTTCTCTGCCCTGACTCCCAGTTGCTTTTGGTCAATTCTTTTTTATTTTATTTTATTCTTTGTAATTAATTAATTTATTTATTTTTATTTTTATTTATTTATTTTGGTTTTTCAAGACAGGGTTTCTCTGTAGCTTTGGAGCCTGGCCTGGAACTAGCTCTGTAGACCAGGCCAGCCTCGAACTCACAGAAATCCGCCTGCCTCTGCCTCCCGAGTGCTGGGATTAAAGGCGTGCGCCACCACCCCCCGGCTAACTCTTTTTCATAAAGTTGTCTTCTGTACTTGAAAGTTCCACATCCATGGATCTAAAGAATTATCGATAGGAGTATTTGGGGGAAAATGTGTTTGTGCTAGAATGTGTGGGCTTCTTTCCTTGTCATTATTTATCAAATAATACAGCATAAGGACTGCATAGTGTTTCCACTGTACTGAGTGCTGTAATGACTAGAGGAGACGTAGCTGTACAGGGGATGTGAGAAGGTCATCGCCGTGTGAAAACACCCTCATTTTCTACAAGGGGCTTGAACATCTCCAGGTTCTTGAGAGCCTTCATGCACCCTGGATCCCATCTCCCTGCAACCAAAGGTTGTTTGCTATTTGTTTGTTACATGTTTTGACTGTCTGGATCTGGACAGTTAGACTCAGACATCATGAAACTGAATTTAATAAGGTAGAAAGTTCTGTGATACTTTGTCCTGAACATGAGTGTGCCTTTCTGGACCTGTCCCCTTTCTCACTCACTCCCGCCATCCCCACAACCCGAGCACCTGTTCTCCCTCCAGCAACTCTTATCTTAACGTGTTCCTAAGGTTTCTTAAACTACTTCTTTCTTTTTTCTTTTTTTTTTTAAAGATTTATTTATTTATTTATACAGTATCCTGCCTGTAGGCCAGCACAGGGCACCAGATCTCATGATAGGTAGTTGTGAGCCACCATGTGGTTGCTGGGAATTGAACTCAGGACCTCTGGAAGAGCAGTCAGTGCTCTTAACCACTGAGCCATCTCTCCAGCCCCCTCTTTCTTTTTTCTTTTCGAGACAGAGTGCCACACTGGTCTGGAATCACTATGGAGTCAAGGACGACAAACTAATCCTCCTGCCTCCACCTTCTAAGTGCCGGGAATTACATGCATACACACAACACAAGCCTCTTGGAAACATTCCGCTTCTGGGGCTCACAGGACCCCTGCTCCCTATCTGTCTCTGACCTCTCTCGACTCTTCATTTCCTCAAATCCCTGTGGAAAAAGCTGGCTCCTGGGATTATGTACCCAGGCGTCTAACGTGCCATTTTAATATTCATGCCTGATCTCATTTGCTGCGTGGCGTAGCCTTCATTTAAAGTGATCCCAAGTCTGAAGATCTAGCAGAAGCTTCTCATGCCAGGGCCACTAACCATCTGCTTAAAGGTCAGCTTCGTTTGTCCCAGACATCGCAAGACAATCTTGCCCAAATGCAGATGTCTTTGTCCTCCTACACTTGGGCGTTCTCCTCAACCACAGTTCCCAGTGAGTGGAATAACCTGAGAAACATATTTGCCTCCCCTCTGCCCTTTCTCTATCATTTTCTGTAGACCATAAAGTCTTATGAGACTTAAAAATAGCCAGAGTGGTTACTTAGACTGACTCTCGCCCTTGTAATTACAGACAACCGGTGCACGCTAGATCACACTGAAGACATGAGGTGGGGGGATAAACAATTTAATTTTAGGCAAAAGCTCAAAAAGTCTAAACTTGAATTTAACTGCTAAACAATAAAAATGATGCATTTTCATCGGAGACATTGAAACTGGTCCTTACTGCCTCGGTGCACAGCTGGCTGTAGACTGTGAGGGAGGCAGCTTCGCTCACCACTACACCGCTGACCTAAACTACTGGAATGAATGACACCACCTAACTGAAAATGTCTCTTTAAAAACTTGTTTCTGATTTCTTTCCTCTTAAAAAAAAAATTACTGGCACATATTCGTGAGACAGAGTAATGGGCTTCATAAGACAGTTTTTCTTTCCCCCCACACACTCCCTTCCTCCCTCCCCTGCTTCTCATTCCTCCCTCTGGCAGGTTCTTCCAACCGTTTCCTAACTATAAGTGACCTTTACACCGCGCAGTTCGACTTAAGTGTGACGATGCCCTAGAGCACGGAGCTGCTCAGATGCCTCGGTCAAAGCCTAGCTTAAACACACATTCTCATACAATGTACTGTGTGGTGTAGCTAAAGAGTGATCAGCATGGAGAGTCCTTTTTATTTTGGCTTAGATACTAATTAACTCAGAGGAAATGCAACCCCACCCCAATATGGTCATTCAAAAACTCAGATGTGGGTATCAATTAAGGCGGGTCTACGTGTCATGTTTCAAACCAAAAAAATGAAGTTACAGCAAACGCTGTACCTTTTGGAAAGAAACCATATTTGTGAAGCAAAAAGTAAAAGCAAAACTTGTTTTATCTGAAAGCAACAGGAACCGGCAGAAAAGGGTCTGTTTTTAGGAGGAGAAACGGATGGGGGAGCGGAGGGGAGGTGGGGAGCAGAGAGGAGGTAGGGGAGATACTGGGAGGAGAGAGGCCAGAGGGGAAACTGAGGTCAGGATGTAAAAATAAATAAATAATAATAAAAAGAGTTTGTTTTTCTTTCTGTTTGGAAATGTAAAGAGACCACGGGAGCCAAGGCGATGACAGAGACACAAACCAGGACTCTACAGTGACTAACCACAGAGTGACAAGCCAGCGTGAGCAGGGCAAAGACGGTTAAAAATGAATAGACGTGACAGATTGAAAACCAAAGCTTTTTCCTTCCTCGGTGTCTGAGAGCAAAGCCACAGTGCTCAAGAGGCCCGGCATTACTCACATGAGGTCCTGGGTAACCCTGCTCCCTGTGGAGATACGTGCGTGCTTCCATTCTGTGGCACAATTGTCCCCCGAGGTGTGGTTAGGATCACCGAGCAGCTGTCTGTCCTCCTGGGTTAGCTGGCACGAAGTGGTCATTAGTAAGCACCTGTGCTCCAGACTAACTCTTAAGCCCCGCCTCTCTCTGTGTGTATGTGTGTGTTTTTCTGAACACTTCCTGTGTTCCTGGACAGTGGGTTTGAAGTAGGAGGGAGGAAGGAACCTGAGGGCCACGTCCCTGTTCTTAATATGTGACTCAACTCAGTGATTTTTATTTCCAATTTAAAAGAAAAAGTGTTCCTGAGTATTAAACCCAGGGATAGCTATCATGAAAACTCTATTGTTCTTTCCACTGGTTTTCACACAGGAATATTCAGAACGTCTACTGATGTGCTCGCTGAACAAAGCAATTGAGAGATTAGAGACTTAATAGGATTCCTTAACAACCACAGGCTTCTCTATGTTTAGAAAAACCTTTAGCTTCAATAGACTGAAGGAAAATCAAATCGCCTTCATCTCCACTATATTAGGATAGATAGCCTTAGCTTACAAAGAGCGCAGTTTGTGTCTTTAGTGCCCAGGGACCCCCAAAGAAACTCAGGGTAATGATCTGCTTGTCACCAAACACAGCCTGCGTTTCAATGGGAAGCAGTCATTTTCACAGTTACCTACTCTGCTTGGCCTTGTCTACTGCATGACGTCACATTTCACTTAAGGAAATCTATAATTAAAACGTGCCTCGCTGGGTGCAGAGGTATGCCTTAGTCTCAGCGCTGCACAGTGTGAGGAGGACCTTGAGTTTGAGGTCAGTTTGGAAACAAGCTGAACTGGCTAGTTTTATGTCAACTTGATACGGGCTATGGTCATCTGAGAAGAGGGAACCCCAATTGAGAAAATGCCTCCCTAAGATTAGGCTGTAGGCAAGCAAGGATGGCTTTTTCATAATTAGTGATTGATGCTAAGTCTGGCTGTGGGCTTGCTGTAATTCAGCTTTATTATATTGAGGTGTGTCCATTGTATCCCTAATCTTCCTGGGACTTTTATCATGGAGGGGCATTGGGTTTGAGATTGAGATGATCGTGAGGTTTTCAGTCTTTACTCTGTTTATATGGTGTATGACATTTGTTGATTTTCATACATTGAACCAGGCCTGCATCTTTGGGATGAAGCCTACTTAATCATGGTGGATGATCTTTCTGATGTGTTCTTGGATTTGGTTTGCAAGTATTGTATTGAGAATTTTTGTTATCTATGTTCATCAGGGAAATTGGTTTGTAATTCTCTTTTTTTCTTGAGTCTGAAACTGTGGCCTCATAAAATGAGTTGGGCAATGTTGCTTATGTTTCTATTTTGTGAAATAATTTGAAGAATATTTGCATTAATTCTTCTTTGAAAGTCTGATAGTTTTCAGTTTTCTGCATTAAAATCAGCTGGCCCTGGGTTTTTTTTGTTGTTATTGTTGAGAGTCTTTTAATTGCAGCTTGTATTTCACTAGGAATCTGTCTAAATTGCTTATCTACTCTTGGTTTAATATTGATAAATGGTATATTTTCAGAAAGTTATATTTTTCTTTTAGATTTTTGAATTTTGTGGAGTACAGGCTTTTAAATATGCCATTATGATTCTCTGGATTTCCTTAGAATCTGTCATGTTCCCCCTTTTCATCTCTAATTTTATTAATTTGGATCTTCTCTTTTCACATTTTAGTTAATTTTGCTAAGGATCTGTCAATCTTAGTGATTTTTCTCAAATAACCAACTATTTGTTTCATTGATTTATTTGTTTATTTCTATTTTATTGATTTCAGCCCTAAATTTTATTATGTATTGCTCTTTATTCCTTTTGGGTGTTATTTCTTCTTTTTGTTCTAGAACTTTCAGGTGTGCTTTAAATTGCTAGCATGAGATTTCTCTCTCTCTCTCTCTCTTTCGGTTTTTTGAGACAAAGTTTCTCTGTGTAACAACACTGGTTGCCTGGAACTTGCTTTGCAGACCAGGCTGGCCTCAAACTCACAGGGATCTGCCTGCCTCTGCCTCCTGGGATTAAAGGCATGAGCCGCCACCGCCAGCCCCCCCCCTTTTTTTTATAGACACTTAGTGCTATGAACTTGCCTCCTAGAATCACCTTAATCGTGCCCCTTAAGTTTGGGTACTCTGTGTGTTCATTGCATTCGGTTCTAGAAGTCTTTCATGTCTTTCCTAATTTCCATCTTGATCCATTTCTCATCCAGAAGTGAGTCGTTCAGTTTCCATGAACTTGTAAGCTTTCCATTAGGTCCATTGTTCTTGAGACCCAGTTTTAATCTATGGTAGTCAGATAAGATGCAGAGTGTTATTTCAATTTTCTGGTATCTGTTGAGACTTGCTTTGTAACTGAGCATGTGGTCAATTTTGGGGGAAGTTCCATGAGGTGCTAAGAAAAAGATCTATTCTTTTGTGTTTGTTTAAAATATTCTATAAATATCTGTTAGGTCCATTTAGTTTACAACATCTGTTAATGCCAGTATTCCTCTATTTGGTTTTTGTCTGGATGACCTGTCTATTGGTAAGAGTAGGTACTGAGATCTCCCACTATCAGTGTGAGACTCAATATGTGATTTAAGCTGTAGTAGTGCTTATTTTGTGAACTTGGGTGCCCTTGTGTTTGGTGCACAGATGTTAAGAATTGAAATGTCCTCTTGGTAGAGTTTTGCTTTGACAAGGATGTAGTGTCCATCTCTTCTGGTTAATTTTGGTTTGAAGTCTGTTTTGTCAGATATTTAAGTGGCTACACTGAGTACTTATTAGGTCAATTTTCTTGGACTATATTTTTCCAGCCTTTTATCCTGATGTGATGTCTATCCTTGATGGTAAGGTGTGTTTCTTGGGTAGAGCAGAAGGATGGATCCTGTTGCATACATTCTGTTAGTCTGTGTCTTTTTTTTTTATTGATATTTATTGAGCGCTACATTTTTCTCTGCTCCCCTCCCTGCCTCTCCTCTCACCGTTTCAACCCTCCCCCAAGGTCCCCATGCTCCCAGTTTACTCAGGAGATCTTGTCTTTTTCTACTTTCTACTTCCCACGTAGATTAGATCTATGTAAGTCTCTCTTAGTGTCCGTATTGTTGTCTAAGTTCTCTGGGATTATGGTTTGTAGGCTGGCTTTCTTTGCTTTATGTTTAAAAACTACCTATGAGTGAGTACATGTGATAATTGTCTTTCTGTGTCTGGACTGACTCACTCAAAATAGTAGTCTGTGTCTTTTTATGGGGGAATTGGGACCATCGATATTGGGAGTTATCAATGACAGTGTTTGTTGACTCCTGTTATGTTCTTGTGTGTGCCCCTCCCTTGATTTGCTAGTCGGGATTATTTGTTCCTTGGTTTTCTAGGTGTAGTTAACTTCTTTAGGTGGGAGTTTTCCTTCTAGCATCTTCAGTAGGGCTGGATTTGTAGATAGACAATGCTTAAATTTGGTTTTATCATGAAATGTCTTATTTTATCCATCTATTGTGACTGTAAGGTTTTTTTGGTTTTTGGCCTTTTTTTTTTTTTTTTGGTTTTTGATTTTTTTGGTTTTTCGAGACAGGGTTTCTCTGTAGCTTTGAAGCCTGTCCCAGAACTAGCTCTTGTAGCCCACAAGAGCCTTGAAGTCACAGAGATCTGCCTGCCCCTGCCTCTCGAGTGCTGGGATTAAAGGTGTGCACCACCACTGCCTGGCTCATAGAGGCTAATTTGAAGACTTTGTCCTGTGCTTCATCTGTATTTCATTTCTCAGGGCCTACTGTAGTAAGGTTGCTGAGCTTTAGTGGAAACATATTGTCCTGGCTGTTGTTTTTGCATGCTGGTGTTTAGATATCTGGGTTTGAGAAGACTGTAATTCTAGGTGCTGGTATCTGGTCTTGTCTTTATTGTATCAGTGTTCATTCCTTGGTTTCTGTTGTCATGTCGTCATGTCTGTTGTCATGTCTGGTGAGTGTGTGTGTGGGTGTGTGTGTGTGTATCCCTGTAGGAAATGTTTCTGACATCCTGCCAGGTGTGACCACTGGGGTTTCTTTTTAGAACATGTTTATTGGTATTGGGAGCTGGCACTTGGGGGTGGTGCTGGGGTAGACTGGGTTACACCAGTTGTCTAAGAAAGAAGTAAAGCGGGGTTGCCACTAGGATCTGCTTCTTTTCCTGGGGATGGGGGCAGAGAGGGTAGAAAGGCCACAGCCTATAGTTTGCTACTGAGCTGAGGATGAGACTGGGGAATTAGATTTGGAGGAAAGCGGGGGAGGGGGGGAGTAAAAGTCTGAAGACTGCCTATCTGCTTCCCTGACCAGCGGGTTCCCAGGGAGTCCCAACAATGCATGTTAAGAATAATTCCTAATGGCCAAATGGCCTTCATTGCTCAGTCATCAGGATGACTCAACTTCAGAAATCTCTTTATGCAGTCTATTAATTACATTAACGGAAGAATAACCTAGATCAGTTAACTTTTTTTTTTTTTTTCGAGACAAGGTTTCTCTGTGGCTTTGGAGCCTGCACTGGAACTAGCTCTTGTAGACCAGGCTGGTCTCGAACTCACAAAGATCCGCCTGCCTCTGCCTCCCGAGTGCTGGGATTAAAGGCGTGTGCCACCACTGCCTGGCAATCAGTTAACTTTTAAAACAGCATTTGCTATGCACATTTCTGCTTTTAAAAGCAAACAACTGGCAAAACCCTAATCTTAATTCAGTAAGAAAACTGAGGACCACAGGTAATGCTGAGATAAAATCCTCATATTGTCTCATCACTATGTACTGCACTGACAGTCCTAACATGCGTGACAGATGTAAAAATGTGTGAGTAGTAGAAAGAATTAAAACCATATTACTGGGCTGGGTGGTGGTGGTGCACGCCTTTAATCCCAGCACTCGGGAGGCAGAGGCGGGCGGGTCCCCATATTACCTATGGATTACATAGTTGGTTATCTAGATAACCCCAAAGAGACTCAACCTAAAAATTATTATAATTAACTTTTGGCAATTTGGCTAGATACAAAATTGCCAAGAGTAAATTTTTTTCTTTAAGTAGCAAAAGAAAATTCTCATTTGCAGAGTGCCAAAGCCTATAAACAGAGCACCCAGGAATCAGTCTAGTTGAAAATGCTCAAGACATTTACATGAAGAAAGCTGTAAATCTTTGCTGGAAGGACCTCAGACCTCAATCAATATGCAGACTCTGTTTCTAGATGGGAAGATACTGATTCTCCCAACACATAGAGGCCCAGGTGGCCCCAATGGGCCAACTATCATTTCAGAGTGATTAAACATGCCTTAGATGACATAAAGCAGGAACAGCAGAAAAGATGCAAGGAGGTTTTCTTGGACGGTTCGAGCTCAAGGCCTGAGAGGCTGCAGGCGCTCATAGCGGAATTTGGGAGGAGTCCTGAGACAACCAGGACTAGGAAGCAGGAACTGACGTGTGTATGTGTGCTAGTATGCTTGCTTTAAGGAAATTCGGATATGGAGAACATATATTCTAACTCCAGAAGTATATTTTATGCAAGTTGACATTACAAATATATATAAATATACATATCATAATCTCATATAAGTATGAGATTTTGTAATTTTGAGATTATGTAATCCAGTCTGACCTTGCACATCTGGCTCTCCTGCTTCCACCTTCCATGGGATTAAACGCACATGCCACCATACCAGCACTGGTATAATTTGTTTTAAGAGTTAGGATTTGAAGGTCATCCACAGCTACATAGTGAGTTCAAGGACAGCCTGAGCTAAATGAGATGCTACTTACAAAAAAGGTTGAACAGGATGGTGCAGCACATAATGGTGCTTGTCATGAGGTCTGACAACCCACGTGGTAGAGAACACCATTAAGCTGATCTGCTCATGCCCACATACACGTAGACAAATGCAAAAAATAAATAAATGTGGGGACAAAAGGAGCAAGATTTCAAGATATCAGTCTTAATCTCACATTTTTGTGGACTCAATGTTTAGGTAACCTTTACTCTATAAATATAGCTTCATCGTTCTGTATCTTTTTTTTATACAAATAAAATTATACCTTAGCCAGGCGTGGTGGAACATGCCTGAATCCCTGGCACTTGGGAGCTACAGGGAGGAGGATCATCCAGGGCCAAGCTGGTCTATTACAGTGAGTTGCAGGCATGTGAGGGATGAGTAGTGAGACTGTCACAAGACAAAACAAAAAGATAGGCCTTAGGTTTATACTGTCAATAACATAACACCCACATGCCAGAGGTAGCCTGGCCTTGCTTCCCACTGAGCATGTGTGTTTTCCACGTAAAGACCAACAAATGAAGCTTTACTCTGGAGAGGGGCTTTGCAGTCGGGTCTGGTTCTAATTGCCAAGCAGGTGCATCTTGCACCCCGCCAGCAGAAACACTTGCTGAACAGACTTCCAGAGCCCTGGGACACGTTATCCTTTCCACGTGGTGAGAAGGCTGGAACTCACTGAACTCACTGAGATGACAGTGAGCTTGGATTTCTAGGTGCAGAATGCTGACTTGTGTAAATGCTCAACAAATGCTCTCTGATGTGGGAGGTGGCGACAGTGAATGTGTCCAGCCATGAGCCAGCTCAGGGCTTCTTAGACCCGGGAGACAGAATCAGGGCAGTTATAAGAGTGGAGAATATAGAACCGGGATGAGAAATGGCAGCCAAGGGTGGGCAAGGACAGGGCTCCTTTGGCAAAGTAGGATTTGGGCAGGAGGTGAGAGGAGACGAGGGGAGAGGGGTCAGAAGAAGTCTTACACAAGTCCATGGTGGGACTGGCCAGGGTAGGATAGAGAGGAAGATGAGCCACTTGATGTCCCCCAGCTGTGTCAGCTTCCTTGGGAACATTATTCAGTCATAAAATAGAACAACAGAAATGTATTCTCACACTCCTGATAGCCACAGTCCAAAACCAAAATGTCAACAGATCTGTGCTCCCTTTCTAGGCTCTAGAGATGCTTTCTGTTTGGCTCTCCCAGCTTCTTTAGACATTCCTTGGCTTACTTAGCTTGTGCTAAGTCACACCAGCCTCTTCTGGGCATCCAGAAAGCTTTCTTCTCTTCTGTCTCTGTGTAGCTCTTTCAAGGACACTCGTCACTGGATTTAGGACCTACCTAGATAATTAGATTAGCTACTCTTCCCATTGTTGTGACAAATACTTACAGCAACTTAAAGAAGGAAGTGTTTCTTTTGTTTCACAGTTCCTCGTGGTGGGGAAGTCATGGAAGCAGGAGGTTGAAGCCACCGGTCACATTGCATCCGCAGCTGGGAAGCAAGGAGAGATGAATACTGGTCTTCAGCTCACTTTCACCTGATTTATTCAGTCTGAGACTCCAGGCCATGGAGTGGTACTGTCTGTAGTTAGAATGGATCTTCTCATCTCACCCCAGTGTGGAAACCCTTCACAGCCATGCTCAAGACTTAGCTCCTGGATCGTGATAGGTTGACAGTTGGCTGCAGTGATGGAAGCTAATTCCAGGTCACAATGCTTTGTCACATCTGTGGACACTTTTTTCGGATTCCGCAATACTCCGAGATTTGCAGACCAACCTGGTGGTAAGTGTGGAAATTTAATATATTAGTTTGGCTGGATCACCATCTAGGTTTTTGTCATTGTTCAGGGGGACTCTAGGGACTGAACCCAGGGTTGCAGACTTTCTAGGCACGTATTCTATGGGGTAAACCGTAACTCCAATACCCACACATTTGCTCAAACTTGTTCTAGGTGGCTTCCTGGGGTGTTGTGGGGTGAGATTTATAATGAAAGGGACGGACTTGAGAACAGCAGATTCCTCCACAGCATGGGCAGGTTTCATCCAGTCTGTCCAGGCCTGAATACGGGAAAAGGCTGACTTCCTCGCCCTAGCAGGAAGGAGTCTGTCAGTACACTTCATATTGGTCTGCAATATGGACATTTCCTGGATTTCTGGCCCAGTTGCCTTTGAATTTGAACCACAAGTCTTTCCTGAGTCCAAATAGCCTGCTCCCTTCGGCCATCAGGTTTTAGATGCAACGAGCGACTGTGCTCAATGCCTTGAGATAAATCTCTTCACAAGTGTGTACGATCGATTTGCATTTCTGGTGAGCCCTGACACAGGTTGTCGCAATCTCTGGGGGCCTCTTTTCCCCAGAGCTTTAATTCTTTGAATTGTCTATCAGAGAGGAAGCTTCTGTGGGAAGAGTCCTTTATCAAAACCCTCACCGTGGCTCATCAGATAGACTCATCACTGACATCACTGAAGCCCAGACCCTTCTCTTCCGGGAGCAGAACAGCATTCTGTATGCTGACTCGTCCTTTGCCCTGGTCCACAGGCTGGGGAAGAAAGAAGCAAGGCTGCTGGGTAGTCACCCACAGCCGCGCTTGAATTCTGCCTCTGCTGGTTACTCTGGAATGATCTTGGGCAATTTATCATTTCGAAGGTCCTTCCTGTTCCCGAACCAACGGCTGTAAAGAACCAAGTCAGCTGGAGTGGCTGCCTGTGCAGAGCGCACCCTTGAGCTTAACGCTTGAGCTTCCTTCCTTTCCACTGGGTCTCCACAGCTACCTGTACTAAACTCTGCCTGCGGTATTTTTATTTTGCATTGATCTTCAAATCAATTCTTCTATTTTTATGTTATTTTTCAGTCCCTTTCCACTGTAGGTTTCAGGAATTGAGCTCAGGTTGCCAGGCTTGTGTGGCAAGTGATTTTACCACAGAGTCCTCTTGTGACCCTAGTATGCCTTTTATGTCAGGTAACTTAGCCTGGTTTTAAGTTCCATCTGCTTTACATTTGTTTTGCTTTGTTTTGGAGTCAGGTTGTCTCTTTGTAGCCCACAACTTGCTGTATAGCCTAGACTGGCATTGAATTCACGATTCTCCTGCCTCACAAGAACTGGGATTATAGGTGTGTGCTACCATGCCCAGCTTGTTGTAAGCCCCTTAGTGCCCAGGCTGGTCCCTAAGCCCCTGTATTCCAACAGATGGGGGGACTGACAGCTGAGGACGTTCTCTGATGTCTTTACTGAGGAGCCATGAGAGAGTGCTCCAGATCCTCTGCTTTGGACTGGAATCCTGCCTCTGCTCTTCATTTGCTTCCGCGTGGAGGGGCTAAGCCGAGTGGGGCCTGTGTGATATTATAACTGTTAAAATCAGCCAGCTGTTCTTGCTCCTTCATCTAATTCTTCCTGAAAGAAAATGTCTGAAAATGAAATGGGTTTTAGCCCCCCCCCGTACACCCCATTCGTGTGTGTGTGTGTGTGTGTGTGTGTGTGTGTGTGTGTGTATGTGTGTGTGTTCTATCCCTTCAGGTCCCTTTTCCATGCAACTCACTGATTCAGTTCTTGCAGGGACTGGCAAGCTAGTGACACTGACTGTTGATTTATTCCTGGCTACCTTCCCCTCTTTTTGTCAAACAGGTGACCAGCTAAGTGCCACCATCACCTTGCTCCTCTGCCTGTCAGCAAACACATGTGACCAGCCGAGCTCCACCATCACCTCTCCGCTCCATGTCTGCAGACACATGTGACCAGCTGAGCTCCACCATCACCTCTCCACTCCATGTCTGCAGACACATGTGACTGGCAGAGCTCCATCACCTCTCTGCTCCCTGTCCGCAGACACACGTGACCGGCTGAGCTCCACCATCACCTCTCCACTCCATGTTTGCACACGTGACTGGCTGAGCTCCACCATCACCTCTCCACTCCCTGTCCGCAGACACATGTG
>JAQHUG010000048.1:4306403-4320055 GCA_028555095.1 Dicrostonyx torquatus
CGTGCGATGGGTTGCAGCCAACCAAGGGCTGACACGTCCTAGGCGAGGAGAAGCCTCTATTTAAGAGAAGGGTTTCCCCGCCTCTGGGTCTCCGCTCTGGAAGCTTATGCTCTCCCTCTCAAGAAGCATTAAAGCATACTGCAGAAGGATCCTTGTGTGCCGCGTCGTTCTTGCTGGCGAGACGGTTGCGCGGGACAGATTGAAGTGTTTCCCACCACTAATAAGAGGGCCCAGACAGTTTCTGATGTTCTCCTCCGAGATATCATCCCCCGGTTTGGAATTCCAACCTCTCTTCAGTCAGATAATGGCCCTGAGTTCACTTCCCAGATTTCCCAAAACTGTCTAAGGCTCTTAACATCCCTTGGCATTTTCATATCCCATACCACCCTCAATCTTCTGGGAAAGTAGAACGAGCTAACCATTCCCTAAAAAAGGTTCTTGTTAAAATATCACAGGAACTTCATCTGGACTGGGTAAAACTTTTACCTCTGGCCCTTCTTAGGCTTAGCTAGGCTCACCCCAAAAGCCCTCTTTTCATCTCGCCCTTTGAACTCATGTATGGGCCACCAGTTTATGGGCGACCAGTTTTAAGCCCCAGCCTCTCACCTAAAACCTCTCCTCTTCCTGATCACCTGCTTACTCCCCTGTTATCTCATCTAAGCTCCCTATTATGGGATTTTGCCGACCACTCATTACCTCAACCATGTGCTAACTCATGCCCACCGCCAATTAAAATAGAGGATCAGGTATTATTTTCTCCCCCAGACCAGCGTCCCTCACCTCTTTTCCTTAAATGACAGGGATCCCTTAGGGTGATTCTTGTGACCCCCACAGCCGTTAAGCTCAAAGGACTCCCTCATTGAATTCACCTGTCACATCTCAACCCCTTTGTTTATCCAGCTCAGGACACCCCCTCGTATATGTAACTCAGACAGGGCCCTGTTCCCTTAAGTTCCAAAGGACACCAGGATCAGCCACTCTTTCTCCAGTTCCAGGAAAATAAAGGTCTCATCCTTACTCCACTCTCGTGTGCTCTCCCTTCTCTTCTGTCTCCAATATACGTTCAAAGTCATATTTAAATTTCCAGTGGACCACACAGCTGCTATTATCAGAATCACCACTAGACATAGAGCCAGAGGTACAAGGACTGTCAAAAGCCCAGGCAGTAAGAAACAATGAGTTTGTAGCCCCAAATTCCAACAACTCACAAAGTTAGCTTTGACATAACAGGTGTCGCTGGCTGCAGCAGTGTCTCCTGGATGTTAAGCTCCAGGGAGCCAATCCGACCTACCTAATGGACCAGACTCGCCTGGAATAAGTATCATTTAATTCTTTTCTTGTCATTCTTGGTATCAGAAACCCCAAGGTCCCCCTTCCCCCTCTATCGCCCATCTGGGGACTCTCCTCTATTAATTACTAAAATCTAATTTTTTTCCTCCCAAACATAATTTTTGTCTTTCCAGCATCTTGTGAGGTCCAAGCTGCCAGCCGACTCAATTTCTCAGAGCCCAGGAAACACAGCCATAATCAGCCACCCCAGGATGTGGCCAAACAACCCAACTCCTTGGCGCCCACAAAGTCAGCTTGAAGCAGTCATGAGAGACCTTGCTGCGCCCCATTTCCACTCATTAAGACCTTCAAACCCCTTCAAATTTTTATAATAAACCAAAGGGTAAAATGTTATCATCTAACCACCCGTAAGGCTGCACTCCTGGGTCCTGAAGGCAGCTGCATGTGGGCAGACCCTTGTGGGTGTGACCCACGTGTGTGCATGCGTGGCTACCTCCACCCCGAGCATGTGCAAGGCATCGATTGCCTGCCATCTTCGTCACCAGTGTCTGATGTACCCACACAACCCACCCCTGTGCATGTGCAAGGCATGGGTCGCCCGCCATCTTCGTCATCAGGCAACCCACCCTGGTGCGCATGTGCAAGACAGCTTTTAAAAGGCAGATGCGCCATTTTTATCTCTCTTTCTTTCCTCTTCACGGATTTTTCCTTGGGCCCATGAGCACGCCTTTTCTAATAAACTCCTAAGTGGGTTCGTTTGTGTCTGTGTCTTCTTCCCACCCATGCCAAATTTACATCATGGCTATGAGAACTTCAGGTTTACTTAATGGTTTGGGTGAAAGGGATAAAGCAGCGATTGTTAATCAATGAATTCAAAAAAACAAATCAGGAGCCAACAAGCTGGAGAGCTAGTTTAGGTCTTTGGTGCCAGATCCACTCCCTCCCCCTCCCAGGCCACACCCTGTTGATTCTCTGTTTCTGTTTGGGTTCTTGTCTTGCCCTCTACAAGGATGAAGTCGGTAAAGAGTTAAAGGTTAAAAAAAAAAAAAGAGGAGGGTTTTTCATTCACAGGAGTCACAGGAGAGAACAATTCAAACAGGAAAACAGAAGGTCACCGTATGGGAGGGGACACAGGAGTGGGAGAGTAAAGCTCTGGGCTCTTGGAAGTCATGAGAGGCTAAGAACTGGGCAGTGCTATAGTTCTGAGCTCTCAGGTGACCTGGAGAATAGTCCTTGAAGAACAAGTCTGGAGAGCAGCGAGCACTTTGTCAAGGCAAGAGCAGTCCCCTTTCTGCAGCAGAAATGGCAGGTCTCAGACCCGGCTGTTTCTAGTGGGTCTTTCCTTTTTCCTTGTCCAGGGAGAGGGCCATCAGGGTCTAAAAATCAGAGAGAATCTCCCCTCTCCCCACCTGGCTGAAGTCTGAGCCTGGCCAGGAGCCAGAGTAACCGATGTGCTTGCTCTGTCCATGGGTTCATAAAAGTTCTATGGATTCTGGTTGGTTAGATGTGTGTATGCAAATGAAGTGAAGAATAAGGACCAATCAGGAGAGAGTCTGTCAGCCTCTAGAAAAGAAAAGCCATTTATAATTGGGGTGGATTCTCATACAGAACAATAGCTTTATGTCCCTTGGTGATGTGGCAGTTACAGGAATGTGGGTATTTGGCTGTTAAGCCTGGGGGTGGGCATAACACAACAGTGTGCATCTGGGATTTTTGCACCTGTTCCTGACCAGTCAGAGGTTTTCTTGCTTCCTTCTAGAGGCTATCCTACTGTAGCCACTGGCTGGATTGTTGTTGGAGACACTTCCTTCACCATCTCACCAGCACCTCGAGACAGCCAATTCTCCAATCAGGTTCTTGCCTTGCCCTTACTTCAACAATGGCGCGGGCTGGCATTAAAAGGGAAACGGAAAGTGGGAACCTTTTGAATGCTACATAGGAGGAGTTTAAACAGGAGTGTGAGGACTCGAGCAGAAGAGTGGATACAGAGTATCAACCAATCAAGAGAGGTTGGTAGTGTTCTCAGCTGGCTTCAAGATGCCCAGTCAAGAGGCCACAAGGGTTACAGTTCCAGCCAAGGACAGCTCCTAAGAGCAAGTGTGCAGATCTGCAGAGGGCAGAACTATGAGTTTCCTGTCTCTGGCAGGTCCCAAAAACTGGGCAATCCCTTCATTCTTGCAGTGGAAGCTAGAGATCTTGGCTTTTTTATGGGCCCTTTCTCTGGAGAGTCTCCAATACACTATTTATTTGTTTGTTTGTTTTAAATTTTTATATTTTATATGTATGGGTGTTTTTGACACATACGTGCCTCGTGCCATTGGAGGCCAGAAGAGGTTGTTGGAACCCCCAGGTTTAGAGTTACAGATTGTTGTGAGCTGCCATGAGGGTGCTGGAAGCTGAACCCAGGTCCTCTGTAGAGCTGCTGCTGAGCCGTCTCTCATGCCCCTTCAGTAAGTCTTGTGTCTTCTTCCCTCCCAGAGTACCTTAACAGCCTCGCCCCCCACCTTTAGCTACCTAAACTGTGAAAAACCCTTGGTCAACCTGTTATATAGAGCCAGATAAGCCCTGAGTGGTTGTATGTATGTTGGAGGGGGAGGGCCCACTTGTTCTTCCAGGCCACCTGGCTTGCTTAGCCCCGAAATAACCACACAGAAACTGTATTAATTAAATCACTGCTTGGCCTAGTAGCTCTAACTTCTTATTGGCTAACTCTTACATATTAGTTTAACCCATCTCCATTAATCTGTGTATCGCCACATGTCTGTGGCTTACTGGCAAGATTCTAGCCAGCATCCACCTCAGGTAGAAGATCCATGGCTTCTCTCTGACTCTGCTTTCTTCCTCCCAGCATTCAGTTCTGTCTTCACCTACCTAAGTTCTACCTTATCAGGCCAAAGCAGTTTCTTTATTCATTAACCAATGAAAGCAACACATAAACAGAAGGACCTCCTACACCATATGTATACACAGAGGAGGTGCAGACTGGAACCAATCAGGAAGCAGCTTTCAAACCTGGAAGGGGGGGGGTCTCATTTGAGGCAAATGCTCTGTTACCCTTCCTGCCACAGGTGGAAGAAAAGTGGGTAATGAGCCATGGAAGGATTCCACAAGATAGGCTACCCTTTCCATCTGCTGAGTGGTGATCTGGTCACCTTGGCACACTGGGCTGCCATGATCTCCATCTGGAGCAGTCCTGCTGTCACTGCCTGTTCCAGTAGGGTCTTCACTGGGCATCTGATCTCTGACAGTGGTTGCCAGCTGTCATGCAAGTCTGTTCCTGGATGCAGTTGCCCGTGGAGTCTATCTGACTGCTTTTTCTTCATTTCTGGCTGCCACTTTGATGATAAATGGTCCCCCTCGTACCCCAATGTCATGCCATTCTCCAGTGCTCTCGGGATGCTTTGTAGGTGTCTTGAAATGTGTTGCCTATGGCAGCCAGCCTCCAATATACCCCCCACCCATGATTCCAGTCTTCTGGTATCCACACTCTGAGTTATTCCAGGATTGGTCTGTGTGAACAACAAAATTTGCCAAAAAGGCTGTTTCTTTGTCTTTCCAATGCTGTAGCAAATAGCAGAAACTGGGTAGCTGATAAAGAATGAGGGTTTACTTAGCTCACAGTGCTGAACACATGGCACCACCCTGGGACAGACTCTGGTAAGGACCCTTCACTGCATCATAACATGACAGAGAGAGTAGCACACCAAGTGTGCCACCTTGGGTCTTTCTTCTTTTCATAAAGCTATTAATGCCACTGTGGTCTCCTACTCCCACGACCTTTCCTAAACCCAATGGTTATGCCCAGTCCATAGGGACCCCAAAAGACCACCAGGGAGACCAACTCACCAAAATGCAAAAGCCAGCAGGGACCACACCGCAGAGGCAAGAAGAGGTGGGTACCCTGCCCTTCTAGAGGGCACTATTTCAAGACAAAACCCAGAAAAGTTACATTAGCAGGGAGAGGGGTGACGGGTTCAATCCTGATTGACTCGTGTCTAGGGGCTTTTCAGAAATTTTATTTTCAAACCTCCCGTTACTTATCAAGTTTTCTTATTGGCTGACCTCCAGGTGGGAACATTCTGCTGTTATCTGTACTTTCCAGATGGCTACCCTGTTACTCTTGCCCCTAGCCATTTCTGGGACTGGAATGTTTTACAGGAAATAGCTTACACAAGACACAAGATGGAGACAGAGAACAAAATGGAGGAACTTTGGTTTTTACTAATTTCCTCCCTTTTTTAGTTAGGGTTTCTCTTGCTGTGAAGAGACATCATGACCATGGCAACTCTTACAAAAGTAAACATTTAATTGAGGTGGCATCTTACAGTTCAGAGGTTCAGTCCATTGTCATCATGGTGGGACATGGAAGCATGCAGGCAGACATGGTACTAGAGCTGGGAGTGCTACATCTTGCAGGCAACAGGAAGTGGTCTGAGTCACTGGACATGGCTTGAGCATAGGAAACCTCAAAGCCTACCTCCACAGTGACACACTTCCTCCAACAAGACTGCACCTACTCCAACAAAGCCACATCTCCTAATAGTGCCACTTCTTTTGGGGGGCCATTCTCTTTCAAACCACCACACACCCTAAAGCCCCATCTGCAAATGCCATTAGCAGCGTATGACTTTGCGGAGTAAACTTTCAGCACAAAAGTTACCAGTGACAAGTATTTAAACAATAGTTTTGAGCTAGAATACATCATTTCCAAGATTAGTCAAGGTTACTGAATTCTAAAAGATTCAAGTTTTTGTGTGTGTTCGTGCAAGCACGTGTGTGTGTGTGTGTGTGTGTGTGTGTGTGTGTGTGTGTGTGTGTACTTTTCTTTTGATAATTTGCTTTGGGGGATTGAATAGAGGACTGGAGCTGTACAAGAGGCCCTCGGCTGAAGATCTGACTGAACTTGGAAGCACGCAGTCCACCTGATGGCCTGAGTAGACAGATGTTCCACAGAGACTCTGGCAGGATGGTCCACTCCAGCCACCCCAAGAGCTCTGAGCCCAGACACTGTGTGATGTGCTGTCTATTGCTATAAGTTGCTAAGTGATTTGTTCTGTGGCAAGATCATGAGTTCCTGCCTTGACACAGAGTTTCTTGCTTAGGACATGTAAACTGGAAACAGGTTGTCTTTCTCTGGGCCTCCCTTTCTCTTTTTCTTTTCACCTCTTAAAAAAACATTATCCTGAAGTAAACCCAGCCGCCATATTCTCCACAACATTCAACTGTTTAAAAAGGAAAACAAAACAAAACAACAAAACAGCTGCCAACAGGATTTATTCTCAGGTAGTTTCAGTTCAAGGCCAGCAGAAGGTGAAGTATCCTGGACTGGCCTGGCTCAGCGAGGTGGGTGGGTGACCTAATGAAAGCACAGAAGCTGGAGGCTGGGTTGGGAGAGCGGGTGAGTGTAGGCTTTGACATGCTGAGCTGGGAGGCACTGGCCTCCAATCACAGGCTCCAGAGACCAGAAGACTTAGGTATTGTTGACCTATTTGCAGCAGCTACAGTCAAATGCTTAGATGTTGGAGCCCACAAGACTAGACAGTAAATGCACAGCCGACAGACTCATAAAGGCACACCCACAAGTGCACAGTTTATGCAGCAACTGTTCTGCGGAGTTGCGGGAACACTCGTCTTTTGGAAAAGTCGCTGTCATATCTGTGGAAACCTTGTGAGATCATGGTTCTTCCCTTCAAAATGGGATTCATTCCCAAAACACCTCAGCAGCGTGACTTCTGCACAGGCAACAGAGTGACCTTGTTCCATTCCCTCACATCCTGAGGCCTTAGAGCAATAACATTCACCCTTTGTTCTAACAGTCAGATTTACATAGAGTCAGTCCCACCAAATTACCTGCTCACAGACCACATAGAAGTTTCTATAGAAGACAGGCACTGAGCGTGCCCCCACTTTTGCTAACAAACAAATCTGGATATCCCCAAAGCTGGTTATCACAGAAGAGACTGGATGAGGAGAATGGGTGGATCTGGGATTCAGGGGTGTTTAGGAACTTTATCGAATGGTTTGGAATGTCAGGTACTTCCCCTTGGATGCTGGCTCTTTCCTGGGTCTGGTCACCTGTTCTGGAGTACTGTTTTGTCAGGTTCTACCTGCCCTTTTTTTTAAATTTAACTTTAGTTTATGTGCATTGGTGTGAAGGTGTCAGATCCCCTGTAACTGGATCTTCAGACAGTTGTGAGCTGCCATGTGGGTTCTGGGAATCGAACCCGGGTCCTCTGGAAGAGCAGTCAGTGCTCTTAACCACTGAGCCATCTCTCCAGCCCCCTACCTGCCCATTTTGTGAGTTTGATATGCATATCATCATTGTCCTTGCCTATGGAATTTTCCAACTTTGTCTGTAAAAACTAGAAATCTCGTGGAGATCACCTTTTATTCTTCTTCTCCTTGCTAATTTCTCTACTCCTTCCCCTTACTCTCCTTCTTTCTTCCCCTTATTTTTCTTCTTCTCCACGCCCCCCTTCACTTCAACTTTTCTCCTAGCACGAAAAACAAAGACGATGCAGAGGTAATGTGCTTGAGTTAATCTTCTCCCTTAGCCCTCAGATCCTTGCTTGCCACAGACATCCAATTCTGAGTCCTGGGGCGGGGGGGTGTACGGAGGCTGGTACTCAAGGCCCCTGATATTTAGAGGAGTCACCTTACAGAAAGGACTCTGGCCAAGAACTCCTGTGCTTAGGAAAGGGTTTGATTCTATTTTATTACATTTTCTTTCTTATTTATTCATCCATTGTGTACATGTCTGTGCCACCGTGTGCGTGAGGAGGCAGAGGGACTATGTGAAGATGCTCCTCTTTCTTCCCCATGTGGATCCCAGGGCTCGAACCTAGATTGTAAGCCCGGCCTGCAAGTGCTTTCACTCACTAAGCCATTTTACCAGACCTTTTCCCTTTCTTTTCTCCTCCCTCCCTCCGTTTCTACTTTCTGAGACAGTGTCTCATGTAGCTCAGGCTGGCCTCACACTCATTGTTAGCCAAGGATACCCTTGAGCTGCTACTCCTCCTGCCCTTATCTCCCAAGTGCTAAAACTCTTGAGTTCAGGCCCGGCCTGGTCTACAAAAGTTAGTTTCAAGAACTAACTACAGAGAAAGCCTGTCTTGAAAAACAAACAAAAAGAAACAAAAGAAAAAAGAAAGAAAGATGGCAAGATGGCTATAGGTAGCCATTAGGGTTATAAGATCATGTTTGCATGTAGGGAGCAAAGAAATTCAGGGTCAACATTCTAAGTAAATCTCAGAAGATTCCTTTGCCCTTTGTAGTTCACAGGGCTGCCCCCAAGCTCTGGCTGTGCCCAGAGTAATAACTGTTCCTTGTCTTTAGCTACCAGGGGCTTACTGTGCCATGTTTGGAGGCATGTCCTTCTAACATGTGGTGCACTGGGCAAAGTGCTTGGGAACATTTAGGAAGAGGGGAGCAGGGAGGGGGGAGGGTAGACACATGATATACAATGAAAGAATCTGTCAGGTAATAAGCTGCTTAATGATTTATTTATATAGTTAATTTTAGAGACAGGAGCTCATGTAGCCAAGGCTGGCCTCAAACTCACTGTGTAGCTGAGGTTGACCTTGAACTCCAAACTCTCCTGCCTCCACTTTCTGAGTTCTGGATTTATAGGTGTGCTCCACCATGCCTGGTTTCACCAGGGGCTAGGGAGCAAACCCAAGGCTCTTTGAATCTCGACAAGCGCTCTGCCAACGGAGTTGTGTCCTCAGTCCCACACCATCTTAGTGATCAAGGAACTGAATGTTCTCCTCTTTTGTAGGGATGGGGGAATCCCTCTTAAGGAGTGTCTGCCCTGACAGGCATCAGCCAGAGCTTGGTATGGGGTGCCTCAGTGATAGTCACTGCTCTCATTTGTACCCAACAATTAATTTAATTCTAGCCCTCTCAGGCTGTACAGAGTCTCATCGTCCCGCAGAAGTCTGAGGAGTTGGTGCCTGGAGGGCCGAGAATTCGTACAGGCGTGTTGTTAAGCAACAGGATGAACTAGGGTTCTCCAGCCCTAGCTAAATTAGCTGAGTCGAACCCGGGGAATGTGTGCTAGGAATCCAAGGTGCTCCGGGGGAGAGATCCAAGCCTTTGCTCCTCTCTCTTTTTCTCTCTCTCTCCTCCCTTCTTTCCCTGCCCCCGGAGGATTTCCTGTAACCCCCTCTTAGCCTTGACTGCTCTATGTAGTGATCTTTGAACTCCTGACCCTCATGCTTTTACCTCTCAACTCCTGGGATTACCGCTGTGGAGCCACCTAGTTCCACTAAACAACCAGAAAGGGCCTTTCAAAATATTTTGACTCTGGGGTGGAAACCAGACATTCCTGCGAGCCAGGCACATCCGCCCACCTCTCTCGTTTGTGCATCCTTTTCTCTTGCAGGCTTTTCTGCTTTGTGGAAGAAAATGGTCACTAAAGTCACTGTCTTTTTCCTCTTCCGTTCCACATTCCGTAGGAGACACCCATTAGCCGTGTGTGCCCGACTGTGCGACTGCCGCTCTGGCCCCATTCTGAGCAACATCATGAACTGAATGGCTAACCCTTGAGAGTATGGACTCTAAAGGCCAGCTGCCGGGAACAAAGCTCCGCTTGCTCCTTTGCCTACTTCCAGCTCGTGGCTGCTGGGAAGGAGCCTAGAGGCAGTAGTTCCCGCCTGCGGTCCCTCCACCCAGACCCCGACTTCATGGTCATCTGTCCAGACAGCGTCTCAGGCTGCTCACTGTGCACTAAGTGGAGTGGTGGGGGTAAGAGGAGAGTATGTAGCTATATGTATGTGCAGTTATCTATATGTATGTAGCTATATGTATGTGCCGTTCGCTATATGTATGTAGCTATATGTATGTGCTGTTCGCTATATGTATGTAGCTATATGTATGTGCTGTTCGCTATATGTATGTAGCTATATGTATGTGCTGTTCGCTATATGTATGTAGGACCCTGATTAAGTAGCCATTTGAGTCCCACATTTAACTCTATCTTTCTAAGTCTGTGGTGTTTTCTTCCCTCCGCATGGCTGTGGTTCCGGGTGGGATCTGGGTAGTGCATTCCTAAGAAGACTCACAAGAAACCAGTTCCTGCAGAAAGCAGGGCTGCCCCAGGTGTGAGCCAGCCATCCTCCCATGAGCCCATCTGCAGCCCCAAGGACCTCTCTTAAGAAGTCTTGGCCTGGGACCCGACCTGCAGGAAGGAATCTCTTTTCGAAGGAAAGGAGCAATGGACTTATGTGACAGAGGACATCATCTGAGTCAGCTTTGTCACCGCAACGAAAATGTCCCTAGCACCCAGGGTCCTCACTTCTCTCGAGCTCCCACAGTCATCCAAATTGTCTGCTGGCATGTGAGCATTGGTGGTGCCTGTCATCCCAGCTCTTGAGAGGCTGAGGCAGGAGGATGAGTCTAAACAAAGCAAGCCCCACACATATTGGACTGCCACCACACGCTCCCTCTCCTCTTTCCTCACACTCCAAAGCCTGCTCCACCTCCCGCAGTCACCCACTGGGTGACTGTCCCCACACAGCCCAGGGAGAAGCCATGCTCAGCAAGAGCCTTTCAGTCAGAAAGGTTGGAGTGGCCGTGGCTGGCTGGCAGTGGTTAGGGAAGGCTTTTGGGAGAAGGTTGCCAGAGGTTGAATCATAAAGAGAAGAAAGGGATCGAGTGTCCCCAGCAGGCTGAGGCTGCCCAGGGCAGCATGCAGGACACGGGTGTCTGCAGAGCTGACTGAATACTGGGGCAAGTCAGAAGCTGAGACAGGGAGAGGCCATCTGAGACGATGGAACTTTGTCCTGCAGGGAACAGAGAGACAGCAAGGATTCGGGTTTGGGTTGAAGTGGATGTCCAAGGCAGCCCTAGCCAACACGGCTCATTTTGGAGACTATGAAAGGCTTGGCTATGAGTACAGGGACGGTCATGTGCAGCACTCACCTTCAATCCAAGCACACAGGAGGCAGAGACAGTTCTCTTTGTTTTAGACCAGCCTGGTTTCCATGAAGTTTCTTGGGCCAGCCTGGACTATATAGTGAACTCCGCCTCAAGAGAAAAGTAGGGGACTTGGAATTTGGCAACCTGGAAGGCAGAACCTGAACTGGGGCTGTGGAAGAATGGTAGACAAAGGCCCATTCACCCACGGGTGATGGCATAGGCCTGTAATCCCAGCACTTGGCAGGGGAATTATTGTTTGAAACCAACCTGGGCTACATAGTATTTTCCAGGCTAGCCTGGACTACATGAGGCCATGTCTCAAAAACAAACAAGGTGGATGACCCAAGTTTGATGCTTAGGATCCAATACCTGCCAGTGTCTTTTTTTACCCACGGAGCACACACACACACACACACACACACACACACACGAGCACAAGGTAAGCACACACACACACACACACGAGCACAAGGCAAGCACACACACATACATTGTAAATAAGTGTTAAAGAGAGAGAGAGAGAGATGAGCAGGTCTTAGGATGATGCCCATCTGCCTGGGGAGCTGGGTATGAGGTAGGCTAGCAATGGAAGCAGTTCATATTCAGATATTCAAATAGAGTTTGGGTATGGGGATGTTCAGGGAGGGAAGTTTATGAAATTTTGTGTGTGTATGTGTGCGCATGTGTGTGTACATGCCCATGCTTGCTCCCGTGGAGGCGACAAGTCAAAGCAGGGCACCCATCTCTGTCACTCTGTCTTTATGTTTTCGATGGGCCTTTTACATGGGAACTGGAGATCCCTACCCCACCCCACCCCGCTCTGGTGTTTGGGTTTTGTTGTTACTGAGAAACCATCTCATGTAGTTCAGGCTGACCTAAACTTGCCATGCAGTCAAGGATAACTGAATTTCTGTTCCTCCTGCTTGAACTTCCTGGAGGCTAGATTCTGACCTGTGACAACACGCCTGGTTCATGCAGTCACAGAGATAGAGCCCAGGGCTTTGTGCAAGCTAGGAAAACAATATTGCCAGCTGAGCCTCATTTGGCTTTTTGAGACAAAACAGAGCTCTGACCTTAATGAAAATAGGAATCAGAATTAGTTCATTCTTGACAAATTCAAAAGACTATGGCTTGGGACCATAGATTCAGATCTCCCATGGCTACCTGTCAAGGAAACTAAAGATAGCCCGTGTTGTAGAGTCTTTGACACAGGTGTGGCTTGTTTCACACCATGAAGCCCAAGCTGTGATCGTTCTGCCTCTGTCTCCCAAATGCTGTATATGCTGGTATTACAGGTGTGTGACACAATGCCCCACCCCACTTAGACTTTTTTTTTTTAATTTACTTATGTATACAGTGTTCTGCTTGCGTGTATGCCTGTAGGCCAGGACACCAGATTTCTTACAGATGGTCTTGAGCCACCATGTGGTTTCTGGGAGTTGAACTCAGTACCTCTGGAAGAACAGCCAGTGGTCTTAACTGCCCATCTCTCCAAAGAGAAAACCACATCAATCCTGACCTGTGCACAGCTTATTCTTTGCACTTGGTGGTGTATAATGGCGCCTCCTGGTGGATACTTTGTGAATTAACATCTTCCATTTGCCTGAGCACTTAGAAATATCTGTTCATTTTTTTCTCCCCATTTATCACATTAATTTATTCAAATGTTTGTCATTGTTACATAATTCAAAAGAAACACTTCAAAATAAAATATATCTAGTTTTAATCTGTGAATATAAAAGGACATACACCCCATGACATCGATTCCTGTCTTCTGAAAACAGAAACGGCAGGTGCACACCTTCAGATGTGTCATCCTCACGAAGCTCTCCCACCTAAGGCTCAGAGAACACTGCAGATGAGCTGGCAGAGAAAAAAAAAAAAGAAAATCCGTAGGAGATGCGAAATCCTGTCTTCCAGACATGACATGAAAGATGCACATTGGCTCTGGCATCTACAGAAGGGCTACGTGACAAGAAGTCAGCCAGATTTTTTTTTTTTTGAAACAGTGTTTCTTCTCTGTGTAGCCCTGGCTGTCCTGGAACTCACTTTATAGACCAGGCTAGCCTCAAACGCAGAGATCCGCCTGCCGCTGCCTCCTGAGTGCTGGGATTAAAGCTAGGCGCCACCAATTTAGACAGTTGAAATTTTAACACGGGTTGAGAAATGTTGACACGAGACCCTACTTCTGACTGCAGCGCTACTGGCCACTGACGGCGGCTGTGGAAGGGGGAGTTTGTGCTCTGGGGGTGTGTCACAGGTAAGTTGCCCATGCTTCAGTGGATGGTCCACCTCCATTCCCATACGGCCAGCACTAACTGGACTGGGGAGAGGTTAACAACAGTAATTTTCCCTTTTATTGAAAATAGATTTTTTTCGGGGCTGGAGAGATGGCTCAGTGGTTAAGAGCATTGCCTGCTCTTCCAAAGGTCCTGAGTTCAATT
>JAQHUG010000048.1:4332804-4356539 GCA_028555095.1 Dicrostonyx torquatus
CTTTATAATATCCATGTTGGTTTAGCTTGGCAGTCCATATAATGAGATGTCTCTTTGTATTTAGCTCCTCTATAGTGAAAAAATTTAAAGAAAACATACTAAAATACATTAATAATCTAGACATTCTGTGGATTTTCCATGTTTATGTGGTTTATTTTTTAATCTATAATTATTTGTAGTCTGTCTCTTTAAAGACTTTACCCTTTTTTTAAGCATTAACTTTATGAGTTTTTAGTATTTCTTTTTCTCAAGCTTACATATGTCTATCTAATAGTATGAGCCATTTAGAGTTTTTTTTATGTCTGAATCTGTCGTATTGTGAGTATGTAATTTTTTAGTATCAAGGAACATTTCTTAAAATGTTAAACAGTTTTTAAAAATTTTTAGCTTGTGCCATGTAGGGGTAATTAAGCTACTGCCTGTTTCCTGCCCAGTCTAAAGCTTAAGTGTGCTGTTGTTATGATAATTAAGGCAGTTCTTGTCTGAGATCAGCACAGTTTAGCATGGCGGAGCAGAGCCGAGCCGCTTTTATCTCAGAGTGTGTGCATTGCATTGCTACCATGGCAGAGCTGTTTGTACCTCTGAGCGATGGTGCGCTAAGCCCTCCTTCCAGGCAGGAGCTAAGCTCAGCATTCCAACCTGGAGAATGAGCTTTTTATCTGAGTTATAGCTGAATCTGTTACACAGAGCAATGTGCAGCTTGGAAACACCTCTGTGTATGGCTGTGGAAACCCACCATGCTCTCCCGCCTGCCTAAGCCTGATCCCGCTGTCTGCCACGGCATGGTCTCAGCTACTTTCTTCCTGATCCCGAGTGCGCACACAAACATCCAGTCCCAGAAAAGACATTGAAATGCTTTATAGCCAGAGTTTGAGCTGGCAACATAGCCCAGGAAGCCCCATTTTAAAACTGCCGCAGTGTTGCTTTGCTGAGTCAGGACTTTCTGTGGCATGCTATCCATAAACAGGAAAAAAACCGTGTTAAATTCTTTCTCCTTTTTAAGCCCTCTCAGGTTTTTAAGTGGATTTAGCCCAACGTTGGGCGCCAAACTGTTGTAAGAGGGATGGCTGTGTCCCCGCCAAGGAATGGGGCCATTTTCCTGGTGCCTTGCTCCCAGCTGCCAGCTAGCTTATGCCCAAAATAACCACATGAAAATTGTATTAATTAAATTACTGTCTGGCCCATTATCTCTAGCCTTTGCTTGGCTAACTCTTACATCTTGCTTTAACCCATAATTAATAATCTGTGTATCACCATGTGTTGTGGCTTACCGGCATGAGTCTAATCAGTGTCCATCTCGGGCTAGAGCAGCATGGCATCTGCCACATTTCCTTTCTTCCCCAGCCTTCTGTTTTCTCTCTACTCCGCCCACCTAAGGGCTGCCCTATAAGATTCTACAGGCCAGGCAGTCTTCTTCATTAACCAATAAAAGCACACAAAATACAGAAGAACCCTCCTACACCAAAAGGAGGCATAAGTCATGAAAAAAAAAGGAGTAAAACTTATTTTCTTCCTGGGCATGGCCTGTGGGAACTTTCCCCCCATTCCCTGGGGTTGCTTAATGCAGGTAGGAGTGAATAGCCTCCTCCCTGTGTATATACTTAGCTGGCAGGGGGCCTGGATGGGAGGCCCAGCCCTTCCCTACCTCCACACAGGGCTGACTTGGGCTTGACTGTGAGCAGGAGTGCTTTCCACGAGTGGGACAGGCGAGAGCTTTTTGTTGCAGGGAGTTCTTGGGTGACCCAGCAGAGCCAAAAAGATTTGGTTAGTGCCACAACAGGAGGGGGCATAGGTCTTAAGCCAGGGGGTGAGGTCTCACAGCAGAGAAGTCACTGATGGATGCAGGAAAACAGAACTGACAGAACCACAGACACACAGTAAAGATAAGCAGGGGTGGCCACCACACATTCATATACCCGAGACAGGGAATCCAGTGACATTCCACATGGATCCACAACACTGAACCAGCTGCTGCGTATGTGTCCAAACAGAAGGTGCCTTAACCAGACTTACCTCCAGAGGTGACAGACCAGATGAGTTTTTAATTCATTTCATTTTGGGGTGAAGTGTTAGGCTGCGATTGATCAAAGGGAATCCTGGGACCTGGAACATGGCAGGTTGTACACCCTAGGAGCTCCTTGACCACCACACTCTTCCCTGCTCTGAGATCTGAGACTCCTAGTGTCTCAAGTTCTGGTCTCTGAGAATCTCTCTGGGCCCTTCAGAAATATCCACCAGAGACGACTACTCGGGCATGGGTTTAAGCCAATAGAAAGTCTTTATTAGCTAGCTGGCAACTACACGGGGTGTTTGGTATCCCAGTGTAGCATCAAACCTTTCTCAGGGTGAGCTTTTAAGCACACACACAAAAAATATTCTGGGTTGACATACTTTAGTTATCAAGAACCATTAGCCAGAAGCAGAACTACAGAAGCCAAAAAGCAAGGTTAGTACATTTAGACACTTTCCAAGAACTATGAACTTTGATGGATTAGGTCTTTGCTTTCATTTGGCAGGTGGAGCTGTCTATATGCTGAGTTTTATGGCCTGAATGGAGTGAGTTTTGCTAGAACCTGGGGCCCTGTTACAGTCTGCTACAGAGCTAGGGATGAGATTGGATTTGGAGCAGTGGAGGGAGAGGTGAAGATCTACATGCAGTTAAGCCTATTTCCCTGGCTGGAATGAATCCTCTGGAACTGAAGTTACAGATGGTAAGGAGCCCCACATGGATGCTGACAATCATACCTACATCCTCTCAAGAGCAGTGTTAGCCACTGAGCTGTCTCTGCAGCCTTTGGGATTGTTTTAGGTTTTGTGCAATGTACCTGTTCTGGTTTAAGACAAGGTGCATTTGCTTTTACCTTGGTCATTTCTTTTGTTTTGGTTTTTCGAGACAGGGTTTTTCTGAGCTTTGGAGCCTGTCCTGGAACTAGCTATTGTAGACCAGGCTGGCCTCGAACTCACAGAGATCCGCCTGCCTCTGCCTCCCGAGTGCTGGGATTAAAGGCATGTGCTACCACCGCCCGGCTCATCTTGCTCATTTCTAACAGTGCTTGTGGGTGAGTGGTACCTATTTTTATTACTTTTTAAATATTTATTTAAAATAACATTTAAATGTTACAATAGACATTTATTTAAAGCAAGGCATCTGCAGAGCAAATAATTCTTAAATTGTGATTCATGTTGAAACAACTTCATAAAAATATGCTTGAGATCAGGCACATCCACAGATCTCAACTGCAAGATTCCTTCTTTGCCCATTCTTCTCTTTTCTTTCCCCAGTATCTTTCAGATAGGGTTCAAGGTAGAATTTGCCCTCCTATTTTGACCACTGCTCCTTAGGCAAGGTCTGACACCTCATGGTCAGGTCCAGGGCTCTCTTAATTTGAAATATTGTTATTATAAAGAACCTCAGGAAGCCGTCTTATGGCTTCCTTCACACCCAGTCTTACATATCCTATCTCCTTGCATTAAATCTAGTCTGCTGAGTCCTGCATTATGACATTTTCTAAAACCATCCAGCCACTTGCTTGACACTGCAGTAGCAGGTCTGCCCCCCATTTTGACAGGGTCTCACTCTGAAGCCCTGGCTGGTCTACAACTTACTATGTAGACCAGGCTCGCGTGAGTGCTGGGATTACAGGCTTTGGCACCTACTGACTTGACACAGGGTCTGGCTGCCTCTTCAATTTATAATCATGCTGAAATGATTATGAATGCTGGGATGATAGGCGTGTGCTACCACACCCAAACTACCATTAATTTTCAATTACTTTATTATGCATATTATCTGTGCATACATATGCACAGGTACATATGTGGTCAGACGATTCTCTCCTTATACTTTGGTGGATTTAGGTATCAATCTCAGGTTGGAGGGCTGTAAACACTTTTTATACCTGTTAAATTACCTCAATGCTTTTTAAGGAGATGGGGGTTACCTTGTTATACTCTATACTGCCCAGGATGTATACTGGAGAAGGCCTAGGGTCAAGTGATTTTTTTTTTCTTTCTGGCTTTTCTTCCCCAAGTAGAATTTGGTAGTTGAGACCTAGAAACCCATTTCCTTCTGGGCTTCTGAAGCTAGCATAACCAATCCATTTCCCTCCATGCCAGTGACCAGACTAGGGCTTTCTAAGGCTGAATTGTGAGAGATAAATACATTTCTCTTTTGTTAGGCTAGCTCAATTTTGGCAGGACAGTTTCACTGATGTAGCAGCAATGTGCTATTAGTATCCAAAATCAGCAGAGACAACTACAATAAGTTCTATTTCCACTTACAACCACCATATCATCTTACCTTGTTTTCATATGGAGGCCAAGAACCACGGGCTTGATATGGTTTTATATTTTGGTGGTGCTGGTGGTGATCCATCTCAGGGAATTGCACATGCTAACCAAGTGCTATATCATGAAGCTTCTAGACTTTTATTCCTGAATTTCCTGCTACTTTGGGAAGCAGAAAACCATGCAAAAAGTTAGGTGCATGTACACTGTACAGTAATCTTAGTAAGAACCCAGTCCATCATCTGAAAGTGGGTTAAAAGCTAACCACCCTCAGGTTCTTCAGAATGACCAATGTTATGGCTGCTCAGATGAAAACAAAAAACCCAATTTTATTTTTGTTTGTGAGTGCACAGAATGTGAATGCTGGAGGACAGAAGAGGGTACTGGGTGCCGTGGAGCTGGAATTAAGACACTTGTGAGCTGCTGGATGAGTGGACCAGACTCAGGTCTCCTGGCAAAAGCAGCAACCTCTCATAAGAGCAGAATCATCTCTCTAGCCCTGACCACCATTTATTTCTCTCATATACTTATTTAAATAGTTGGGGATTCTAAAGGTGTTAAGCAAACATGGTTGGGATCTTTTGACACATGATGAACTCATACAGCCATCCTCTATGTAGTCAAGGATATCCTGAACTCCTCGTCCTCTTGCTTCCGAGTGCTGGGACAGGTGTCACCATACCCAGTCTGTGTGATGCTAGGAATGAACCCAGGGTGCTGTGCTAGGCAAGTTTCCCTACCACCCGAGCTATAGTCCCAGGCCTAGGAACTTGGTTCCTGAGTTGTACCAAGGCAGCATATTGTTCATAGCAAATAAACCTGCTTTTTAAGTGAATCTTTACACTGTAACAAATTACATTAGCTATTCAAAATGAAGTGCTTTTTAATCTGACTATAATTTAAGGCATGATATATAATTTAAGAATGATAAAACTAAGCCGGGTGGTGGTGGCGCACGCCTTTAATCCCAGCACTCGGGAGGCAGAGGCAGGTGGATCTTTGTGAGTTCGAGACCAGCCTGGTCTACAAGAGCTAGTTCCAGCGCAGGCTCCAAAGCCACAGAGAAACCCTGTCTCGAAAAACAAAAAAACAAAACAAAACAAAAAAGAATGATAAAACTTACAAGTTTGATTCTGCAGCCTTCTCTCCTTCAAAGGCTCAGAATGAGGAAGAAGAAGAAAAAAAAATATGTAACAATTACTGAGAAATGCTGTCTTCTGGACAGGACATGGCAGAACTCACTGCAGCTATGGTTACTTGTACAAAAACCAAGCTAAGATTAGCCAATATTCCAACAGGCAGGCGGCAACTAATTGGAATCAACGAGTATTATTAGGGTTCTCTAGAGAAAGAATTTGTAGAAAAAATATTAAGGCAATTTATTAGAATGACTTTACAGGCTGTGGTTCAGCTAATCTAACAATGGCTGTCTACCCAAAATGGAAGGTCAAAGAATCCATGTATCTTCAATACATGAGGTTGGATGTCTCAGCTGGTCTTCAGTATACACTGGAATCTTGAAGTAGTAGGTTTTGATCCAGTGAAGGAATAAACTTGTCATCAAGAGCAAGAACATCCTTCTTCTATGTCCTACTTCAAATGATATAATCAAGAAGAAAACCCCACACAGGTAGACACAGATGCTTGGGTTTGTTAACTGCAGATGCAGTCAAGATGACAACCAAGAATAGCCATCACAGTTACAAAAAATAGGGACCAGAGACATGTTGAAGGTGCCTGGGGGAATGGGAGGGGCAAACTGGGAATGCATATGACCAATATACATTGTTTACACGTATAAAATTGTCTAACAATAAATATAATTTACTCTTGGGTTAAAAGCAAGGGGAGACTGCCAGTCAGTTAAGTACCTATATTGCAAGCACAAGGACCCAAAGTTTGATTCCCAGAACCCACATTAAAACAAAAACAGAGCTGGGAATGGTGGCACACACTTGCAATCCCAGTGCTAAGGAGGAGGAGACAAAAGGACCTCTGGGGCTCAAGGTCAGTCAGTCTAGCCTGCTTAGCAAGCTCCAGGCCAGTGAGAGACCCTGTCTCAAAGAACAAGAGAACACCCTGAGTAACATCCAAAGTTGTCCTCTGTATACATACATAAAAAGAAGTTGAGGCCAGGAGAGCATCCCCCCCCTAAATACAACCTTAAACCTTCCAGCATGTGTCAGGATTACAAGCAAACACTATCCACCTTAACTTGCAGTTCCTTAGAAACCAGATAATACAGCATAGTGGTCTAGATCTAAGCCATCTATTATGACAGCCACTTCCATGAGTTACTGAATATTTAGAATGTGGCCAATTTAAATTAGATGTGCTTTTAATATACAGGATCTGAGAAAATACAAAAGATTTTTTTTTTTCTGTTGCTTTGGAGTCTGACCTGGAAATCACTCTGTAGACCAGGCTGGCCTCAAGTGCTGTGGTTAACGGCATCAAGATCTCCCTCTTATGCTGAAAGAATATATTCTGGGTTGAATAACATTTTTTTTTCTTCCAGTCGGGGACTGAAGCCAAGACTAAGGAAGCACCCTACCTGGCCAATTCTGCTTTTAAATGTGGCCATTAAGCTGTCTTACACGACTATACTTCAGACAGGTGTGACCTGACCACATTTCAGAAATCTTACTCTATAATGTAAATAGAAGCTTCTGCTCTGTTAAATGTTGTAGCTAGTGGTGTTTGTGGGCACATTTGAGATGCCTGTGGTATCACCGAAGCCAACTCAGGAGAGTACTGGAAACACTCGGCAAAGACGAAGCCTTAGAGCATCAGCACCGATACGTCACTCCTATTGAGTATTTGCCGACAATCCCATGGCTTTTTAGAACAGCCATTTTTTAGGTTATGGCTTTAACTCAGGATTTCTGAATGCTTTTGCTGGTGGGGTATCAGACTCAAGACAACTGCTCAAGTGAATAGGTCAGCAGATTTCTTACATTTTAAGTCATCATGTATGACAAGAAACAGAGGGTCTTTCCTCCTTGTTATGTTGACAGTAACTTGGATGTAAACTGTCCCTAATGTACACTTGCTTTCCCAGTTACACAAGTGGTTTCCTGTATCTTATGGGTTGGGCGGTGGGACGACGACAACACTGCTGCACAGAGACACAGAGAAGAGTAAGTTTCCTATAGCTGCAGCCTGTAAAGATATGCATGTACTCACGTGTGGCTACATTATCTGCTGATTGCTTGGTCTTTCAAAGAAACAAGTAGATACGTATGTTACCATGCTCATTCTGTGACTCCAGTTGTTTAAACCAACACCAATGTCTACACTTTAAAGAGTAAGCTTAGCAGTGAGCACGGAGCCAGCTCTACCACCCTGCTGCATCCTATTATACCACCCCCTTTGTAAATAAAGCTCCTAAAACATATTTAACATGAAACACAACAGATATTTTAAGTGTACATCATACATTTATTACCAACAACCCTCTCAACTCCAAAATTGGGCACAGGGATTAAAAATAAAAATTCATTGCACTACTTAGTAAAGCATTACTAGTAACTTTCATAGAAAATGTACAAACTTTGTTAAAAATTTATCAAGCCTTCAAATGATTTGGTTACAGATATTTATAATACATACATTTAAAACTATATGTTAACTGATACAATGGACTATGATTTGAGGAAATGACTCAGCAAGTGATTCCAACAAACACCCCGTGAGTTTTCATAATCTTAAACAAACAGCAACATGAGGTAACCAGATGCACTATGGGGAGCAGACTTGAGAAGGCCCAGAGATACTGTTAAAGTGTTCTCGGAAGTTGGCAGGCAGATCACACTGGAAATTACCACAAGAGGCCCAAATTAAGAATTCTAGCAAATTAAAGTTCAGGGAGTGTATAAAATCTAATATGCTTTCACAATTTCAGATTCTGCTTTAAAAAATAAATTCAGGACAGGAAAATCAGTATGGTATCTTGATACTTAGAGGCCTTGAGTTGTTTTGTTCAGGTTGGAGTTAAAAATACAGAATATGGTGATTCATAAAAAAAAAAAAAAAAAAAACAACCCACACAAACCAAAATAACAAACAAAAAAGCCCAAAACCCCAAATCTAAAACCTACCAACAAACAAACAAACAAACAAACAAACAACAAAACTCCACAGCTGAGTTAAGATGGTAAAGCCAACATTGTTCTAGGAGGAGGAGGATGAAGGCTACCAACACCCATCTGCCACCCAGTGCATCTCCCAGAGATGACAGTTAGGCAGAAGCCAACCATACTTTCTCATTTTCTGGCCACAAAGATGCCCACCATGGTCACTCGGAGATCACACCAGGTCTGCTCCTAAAATACACTGACCACTCCATGGACAAAAGTCTGACCCTTCTCTAACAGTTCTGTGCTAAGAGAAGACACCCCACAGAGACAGCAGTCATAACTGCAAAACAGAATTTTACCAGGACAGACCTGCTGCCTCCTAAATTGCCAACTACTTCTATTTAAAAAAAAAAAAAATCTACTGGAAAGGGAACATCATGGCAAACATTGACAGAATAAAGAAAGGCTGCTTTCCGGTCCTAGCACGACGTGCCTTGGTAGTCAGTATCTCTGTATAAACGAGGAAAGTGCTTCACTTGTGTGCATCAATAAAACAAATACCGAGTGGAGCAGTGTCATGTGAGCGCTGTACAGGTATAAAGGTTTTGCAGCTATATAAAAGTGTATATATAATATGGACTTTTGTCATTTTAAACATGATTTCTTTAAATTAAAAAATAAAGATTAAACTGTTTGTGATTTGGAGATGACTATTATATGCCATTAATTTTGGACTTTAACACACCTTTGTTTTTCATTAGGAACAGGAGAGGGTATCCTAATGATTTAAAAGTAACACGTGCATTTACCACTGTTTCAGTGTATTTCTGACACAGTCTAGGGCAAACAGAAAATAGGTCAAATCCTATTTGTCTGACTAGATAGAGGCAACAGTGTCTGGAAGAAGACAAAATTGTGCTTCTGTGTGGATTGACTTTCCTGAACTCTAGGCTGTGATGAGCTTAGACTTCAAGGGAGGGTAAGGAACATGGCAGTAACAAGTAGTTGAACACTCTCCCTGTCAGAGTAAAAAAATAGGCCCAGTGCCAATTGCGAGTTGAGTGAGGTTGGCAGCAAAGTGTCACAGTTGTGACCGGAAGGCTGCAGCACGCGTGGCTGCAGACAGAAGCCGAGAACTCACAAAGAGGCAGACAAGGCTGAGCACACTGAGAGAAGGAGAATTTCCAATTGCTGAAAAATGACTTCCAACCATCTGATTTATGTTCAATCAATCTGTTATGTTTTACACAGTTATGTATCATTTCAGACTAAATAAAGGTCAATTCCTGTTTGACAGCATTATTATTTTGTTTTTATACAAAATCCAATCTTCATTTACACTGCAAGTATTCTGGGCACCTGCTGTATTAAACTTTTCTCATTCTAACATAGATTAAAAGAAAAAAGACATCAAAGCAAACCAGGCCTAAGAAAGGAGCCGTCACAGCACTTGATCCATCCTGAAACAAAGGTTTCAACGAGAATGTTTACTGAGGGAAGAACTAAGAACTTCAGGACCAAAGTGTGGGAATTCAATTAACACTAACAGAAATAGCTCTCTTAAAACAATTTAGTTACCCATGGAGGCCTGAGCGAAGAACACACACCAGAAACCAGGCTGAGTTAGATAACAGATTTTGTTCTACTGGAAGTCAAGAAGGCGATACTTATGGGACCAGTGGTGTTCTTAAAAATATATTACTCAAACATCTTCGAAACAGACTACAAATCTACACATGAATAAAATCACAGGTCCTTTCTGTAAGACACTACTGGAAATGTAAAGGAAAACAAGAAGTATTAACACTCAGATCACTGATTGAAATGCCGATATTGCTAATGATGATGTATGATATTGCACCTTCTTTTTGGAAATAGCAAGTTGGAGACTTAAAAGTTTCTTTTACAACAGAATTGAAGAAAAAAAAAATCAGGTCATGGAGTGAGAATCTGACATTTTTTCTTAAGTGACCCACTTAGGATCACAGAGGAAGAGAAGGGAACAGCTGCCTGAAGCAAAGGAAGAAGGCTTTTCTCATTCCATTCACTGGGAGGGAAGGGGATGGAGTATTCAATGCTTAGAATTGATGCACCCTTAGCAATCAGTGTGCAACAGCAAACACAAGGGGAAAACCAGTGTACAGTACTAGTGCTGTTTAAATAACACACCAGATTATACATTGCAGCATAATTAAAACTACACACACATTCTTGGTACATGCTGGTATATAGGATCTCATACACACAGTAGCTACCATGCCCCCACACATGTAGTTGCACACACTCTCTCACACAGATTCATTTATCACCAACAGTCACACGCTGCACTCATTTCCACTCACAGTTTCTGAAGGCTCTATATAAGGTAGATTGCTATATCATCTGGAGCTACCACTTTTTATAAAAGCACATGCTAAAAGATCACGTCCACTGTAATCTTGCAGCAACACTCGGAATGATCACACAAAAACCAGGGAATGTTAGTGCACACACGAAATTAAGCTAAAGAAAAGATCTTTGGAGTTCCAATCACACAGTTAGTATAACAATCCCATAATTGTGAAGACTAATTGTAAGCTTTTATAGTTGATTAAGTCACACAGTGCAAAGAAAGGTCCATTGACCCTTTTGGTAAAGGGAGGGCTGGAAGCCACACAGGTTAAGTTCAATGGATAGTCCATATATACACGTGATGAGGAACACCCAAACTAAATCTGTGCTCTTAGGCTGGTCACTCTGAATCCCGATGTACTTCTGAAGCATCAGCTCGGCAAATTGGGCAAGTACGATTTCCCTGAAAAACAAGAGGAAGCTCACTGGAGTCGCATCTCATACAGTGAAGTACCCAGGTCTACTGATAATCCCATATGATCCTTATATTCTGATCCCTTAAAAACAAACCAATTCTAAACCTAGGTGGCTGTGCAAACCTGCTATTCCAATACTTGTAGGTAGAGGCAGGAGGATTAAGAGTTTCAAGCCAGCTACATGAGACTCTTTTTTTTTTAAACAACAAAATAACAAACCAAAGCAAATCTCAAGATTGATTTTGTTAAACTCATAAAAAAGACTTGCTATCGATCACTAGTCTGGAAAAACTCAGTAAATAACTTAAAATCAAAACCTTGCTCCGCCACCCCTCCAACCCCACCCTGAGAACATAGGTGGAGCTGGGGATTAAATCCAGGGTGTCAAACACACTAATCTAGTTCTTTTTTTGAAACAGGACTTTGGGTACTGAACTTCTCATTCTCCCATTATTCCTACCTCTTGAGTGCTAGGACAGTAGGTATATCCCAAGAGCCTGGCCCTGGCCTTCCTTCACTTTTTTTTCTTCTTTTTTTGAGGCAGGGTTTATTTTGTAGCTCTAGCTGTCCTGGAACTTGTCCTGTAGATCAGGCTGACCTCAACTCAGGGACATTCACCTGCCTTTGCCTCTTGAGAGCTGGGATAATCAGGATAAGGTCATACATACATGGTTCTACTTACTCCTTTCCTTGGCTCCTAAAGCAGTTTTTTCTCTATTTCCACAGACAGGGAAACACAATGCATCACTTATTTATTGTCTTACCTGCTACACTCCATTACTCACCAAACCTGCCACATCACAATGGATGGAGCTCAGAGAGAGCAATGCTTTCATCTGATTGTCACAACATGGTATATGACTGGCTCACCCTGAACCTACTCTATCTTCTTTCCTGAACCATCCTTCCTGTCTCATTCCTGTCTCTCTCTCTCTAAACAGTGGCCAATGAGGTTTTTAAAACACGACTGTAGCCACACCCTTCCCCTAGGTTTCAGAATCAAGTTTAAACTCACCCATGCTTTAGAATGGCTTTGCACTTTACACTTCTGAACACCCCCCTCCTTTGTGTACCTCTCTCCCTTACACACTCACTCTCGTTCTTAGTTGCATGAACTTGTGGTTCCCTGACTATTCCCTCTTCACACATTAAGGCTTTGTACAAGCCACGTTTTTGTTTTGTTTTTCCTAAAAAGTTCATACTCTTCAGATTTAGCTTGTTCATTCCTTTTCTTCTCATTAGACAGAGCTCACTTTCCTGATTTAGCCTCCCTTCACGTGCTAGGATTACAGGTATGACCAGCATACCAGTTCTCCTTTAACTGATTTCCTTATTAGATTACAAAACTGCTTAATCAACACATTCTACAAAAAATTCAAATACTATTTAAATTATGTATATTTTAGTCACATAAATTAAGAGTATGCAAAGAAGCTGGGCGGTGGTGGCACAAGCCTTTAATCCCAGCACTCGGGAGGCAGAGGCAGGCGGATCTTTGTGAGTTCGAGACCAGCCTGGTCTACAAGAGCTAGTTCCAGCGCAGGCTCCAAAGCCACAGAGAAACCCTGTCTCGAAAAACAAACAAACAAACAAACAAAAAAAGAAAAAAAAGAGTATGCAAAGAAATATTTGAAAAGGGCAAGAAGCCTTAGCAATCACTCTGACAGACCTCTGCTATTCTTAATCTTTGAGCTTTTCCATATATAAAAGAGAACTGGTCAGAATTAGGTAAAAGGCTTAATCTCCGTAAAAATCTCTGACAAAAAGTTTCAATGAGGTCCTGTAATCTGAATCCTAAGGAGCCCAGGTCTTAGACTACACCAGGATAAAATTCTAACATACAGATAATACGGGCAAACAGCCTGCTCCCCATTCTTATGTAGCCACCATGCTGTTGGCTGAAGTTTTCTTTTCTTTTTTTAAACAATGCTGAATATTGAACCCAGAGATCACCCATGCTAAGCACACGCCGAACTATCAACTACTCCCAGTCTCTGCAGCCACTCTTTACTGGACTTTCCATTATCTCATAGACTCAACCCCTCTTAAACCATGAATTTACTCAGATGTACCCATGGTCAAGAAGAATGCAAAGCAGTTACTTTCTTTATACTCATGATCACTTTACCTTAAGCCATTTATCGACACACTTGGCATGGAACTCGTGGTTACAGGGTAAGACTCTAAGAAGCTGCCTTGACTCAAAATCACACATGCATACTACACACCTGGAAAAGAGCAAAAAGGTCATTTTTAGTTTCCTATTTGTTATGACTATCACAATTACAAAGCCATTCTCGGTTATCAAAATATTTATTTTTTAAAATTACCACTATTCCTGAAAATGATGATGCTAAGGTAGATTTATTTATATATAAATAAAGTATAAAATAAAGCATTATTTTAAGAGTCAAGCAGTGAGGGCTGGAAAGATGGTTCAGCAGTTAAGAGCACTGGCTGTTCTTCCAGAGGTCCGGAGTTCAATTCCCAGCACCCACATGGTGGCTTACAACCACCTATAATAGGAGCTGATGCCCTCTTCTGGCCTGCAGGTGTACATACAGAGCACTCATAACATAAAAATAAATCTAAAAAAAAAAAACCTCAAACAGTGGAAACAACCTAAATGTCCATCAACTAAAGAAGGGATAAACATAGAATATCTATACCATGGAGTATTTTTAGCCATAAAAATGAATGCTTGATACAAGCTGCTACCTGAACCTGAAAAAAAAGTTATGCTATGTTGACTTTCTGGGCAGACTAAAGACTATGATATTATAGCACTGTTTTTCAAACTGTGGATTGTGACCTCTGGGGGCGGGGGTATCAAACAACCCTTTCACAGGGGTCACATATCAGATATCCTGCATACCCGTGGCGATGGTTGTGCAACTTTACAAACATGCTAAAAAACACTGAACAGGTAAACTTTATGAATTTCAGCCCATTCCGTATTTAAACCTCCTAATGGCAGACACCTGCTATTGTGACTAAGAAATTTAAATAATTCCTGATACTCAAACTTTTACTTCCTAAAGGTAGGAGGAAAATGTGAACAGGAGCATCACAAGAACATACTTACAAAGTCTGCTCTGACTGGTGGTTGTTAGGGTTGAACCTGTAGGAAGGAAGCTGCTCAATATCTGCTTTAGTGAGTCCCCGAGGCTTCGCCTCTCCCAGTCGTTCTGCCAGGTTTAGCAGGGCCTAAGGGAAGGGTTAAAAGGAGACAGATTTTCATCTTTCTTTACATTTTCTATTGGAGTAATATGATAGTTTAATTACTCATATATGTGCACATGCACACGCACATGCACATGTAGAGGTCAGAGGACAGTGTGTGTGTGTGTGTGTGTGTGTGTGTGTGTGTGTGTGTGTGTGTAGAATCAATTCTCTTTGCACCAAGTGGGTGGGTCCTAGGGATTGAACTCAGGTCATCAAGGCTTAGTGGCAAGAGTGTTTACCCACTGAGCCATCTTTTTGGCCATCCACTGAAGCAACTTCTATTTTTTAAATTTAATTAACTAATAAATTATTATTATTATTATTATTTTCTTAAAATAAGATCTCTTTGTAGCCTAAGCTGTCTTGGAACTTAGTATGTAGCTCAGGTTAGTTCCAAGGTCATGGCAATCCGCCTGTTTCAAGCTCTCAAGTGGAAGGATTACTGGTGTGAGGGCAACATGCCCAGCACTTACTGGTGTGGGATGCCCCTCTGCATGCTGTGAATATGTTTTATTTCCACTGATTAATAAGGAAGCTGCTTTGGCCTATGGCAGGGCAGAATATAGCTAGGCGGGAAAACTAAACTAGACTTCATGTAGCCTCCCAAGAAGCAAGATGTAAGGTAACAAACCACAAGCCTCATGGTAAAATACAACATAATTGAAATGGGTTACTTTAAGATGTAAGAGTTAGCTAGAAACACGCTTGAACCACTGGTCAAACAGTGTTGTAATTAATATAGTTTCTGTGTGATTATTTGGGTCTAAGCAGCTGAGAAACAAAAGTGCAGTCTCCGTCCATAACTTAAGTCTTTTATTTTACAAAAAAAAAAAACTTTACTTAGGCTAGAACTGAGTGGGGCTCCTAGGATAACCTTAATTTGACTCCTTTCATATTTCTCTGAGACTGCACCCTGACTTTTTAAGATTTTTCACATTTGCTTTCAGTAAATCTTTCTATGATCAAAAGAACTGTTATGTCCAGTCTGGAAGTCAATTTCTCCTTTATCTGTTTAAAGTGGTATTTTTCAGGAAAGGAAGGGTACAGTCACCAAGGGAGTAAAAACCAATTTCACAAGAATTATGGGATGCTTTTACCAAAAACAGATCCATTTCCAATATAGTACAGAGATGAATATGCAAGAGATCAGCTGCTCTAATCAAAATGTCTCTGACTCAATGGGTAAAGGCACTTGCCACTAAACCTGACAACCTTAGCTTAATTCATCTCCAGACAGGAGAACCAACTCCCACAAATTACTTCACGTCATGACAAAGGCACACACCCAGATAGACATATAAACAGACAGATACACACAAACAACAGTTTTAAAGACATTAGTTTAGATATGACTGAATTGTATGAATTACTTTAACACCTGCAAAATGAGCATCAGGGAGGTGAATCAGATCTACTACATAATTTATTAAAGATAAGACTTCAAAAGAACACAACAGAGCTAAAAAGATGGCTGTGGTAGTTTGAATGTAATTGGCCCCTTTGAGTTCATACTGTTAACAGGTATGGCCTTGTGTCACCACTGTAGGGCAGGCTCCTATGCTCAAGCTACAACTAGATAGAACTCAATTTGCCTGTTACCTGCTGATCAAGATGTAGAACTCTCCTTCTCCAGCATGCCAGCCTACATACCACTACATCCCACCAGGATGATAATGGACTAAATCTTAAACTGTAAGCTACCCAAATTAAATGCTTTTCTTTATAAAAGTTTCCATGGTCATGGTGTCTCTTCATTTGAAAACCGAAATAGGACAATGGCTCAGCAGTTAAGAGCACTGGCTACTCCTACTCCTCCTGAGGATCCTGGTTCAATTCCCAGCACCCACATGGGGTTCACAACCATCTGACACCCTCCTCTGGACTCCAGGGCATCAGACACATACATGGTACACAAACACACATGCAAGCAAAATATCTATACCTATAAAAAATTAAACAAAAAATACAATAATGGCATCGTGTCAAAAAATTTAACATTAAATACCCAATTAATGTTCAAATACTACTGATTATTTTCAAAACAAGTATTTTGTTCAAATTAGGATCCAATGCTACCATGGTTTCATATGTCAAGTCTTGTAAAAATATGGTAGAACCATTTACAGCAGCACTTGAAAGGCAGAGGCAGGAATAATCAGAAGTTCCAGGCTACGTAATAAGTTAAAGATCAGCATGGGGAACCTGTCTCAAAATAAAAAGCAATCAAAAATACAGACATCCCAATGTGACTCTATTAACTTTCCACTCTTGATCTATTTGGTTCAGTACATTTTTCGCCCAGTATACTTTCTGTGCACTGACAGATCTGATCTCTATGTTCATCAGGCCCACTGAGTCCAATATGAAATCACTAGGTACTCAGGATTGTGTGGTGCCATTAATTCAAGGCTGGCAAAACGATACTAATTTCACCATTATTCAAAGAAATTTTCTTTATAAGAAAATTTCAACTTCCCCCACACCAAACTGTACCAGTAGTATATAAAGAAAAGGAAAGATAAAAAAGACTAGTGAATGAATTGGGTCTTTACAAGTATTTAACATAAATTCATATTTAAAACATTTGATGTATCTTAGGATGTTACAATTATGTTTATTGAGTTTACACTAGTATCTCATTCTTCCTGGAGTCTTTAAAATATTTATTTATTATGTATACAATATTCTGTCTGTGTATATGCCTGCAGGCCGGAAGAAGGCACCAGACCTCATTGCAGATGGTTGTGAGCCACCATGTGGTTGCCGGGAATTGAACTCAGGACCTTTGGAAGAGCAGGCAATGCTCTTAACCGCTGAGCCATCTCTCCAGCCCCCTCTTCCTGGATTTTTAATGGCTCATTACTTATGTGCTTTAACCTATAACTAGGTTACCTTTTTTACAAAGACAAGTGTCTTACCATATAGCTCAGGATCCTCCTGACTCAGACTATCAAGCACCAATTCCAGTATCATGCCTCAAATCTCCATTTTCTCCCTTTCTTTTTTTAAGACAAGGTCTTACTATGTAGCCTGGGCTAAGCCTCAAACTTGCCATATTTCTCCTTCCAGCTCTCGAGTGCTGTATCGCAGGCATGTGTCACCCACAGGTCCACTCTTCTCCTTCCACTTTAGCCACACATCATATGGTCTGTACCACAGTGTAGCTCCCTCAGCCTTATGCAAAAATAAAATAAAATCCCTTCCTAAACATCTTTGCTTCCACAAATCTTTTTTGAACACCTAATTAAAAACCACCACTTTCTCATCATTTGTATTCTCTCTCTGGGATTGAACAAGAAGAGAACTAGTCTACTTACTGTAATAGGTATTTGGAAAATCCTAGGGATGCTGAACTATTTTATGAATTTTATGAATTATAAACTTTATTTGTATCTTAAAATGGAAAGATAATCTAATAAATGCTTATGTGAAAGTATAGAACATTGCACACAATACTCCCTAAATTAATTCACACTTCCTCTACTAACCTCGTAATTTTCTACTTCTCCATCTTCTACATCCAATTCAAAGCTGAAAGTTGGGCCCACAGCAGGTGGTACTGGAAGCATTGATCTACAAAGAAAACCACCAAGGAAGTGTTTATATGTTAGTACATGAACACAAACGGCAGAGGACAAAGGTCAGATTACATGGATGAAGAACGGTCAGTGTTTACTAGTGGCAACCCTTTAAAGGCATTGGCTTTACTAGGAGAACATGCCATTTACAATAGTACAAGACAAATGTGAAGCCCAGAGATGGCTCAGCAGTTAAAGGAGCTCTGTTTAAGCCTGGTAACTGAACTTGACCCCAGAACCCACATGGTGGAGAGAGAAAACCCAACTGACTTCCACAAGTGGGCCAAAGTCTGCACATGTGTATACAGGCATACATGCACATACTGACACTTAATAAATGCAATGTAATGAAAAACTTTAAATGTAGAGATAGACTTAGTAAAACGTTTAAGGCCTATATAATAAAAACTGCTAGGATAAACAGTAAAATATAAGTAGACTTAAAAAAATCACTAGTTATCACTATTCCTCCATATTAATCTATAGATTTAATACAAAACCTCATTAAGTTTTTTATGTCTTTTAATGCAAAATGCTGATTTTAAAATTTATCTGGAAAAGCAGAATTAAACAAATTAAATATAAACATTTTTCAGCTAAGCTGGGAGGTTATATTACCTTATTTTAAGATAAATAGACGAGGGGGAGGTATGTGGTAAGGAGGAGGAGAGGGAACGAAAACTATCAGAAAAATAACTTGTAGTTTAAAGATTACCTTTGAGCTAAGATATCTGTTCTAGAAAGTAAGTATAGACATGTGACCAAGTCCCAGCCAACGAAATAATAATGATGTGTTTTATTCTGGGAAATGTTGTCCAGAGAAGCAGGTAGGCAGAAGAACCTGTTTTCTTTTCTTTTTAAACTTTTTGTTTCTTTGAGATGGGGTTGTGCTATATATAACCCTGCCTGGCTAGGTACTTTTGCTGTCTAGCAGACTGGCATTGAACTTAAGAACAGGATTCTAGCCTTGGTTGCCTGACTCCTGAGATTACAGTGTACCCCACACTCAGATTCCCACTGCTGACATGGTGGCTGGAGCATGAGGGTCATGAGCACACCCAACGATAGGAGAATCCACTCTCATAGACATAATTCTAACAAAACACTCTAGACTTGGTCTACTTCTATGTTCCATTATGTCAGAAGGAAATAAAAAAACTCATGTTTAAACCACAATGTTCACTACAAGTAAACTTAATCCCAACAGCCTAGTTCTAAAATGCAAAAGTGACTTGTCTTTTCCAAGAAAAATACCATCAAAGCTGGATAATCAAAAGTGATTCTAGGGCCTAGGAGAGATAGTTCAGTAAAGGTCCTCCCAGCACTCCTGATTATGAGTTTGATCCCTAGAGTTCACGTGGTAGAGGAACAGACCTTTCCAAGGTTATCAACTGGCCTTCACACACAAGTGGTAGCATGCATGACAAATATAAAAACGGGTTTTGTCTGTTTTGAAGTGACTCCAGGGCTAAAAAGATGGCTCAGCAGTTAAAAGTATTTGCTGTTCTTGCAGAGAATGTGGGTTCAGTTCCCACTACCCATATAGTTGCTCACAACCATTTCTAACTTCAGTTTCAGGGATCCAGTGCCCTCTTCTGGCATCTACAGGTACTGCATGCACACATGGTATACATACACACTTAGAGGCAAAAGACACAAATTAAAATCTTTAAAAAGTGATTTTAACTGTATAAGTGGCAAATATTTTAAATTTTTCTGTCTTATAATTCACTAAACAATTTGTCTTGGATTTTTTTCCCTCCATTTCTTCCTTAATTGGATCTGTAATCCCATAACCACTTAACATATTTTGACACATACTAAGTAACATGCCACAGAGAAGGCAATCATAAAGCACTCTCAAGAGAATAAGTAGAAGGAACTTACAACACATATGGCAGTAAGCTTGGATGATAAGGGGGAGGTGGTATTGGCTGCTGGGATCGGTATCTACTACGTCCTGTGAGTCTCCGAGGCATAAATGGAGGATAAGGCTGTAGGAGACAAAGGTTGAGAATGATCATTCTATGTTTGCAAACAATGTCAAATAATTTATTTTATTAAACTTAAATGGCAATACCCTTCCTTACCCTTTGAGCTACCCTATTAGTCCCAACTTGGTGTTTTTTTTTTTTTGAGACAAAGTTTCTCTACATAGCCCTAGTTGTCCTGGGCTGGCCTCCAACTCACAGAGATACAGCTGCCTCTGCCTCCCAAGTGCAAGGACTAAAGGTGTGCACCAGAACATTCAGTTTCCCAACTTGTTTTTTTAAGATAGGGTCTGCTACCCAGCTTAGACTGGCCAGGAACTCGCATTGCAGACTAAGATGGCCTTGAATATGCAATAATCTCCCTGCTTCTACCTTCTCAGTGCTGGGATTATAGGCCTATGCCACCATGCCTAACTGCCACTTACTTGATTTTTAAAAAACTTATTCAGGTGGCATTAACTAATTCTTTAATGATAATATAGCTAAAACAACCAAAGATAAAATATACATGCATGCAATTTTAAGAATACATGAACTCTGAACATTTTCAGAGTTACACTGAAAAGAACTAAAATAAGCTCTCAAGCAAATAAATGAACGTAACAATGTATGAAAACTTACTACGCCAAAGGACACCTCCTGATGCAAAGGATCATGTGTCAGGAACTGCAAAGGAGCTGACGGAGGTAATGTTGGGGGATGGGCCGAGGGGGGATAAGTAAAACTGCCTACTTGAAGATGTTCTCCTAAGAGTTCCACTTCATTTTCTATCCTCTGTAGAGGCTGTGGAGAGAAAAAAGAAATCAATGTTCTCCTGATGCTTTTTTAAATAAAACAATAAAAAAATATTTTCAAGGCCAAGGTTGTCTCAAACTAAAATACAGCTGGGTGGAGGTGCATGCCTTTAATCCCAGCACTCGGGAGGCAGAGGCAGGCGGATCTCTGTGAGTTCGAGGCCAGCCTGGTCTATAAGAACTAGTTCCAGGACAGGCTCCAAAGCTACAGAGAAACCCTGTCTCGAAAAACCAAACCAAACCAAACAAACAAAAATGGGCAGACACAACATTTCCTACCTTGATTTTTGGTTTTGTTAATTATACATTAAGCATTTCTGTTACCCATTATAGTACATGTCTTTTAAGCTCTCTTTTAAAATGGGAGGGGAAAAAAAGTCACAGTAAGTCAATTATACGGAAGTTCAAGTTTGAGCTGTCATAACACCCTGATCAACAGAGAATTTTCAGACTCTTGAGCCTCCCCAATGAACGAGCATATGGTGTGTGTATAATTCCAGAAGCAGGACCAGTGGGGGTACGCTATACAAATTCACTCTAATCATGGTGTCAGATCAACATGTGACTCTTAGATAATATATGTATTAGTATTCTTATTTACAAAACTGACATTCTTAATTTTTGAAGTATATTGTGGCTGGGCATGGTAGCATATAATTTTTTTTTTTCTATTTTGGTTTTTCAAGACAGGGTTTCTCTGCAGCTTTAGAGCCTGTCCTGGAACTAGCTCTTGTAGACCAGGCTGGTCTCAAACTTACAGAGATCCACCTGCCTCTGTCACCCGAGTGCTAGGATTAAAGGTGTGCACCACTACTACCCTGCATATACTTATAATCTTAGCACTTGGGGTGAAGACAGGAAAACTAAGGACAGTCTGGGACACACAGAGAGACTCCAACTCAATGTATCATGAACACTAAGTCAACAACGACTACAAAGCACATTGTACTTCATACCATGTAGTGTGTTTTTCTTAAAATAAACTTAAAATAGGTGGCCTTGTTTCGAGCTTTTAGAATACAATGTCTCATGAACTTGGGTTAAAGGAGACCCTGTTCCAAAAAAAAAAAAAAAAAAAAAAAACCATACAGGCCAAGAAAATAAGAAGAGAAGAAGAGAAGGAATAAGAAATAAGAAAATAAGAAGAGAAGAAAGGAAGGAAGGAGGAGGAGGGAAGGAGGTGGTGAAGAGGAGGAGAAGGGGAAGAGGGAAGAGGAGAAGAAAGCTCTTTGGGGCTGCAGAGATGGCTAAGAAGTTGTTGCTCTGCCAGGCAGAGTTCAATACCCAGCACCCATATTGGGTGGTTCACAACAAACTGGAACTTCAGCTCCAAGGGGCTCTGACACCCTCTTCTGGTTTCTATAGGCACCTGCACATATGCTGTACATAGATACACACACACACACACAGAGCCTCTCCTGTCTCTCCTCCCCCTTTCTAAAACAGTAAGCACTGACAATTATAAGGGCTCCATTTTTCAATGTAGAAATACATGCTAGAGGCCAGTGAGATGGCTCAGGAGGTACTGTTGCTTAAGGAGCAATGCTGGCAAAGTGACTTCAGTTCTAGAAAGCACATAAAACGTGGAAGAAAACCAACTCCACAAAGTTGTCCTCTAACTTCCACACGTGCCATGCTCATTCCCCTACCCCCAACTATAGAATGCACATACACATAATAGACTTAAAAATCATTAGAATAAATCATAAAATGGGAAAAACTAGAACCAATTAGGTAGGAACTTTGCTTTGAGCTGCCTGAAAGACTGCAGTTATGAAGAAATAAAAATTCACTTAGGTAAGTGACCTAAACTAAGAAAAAATAACCTAATTCTAAAGTATGTTTAAACTAATTTATTTACCTATAAGTTTCTTTAATTCTTTAAGAGCTTTAAGGATACCAAAGTTACAGTGCTTAAATGGCAATTACTTACACTTACTAAACTAATTAACCGAACTTAAACACCCCGGGAAAACTAGAAACATGACTAGAAGTACCTACCGATCGTGACTGCTGTGTCTGGAAAGGGACAAACTGGCCTGGTGGTGCCAAGTGAGGAGGATGGTGGGGAGAAAGGTGAGGAGGGTGTATAAGAAATGGATCACTAGAAATAAGGGGTGGGAATGCAGCATATGGTACTGGTAAGTGCTGAACCGAACAGGCCTGAAGCATCTGTAAGGGAAAAGCATTACTTTTAGTTTAAAAATGTCAGAATATACAATTATATACAATTTTCTTGACAATGGTATGAATCAAATTACCACACCTCACAAAACTCATAGTATTTCTTTATCTATCAGTAATAATTGTAAACAGTGTAGTTGTATTGTATAATTGTTTCAAATCAAGTAAAATATTTTTCAAACAAATGAAATTAAGGAGAGGGAGTGCTACGCAGGCAAAGAACCTCTTCCTCACAACCATCTCATCATGTGGGTTGGTAAATACAGCACAACGCTTTACTCTGCTCCTCAGAGACCAGCTTGGATCACTGAAATAATTGCTAAACTGTCACTGACACATGTATGTGTGCTTTAACTTCCCAGGCAGACCAGGGGATTAAATTTATATTTAATTCCCAAGCGCTTTCCTGATCCCAACCACCTTCATTGTTTTCTAATATTTGGAGTCAAAATATTATAAGATAAAATATATAGCTTTAGAGGGAAAAATTAGTCGTCTGAATCACATTATCTCTATGATGCTAAGCAAGTAATTTTACCTTCCAGATCAAGTTTATAGAAATTGGGATAAATGTATATATTTTAATCACTGTAAATGGATATATTTTAACCACTATAAACAGAATACATTATAATTTAAAGCTAACTATTTAATGGTCTACTATAATTGTGCTGAGATTTTTTTTTTTAAAGATTTATTTATCTCCACCCTCCCTCTCTCCCCAGCTTTCCCCAGCCCTTCCCTTCTTCCTTCTCCTTCCCCCCTCCTCTTCCCCTCCCCTCCCACCTCT
>JAQHUG010000048.1:4361173-4385969 GCA_028555095.1 Dicrostonyx torquatus
AAAAAAACAAAAAAACCAAAAAACTAACAATATTTTGCTTCTTCCTGCTATCAATTATTATAGATTAAAAAAAAAAGCTTCATAAAAATTAGGATTAACTTTTCAAATTGTACTAAAAATCTACTATAATTATATTTGGGACTACATTAATTCTACAAAGTCTATCCTTTAATTAAGGACAGGTTTTACAAAACTAAATCTTTTAGGATCAATGTTTATCTTTTGCACAGGTTTTCTTTAAATTTCCTCAACAATTTTATAATTTTCTTTAAACAATTCTTTAAAGCACTTGTTAAGTAATTTTTCTTTCATATTAGTTTAATTTTTTCTTTCAGTTTTTAAACCTGTGTAAAATTTTAAATTCCATTTTTCTCATTATTTTTACAGACAAGGTCTCACTGTAGCCCTAGCTGGCCTCAAATACAAAATTTGCTGCCAAGCACTGAGATCAAAGGCATGTGCTACAACACCTGGTTAAATTTCTTTTATTAAAAGGAATGAAGAACTTAAATAGCTACATTTCAGGAATTAAAGAAACCTACAACAAAAATCAATGAATTCCCTTAAAAAATACAAACTTCTACTCTTGGTATTTCCAGGGAATTCTGTTACTGTACCTGATCATGTATGTCGACCATGACTGCATTCTGCTGGGGAGGATGAGCAGCAGGATGTAATAGACGGGGAGATACATTCGGAGGGTGGAAGGCTCGAGGTTCCTCTATTGCTTGCTGCTGTGTGTAAGGGAGATGGTGATAGTTTTCATCTTGACTAATGGAATTATGTCGAGACAGACGATCCCTTCTTCCTCGCTGACGTCTAATGGGAGGACTATAATAAGGTAAATGCCAAAAAGAAGGTCATTACTATAAGGTTTAGCAATCAGGATTCTGTATTATGTATTACCTATAAATAATATATGCTAAAGTAAGCTAAGAAAATAAATAATTGCTACGGTTCCCAATCAATTTTAAATATAAAATTCATCAGTCAATTTTAACATGCACAGATCTGCAGGAATCACTATGTTACTCTGACAGGGATTTTCTATTAACTGTATTTCTACTCTTATTAACAGAATTATTCCATAAGAAAAAGTTACCACTCCTCTTCTTTTACACTTTTTTATGGGGGATTGGGGGTGGTGATGCATGCTGTAGTGTGTTTGTGCAGATCAGAGGACGACCTTCATGAGTTCATGCTTTCCTTTTACTAAGTGAGTCCTGGGGCTCAAACTCATGTTGTCAGATTTGGCAACAAGCACTTTTATGTCCTAAGCTATCTTGGCAGCCCAAGCCAGCACTTTCTTCTCATCTATTTACTTAGTTGTTATCCTCAATGTGGACTCATGGGTATTTATTTGCTGGGTTGTGATTCATACTGTTATTTTATGGGTGCGAAGTGTTCCTTACTCCTCCATGAGTGAAGAGCATGGTTCTTTTTGCAAATTTACAAACAAAAGCTAGTTACTATCTCATCTGTAAACACATCCTGCCATCCATTTCCTATCTTAGGTTTTTATCTGGTGCAATTTCTGTATATTCAAATGAGATGTGTATGCACAGGTTCTAATAGTACTCTTTACAGTAATAATAATGACCTAGATATGACTATTAATCTTACATTACTTTAATGTAAGATTATACCACAGTAAAAAAATAAATGCTCAATTTCTGTCAACATTAAACACAGAATGCTTAATAAAGCCAAAGACTAATACGTCTAAATGAAAACAAAATCCCAAACTGTATGGTTTAAGAATATATATAAATTGCTGGGCAGTGGTGGCACACACCTTTAACCCGAGCACTGAAGAGGCAGAGGCAGATTGGAGTGAGATCCAGGACAGCCAGGGCTACACAGAGAAATCCTGTCTCAAAACAATAAACAAACAGAAACAATAAAAAAAAACAAAAAAGGAATATATATTCAAAACTACAATGAACAGGGGATCCATAAACTACCAATTTATTCCCTTGGGAAAAAAAGGCATAGCATGGCACAACAAGACAGTGTGGGTGTGGGTGGGCAGTTTATGAGAGGCCAGTTTTAACCTAGGAGTTGCTTCATGTTATCCTTTCAATTGTACATTTTTTCCATGTTCTGAATGCACAACAAACAGTTCACTATAAAATAGGAAAAAACTATGTACAGCCAGGTATTTAAGCTATAACATTTATAGGCAATCCTATTTCTACATACTCATATTTAATAGCTATAAAATAATTTTCCTGGTAGTCACGCTCTTAAAAGACAGGAGAACACTGGAAAGGGCAGAAGTATGCCATCTCTAAGCTCTAATGTTATCTTATAATTATGAAGTATAGAACCCATTTTTCAGTTATCCAGATTGTAGACTAGTCCATAAGAAGAAGTGTGGGTTGGAAGTTACTGAGTGCAGAACTTTGTGGATACTGGGTAAATAATCTACCTTTAAGCTATAATCTAGCTTCATAATCAGTCCTAAATCATAAGATAGTTTAATTTATATATACTGGTATATATGACTTTAGATAACTTTAGTCTCTTTCAGTCTCGTTACCTACTAATGAAGAGCTTAATGAACTCTCTTTAACCTAAGATAGCCCAACTTTTTTTTTTTTTGGGTTTTTCGAGACAGGGTTTCTCTGTGGCTTTGGAGCCTGTCCTGGAACTAGCTCTTGTAGACCAGGCTGGCCTTGAACTCACAGAGATCTGCCTGCCTCTGCCTCCCAAGTGCTGGGATTAAAGGCGTGCGCCACCACTGCCTGGCAGATAGCCCAACTTTTAATAATTTTATACATGAATATACACATGTGCATGTACTGATGTTTATGAAATGTCTACAAAAATATGCTGACACTAAAACTATGCTTACACAAACCTACCAGTGGAAGAAAAGAAATAAACAGTGCTCAACTAACCTTCTTCTGTTGCGTGCAGGTGTGTTGCATCGTTCCCCTGAGAAGTGATGCTGGTTTGGTCGGACTGAAGGGGGCTGCCTATTTGATGTCATCTCCCATGGTCGCATTGGTGGTGAGGGAGCTGGTGATGCGGACGTATAATCGAAGACTGAATGAGAGAGGCGCTGTCTCTTAGGACTTGGACTATCTTCACTCTGCCGATGCAACAAAAAGGACCAACTGAATAAAACCACGTCAGAATTTCACATTACTCCATATGCATGCAATACATATTCCAAACTGTATTTGCCATAAAAAAAAAAAATCAAGGCTATACATTGCACTATCAACCCAAATTAAAAATCCTAACTTAAGTAGGGGCAGGGATTGCACAATAAATACATACAAATGAAAAATAAAGTGTTTCAAAAACCACCATATTAGATAACAACATATAAAGCCTACACAACAGAGCAGCTAACTTTTATAGTACCTGACTTTCTAGAAGTCCTAACCCATCGGAGAAACGCCATTACCTTTTAGTGACAACAATAAGTTTGCTTAGGGAGAGGCCCTCCCCTCTTCCCGAGGACTCGAACACAATGCTAATCACAAGCCTCTACCATTCTTGTTTGGGCTATTACAGCTACTTCTTCTGTGACAGTTACATGGACAAAGTAAAGTTTATACTATGCAGAGTCAACTGATTAAGATCAATGATTCTTTTTAGAATGGCACAGCCCTTTGGGAGTATCCTCCAATGTTCAAAGGTTACAGTATAAGCTGGTGTAGGAGGTTTGTCTGTCTATGTGTTGCTTTCATTGGCTGAATAAAGAAACTGCCTTAGCCTTTTGATAGGGCAGCACTTAGGTAGGCAGAGTAGACAGAACTGAATACTGGGAAGAAGAGCACACAGAGAGCCGCCATGGAGCTGCCAGAGACAGACATGCTAAATCTTTCCCGGTAAGCCACGACCTCGTGGTGACATACAGATTATTAGAAATGGCTTGATTCAAGATGTGAGAGTTAGCCAATAAGAGACTAAAACTAATGGGCCAGGCAATGTTTTAAATGAATATAGTTTCTGTGTGATTATTTTGGGTATAAGCTAGCAGGGCAGCTGGAACAACAAAGCACGCCCTCTCCTCCCTCCTTGCAAAAGTAAGCTTTATAGCTATACAATTCATATGGCCATGTAACTGCTACTAACTCCAGGATTACCCCAGCCAATCAATTTCCCAATTAAGTCTCACCAAAACTGACAAAATTCAAAATTAGCTGAAATCTGACAGGGCTATTGTTTTTAGAAGAATTGTTCCTATTTCTATCAACACTCCCAAGTTCTAATTGTTAGGCATTTGGAGTACTTTTACTTGGCTTACAAAATAAATTGTGGGGAACACAAATACATCAAAAATTAGCAAATTACACACTACATTTTTGCTTTAGTATATGGATGTTATGCTTGAGTGTTTATGCATCAAGTGCATTCAATGCCTGTGCAGAGCAGAAGAGGACATCAGGTCCTCTGGAACTTGAGTTACAAATGGTTAGCAGCTATGTGGGTGCCTAGGAACTGAACCCAGGTCCTCTGCAAAAGCAACAAGTGCTTTTAACTGGTAAGCCATCTTTCTAGCCCAATGTCATACTTTGAAAGAGATAAGAAACCATCTGATTGTAGGGACAAAGCAAATTAATAAATGGAGCGGAGCCTACAGTGTAATTCTAGAACTTGGGAGATGAAGGTCAGAAGATTGATAACCTGAGGTTATCCTTGGTTACATAGTGAGTTCAAGGCCAGTTTATGGTACATGAGACCATATCTCTAAAAAAATAAAAGCTAAAAGGTTAATTTTGACCTTTCCAAATTATTTAGTAGGTGTATCACCAAAATATCACCAACCTATATTCTCTTAATGATATTATTTAAATATACTTGTTTTAATTTTATTTTTAATAAGAAAGCCAGTTTTTATATTCTGAGAATCCCCAACAACACACACAAAGGCAAGATTACTGCCAGTAGCCCAGGCAGGCCTCCAACTTACTCAATAGCTAAGAGTGACTTTAAATTTCTAATCCTCTTGCCACCTTGTCCTGACTGTTGGAGTTAAAGGCCCAGTTTATGTGGTATTCCAGTACAGATGTTTTTGTTTTTGAAGACAGTGTCTAAGTAACCCAGGCTAGCCTTGAACCCACAGAAATCCACTTGCCTCTACCTCCTGAGTGTTGGAATTAAAAAGGTGTGCCCCACCTACCTAGCAAGAATTGCTATTTCTGATATATGAGTCCCAGTGATACTTGGTGCTGACAGAACCAAACTCCAAGAACCACTGAATTCAGGTAGACAGGACCATCTTTTTGTTTTGAATTCTCAGGTGGAGAATTTTTTACTATAACAGTGAGCTAACTTTTCAATGTACCAGATGTCAACAATTTGTCTAAGATGTTAAATCATACAGTTAACTATCTCTACTGTACAGAACAGTGGTACAGATTAGGAATCAAGGGAAGAAAGAAGGCAGGAGGGCATAGATGTATTTTAACAATGAATATCAAAGAGAAGGAGAAGCAGGTTCCAGGTTCTACCTGAGGACTAAAATGTGCCTGACTTTAGCAACCACTGCACTTTTCAAAGATGTCATTCCAAAGAAGGAAGGAATCAGCCTGTTCTGGGAGAGGTGTAAAAGTTCACCTTTACTGTCAACATGAAGGGGTAGAGAGTAACCACTGACTCAGCCTGTGAACATGTCTTTTTCTAAATGAGATTCTGAGGCAAGAAGATCCATCCTAAAAATGGTGGCCCCAGTCCATGGGCTGGGGTTTTAGACTGAACCAAAAAAGGAAAATGAGTAACACTTGTCTCTGCATCTTTAATGTGAGGCACCCCGCTGCTCCCTGTTCCCACTGCCACCATGGAGCTAACTTCAAACTGTGAGTCCCTGCTGGACTACTGGTCAGGGGCTTTGTTGTAGGAACAAGATAATCAGAATTTCATCTTAGATCAAGCACAGCACAATCTAAAAGTCTCTAATTCTTCAAACTCCCAGATTTTCTCTAAAGTCTTCTCTTTAACAAAATATGAGGTTTCTCATTTCATCTTTACAAAAAAAAAATCCACCTTACATAAATGTAAGAGCTGCAGAAAAATAACACAGTATATAAACAATTTGCCAGTAAAGGGTAACATTTACTTTTGTTATACATTTTGAGGTGAATGAAAACATAAGCCTGGAAAAAATCAAGAAATTTTCTTTTAGATAGATAGCAATACAGTTTACAAAATAATTGCTATAGAACATCTCACTTAATGCTTTACAAGCTTACATCAAATTATACTCAGACACTTAAATATGTCTTTCTTAGTGAGGCTAACTGAAAGACAACTATCCCTCATTTAAACATGGTGTATTCAATTATTCTTTCTCACCTGACAGGTTACATTTTGGTGGTTATGATACTCTTGAGTTCAATATACAGCCCTAGTTCTCAATCAGATAATACATACACAATATTCCTTAATTATAAAAAAAGTCAACAATGACACAAAAATTCTGAATCATGGGTTTATTTGTTTGCAACTAAAAGGTGTAGTATAAAACAAGCAGAATAAACAGGAAGCAGGCAGGAGAGATGACTCAGTAGGTTAAGCACCTGCCATGCAAGCCTAAGGACCTGAGCTCTATCACAAAACCCACTAAAAAGCAAGGTTGATCCCAGCACTGGGGAATGGACATAGAGACAGGAGGGTCCCTGGAGTTCACTGGCTAGCCAATGTAATCTACTGTGATGAGCTCCAGGCCATCAATATTCTAAATCAAGAGAAAAGGTGCAAGGCACTAGAGGAATAGGGTTGACCTCTGCATCAACACAAGAAAAACAAGAACACAGTACAGAAATGTTAAAAGAGCCGGGCAGTGGTGGCGCACGCCTTTAATCCCAGCACTCGGGAGCAGAGGCAGGTGGATCTTTGTGAGTTCGAGACCAGCCTGGTCTACCAGAGCTAGTTCCAGCGCAGGCTCCAAAGCCACAGAGAAACCCTGTCAAGAAAAACCAAAAAAAAAAAAAAAGCCCCCCCAAAAAAAACCCCAACAACAACAAAAATCCAAAAAGACAGAAATGTCAAAAGGAACTGTTATAAATGACAAGAGCTTTCTGTTCACTGACACTGGTGACAGGCTAGGGAGACAGCCCAGTCACTAAAAAGCCTTAGGACTTGGGCATGAGTCCCAGAACTACTTTAAGAGGGGACACGTGTGCACCTCCCGTGCCTGGAAGGCCTGGACAGGTAAATCTCTGGTGCCCCCTGCCAAGCTAGTCTCCTTGTCTCCAGGCTAGTGAGAACTGTCAGAAACAAGAGTAAGGAATCAGAGTAATATTCTCGCTAAATTGGAACTCACTCTTGTATACCATAGCTGACCTTGAATTTATAGAGATTCTGCCTTTCAAGTGCTGGGATTAAAGGTGTGCACCACCACCGCCCGTCTAAATTGCTTTAATAATGAACCATATAGCCAACTCCATGCTTGCAATAAAAATAATTATTTTATGCCTAAAGAAGGCTACAGGAAATTCTTGGAAAATGGGAACTTCACCTAGGAAACAGAGGGGGGCTTCGAGAGAAAGAGGAGGAAAAAAAAAGGTTGAGCCAGGTTGAGCCTGGCAAAAGAGGCAGGTGAATTACAAGTTCAAAGCTAGCCTGAACAATATAGCAATCCTTGTCTCAAAATTTTAACAAACTATAACCCAACAAACAAACAAAAAGGAAGGCAGGGCTGGAGAGATGGCTTAGCACTTAACAGTACATATTGCTCTTTCAGAGTTTGGCTCCCATTACCCAGGTAGGTAGATCACAACTTTGTCACATCTCCAAGGGCTGTTCATGTGCTCACATGTATACACAACTGCAAGCATACATGTAGTTGATATTTTGTGTTTTAACAAATGAAAGCTTGCTTGAAGATCAGAGCGCAGAGCTAAGCCACTATAGGTCGGGTGGTGGCGGCCCAGTACTTGGGAATCCCGTGTCTTTAATCCCAGCACTAGGGAGGTGGAGAAGGAGGGGATATGGCTGGGTAGAGAGAGGAATATAAGGCAGGAGGAGACAGGAGCTCAGTACAGTCTGAGGAGGCAGACTGAGGACAGGATCACCCCTTTGATCTGAGCATTGGTAGAGGTAAGAATTTTCCAGTGGCTGGGTGCTCTGCTTCTCTGATCTTCAGCATTTACTCCTGATAGCTGACTCTGAGTTTTTATTATTAAGACCAATTGGAATTCATGTTACACACATGCACACAAATCTTTAAAAAAAAATCTTTTAGAAAGAGAGCAAAAGGATTGGAGAGATGGCTCAGTGGTTAAGAGCTCTGCCTGCTCTTCCAAAGGTCCTGAGTTCAATTCCCAGCAACCACATGGCTCACAACCATCTGTAATGAGATCTAGTGCTCTCTTCTGGCCTGCAGGGATACATACAGGCAGAGCACTGTATACATAATAAATAAATTTTAAAAAAAAAGAAAAGAAAGAGGGCAAAATAAAAGTTACAAAGAAGGTGGTCCCAGTAGAGGCCTGGACTGACCAACTCAGCTACCACCTGAGGCCCACATTCAGGGCTTTGAGTTGGTCCACCCCAACAACTACCCCATCTACGACCTGCTAGAGCATGTGAAGGGACTGGTCCTACAGAACCACAGCTGTAGATCTCCATGACTGGGACAACAGCAGGACATCCGAGAAAAGCTGTAGTGAGGGTCCAGTACTGATGGTGCACCAGAACAAGACCAATAACTCACTGCAATGAACATCTGCAAGCACAGCTATCTGCACAAAAGGGCAGAGTGCACAACACACCATAGCTCCCAGTGCTATGTCAAAGAGAGGCAGGAAAGAGGGAGGAGCAATTTTTTATGGGGGGGGCTACAAAGGTAGAGGGGAAACAGGGAAGGACTGGGAAATGAATGAGATTTCGGTGCAAGATATGAAATTCCCAAAGAATCAATTTAAAAATTATTTTTAAAAAAGTTAAAAGCCAAAGACAAGAAAAGAAAACACAGTAAGAGAATGACTTTCTGAGGATTTCCTTCCCATGAGCTAACTATACTTTAGTAGGTTAATTTATTTATATTTATTTGTGAGCGTATGCAGGTACTCTAGGAGATCCCTTACAGCTGGAGTTACAAGCATGTGTCCTAAGTGGGTGTTGAGATCCAAACTCCACTGAGAATGTTGAGTAATGTCTGCAGCAAGTCAGACTGTTTAGGGGACAAGTGCAGTTGGAACTAAAAAAATGAAACTCATTAGCTAAATTAAGTGTATGATTTAGAGGGTTTTTTGTTTGTTTTTTGTGTTTTTTTTTGATAGAGAAGAGCCCCGGCTGACCTAAAACTCACTATATAGACCAGGCTGTCCTCCAACTCAGAGATCTGTCTGTTTCTACCTCCCAAACTGAAATTAAATGCATGTGAGACCATGCCCAGCCTTAAGTTAGTTCTTTTCCTTTCTTCAGGTTTGGTTTGTTTGTTTTTTGAGACAGGGTCTCTCTATGTAGCCTTGGCTGTCCCAGACTTATCTTCAACCTGTAGAAATCAGCTTCCATCAGCCTCAGGAGTGCTGGACTGAAGGCGCTTTCTATCAAGCCTGGCTTTAAATTTCTTGAGTATTAGCCACCTACAAATAATACTGAACCTTTGTGTACAGATAATTCTGTCATTAACATGGTAGCCAATATGCCATTCAATTCAGAGACAACTAGACCTCCTAAAACAGTTATGTGTTAAATACTTACAAATGTATTTAGAGATATGCAAGTAGATTTTTAAAGGTAGTATAATATAGAAAACATGACACAGCGAGAGTCTGAGGAGTCCCTTGATCTAATGAACTGTGCACCGTGGTGAACTTTTTAAAGCTTATTTCCTTACCTAGAACAAGATGCCCAGCTTATTCTGAGAGTTAAAAACAGAAGACAATAAACACATAGAGAATTCAGTACAAATTCTAAAAGGAATACCAGAGTGAAATATCCTGGATTACTTACAGGTACTGACAGAACTAATACATGTCAAACTTATTCCTTTATTAGCTCCAGGTGTCAAGCTGTTACTTCTAAAGAAAAAAAAAAGTGGCTTCTATTGAAAACACTTGGCCATCAACTATGTTAATACTTCGGGCAGGCTTTTTACACACGCACGCACACAAGCACCTACCGTTGAAAAGCTATTCTGTAAATGTGGCTTATTTTGTAGTAACAGTAATACTGATTTCCATTATTAAAGCATGCTTCCCCAAGAATATGGAGTTGAAATTCAGAAGCCAGTGATTGTATGAGCAGATCCAAGCAATCTTGTTAATCGAATGATGGCTTTAAAATATGTATACTGGTTTTCACCTTATATTAAATTTTTTAACATCAAAATACTTTTCATCTGTAGGTTCCAAGAGATACAGAAATGCACTCTTTCACAGATATGTTCACTGTAAAATTCTGGGCACTAAGCAAATAAGTAGCAATGGCTTAAAACACATGCTTTCATCTTTCCCTTTCCTACACACTTACATATTTTAGTATCTCCTATTTTATTGAGACAGGTTTATCTGTGTAACAGCCCTAGCTGTCCTGGAACTCGCTCTGTAGACTAGGCTGGGTTTGAACTCACAGAGATCTGCCTGCCTCTGCTGGGCTTTGTCTTCTATTTTCTCACAGAAACTGAATGATTTGGACAAATGATTAAGACAAAAAAGATTTTTTTTCAAACAGAATATTAAGTGGTCAAATAATGAGCAGAGGTAGCTCAAGAGAAGACATTTTTCAGAAAAGCTGGCTGAAAGCTACACTGAAGAAGCCCTCTAAGAAGAGCATTTATTCCCACACACAACAGAAAGAAAGAGGCCACTGAGATGTCTGTTTAAGCCTTCTGAGAAACAAGTCTGAATGTGTGATTCTCAGCTCTGTGTAAGGGAAGGGTAAACATATAAGAACCTGGAAGAAAGCTTTGAAGTGAGCATCCTCTTGAACGGTAGTGTTCTGATCACTTGGGAGAAGAGGGACCAGGCTCTGAAGTCTCACCCTTTCACAAATCACCTTGTTAGGATAGCCAGGCAGAGGTGCTGAATTGGCCCCGGGAGATATCTGGGAAAAAGAGGGAGAAGAAAAGGATAGTTCATGGCTAGCCATACCAATATGGAGAATCAAGCCTATGAAGGACAGTCTGGGTTTTGTTGTATCTAATAATTCTATCAGCAGAGAGATTAAGGAAAAAAGTAACTTTAAACATTAAAATATACAGCAGGCAGAGACTGCCTCTAGTAATTAAGTTTCCCACACAAAAAGTCTTGGGATAAAAACATTACAGCTCAGGAATCTAAGTCCCTGATCCTCAAATTTCTACTGATAATCTCTTTTGCTGGTGTTAACTCTAAAACCCTAATGGTCAGGTTTCATGGTAAGAAGACCTGAGGTAAAATCACCTAAGTATAGTGATGAATGTCTGCCTAAACTATATTTTTCTTCTCAATGTATTTTTACAACTTTTAGTTGACCTTACAAGTGACCATGGTGAGAAAGATTTGACAAGATTTATGGCAAAATTTCTATACTCTCAGCTGTAAGACTGTACAACAGATAACAAATAGTAACTGTTTTAATGGGGATGGCATCTCCACTCTATTCAACAAACTAGCTCTGTTCATTCAGTACTAAGAAGGCTGAGGCAAGAATATTCCAAATTCTAAGCTAGCCTGACCTAGAAATCAAGATCCTGTTCTCAAGATAAGAAAGAAAGAAAGAAAGAAAGAAAGAAAGAAAGAAAGAAAGAAAGAAAGAAAGAAAGAAAGAAAGAAAGAAAGAAAGAAAGAATCCTCAAACAGTAACAAAAGGACAAACAACAAAAACAGAAGACAAGAGCCTTTGCTAAGGAACCAAAGACAAACTCACAAGCCTGAAAGTAAACAACTACCACTTAATGCTAGACTGTGGGTTAAACACTCTTAAACTTGTGTGATACTTTATCTGTAGCACTTTAGAACCATGCCACTCTTCCACTACGTTGTAACAGTGAAATTCTCCTTGGGGAATTAAGGTCTTGCTTGTCCTCACACTAACAACCATGTGCTCAATACTGCCTCATTCCTTCCCTCAGTGTTGGATTTAAGAATCTCCTTGGTGACAGGCACTAAACAAAAAGAAAGGCATAGTTTCCTACCTTCAAGAAGAGTATGCTATAAGAGGAGGAGGAAAGGGGGGAAGAAAAAGAAACAAGTAAATCATTGTATAGCAAGTATTTTGATAACAGTAGACACTGAGTGCTACGCTCTGGTAACTGGCAGAGAGCAATGTAGCACGGAAACTGACAATTTTCAGTATGGTGAACAGTCAAGAAGATGCTAGCTAGGAAAGCAGAGACAACATGACACTCAATGTTTCTCTAGCCCACCTCTAACTTTGTTGTTATAAACCTGACACACATTTATATCTAGAGGTAAGAAGAAAAATACTGCCAAAGACCCACTACCACCACCCAGAAGTTAGAAGAGAGTACTTGTTAGTTTACTACACAAAAAGTTTTTGGACAGAAACTAGTTTATCTCTGTATTGCAAATACGATGTGCTAATGTTCTTTACCTTTATGATTATGTACTGCTGGAATGTTTTTCTGTCTTCCAAAAGCTAAGGCACACACACACACACACACTTACTTACTTGAACTAAGCTATAAAGATTTTTTTTAAAACCCCATTGAATTTATTTTAATTAAAAATGCAAGGGCCTTATCAAGCCGGGCGGTGGTGGCGCACACCTTTAATCCCAGCACTCGGGAGGCAGAAGCAGGCGGATCTCTGTGAGTTCGAGGCCAGCCTGGTCTAGAGAGCGAGGTCCAGGACAGCCAGAGCTGTTACACAGAGAAACCCTGTCTCGGGGGAGGGGAATAAAGGAACAGAGACAACAACAACAACAAAAATATTTCCGTCATTATAAGTAAAACAAACAGAAAACTAACACCCTGCCGGGTGGTGGTGACACACGCCTTTAATCCCAGCACTCCGGGAGGCAGAGACAGGCGGATCTTTGTGAGTTTGAGGCCAGCCTGGTCTACAGAGCCAGTTCCAGGATAGGCTTCAAAGCCACAGAGAAACCCTGTCTTGAAAAACCAAAAAAAAAAAAAGAAAAGAAAAGAAAACTAACACCCTTGGCTCCTGCTATTACAATAGCTTTCAAGTATATCTTTTTCTACTCACAATAATCTTCTGTCAGAAACTTCATCATCTCTAAACAAAGAACAAACAACACGGTGGAAGAGTTATGCTCAAATCCTATAGTACCTACAATAAAACCCTGCTGGGCTTGCTCAAAACCAGCACAATAAGACCTTCACAGTAAGTTCATAGAAACATTTTATTTATGGGTTATTTATGGTAAGCAAACTTTCCATATAAGATGTCACCGTAATTCTCACCAATCTAATCCTCCCTGTTCTACTTGATAGAGCAGATTAAATTGATGGGGGTGGGAGGAGGGGAGGCACCAAAGTGGGAGTGCTTTTCAGAGTAATCAAGATTCCAAAGGGGGCTTTAAGTTAATCAGGAGGGACACCATCACTAAGAGGGCCTGACTTAATTAGAGGAAGTTCTAAATATGGAACTGAGCCATTCTTGCGGAAGCTCTCCCATCAGCCTTTCAAACTCAACTGCAGCACTCTGAGAGGATGAGAGAACGGAGCCACAGAGCAGGCAACTGAGGACAGCAAGCAGGCTTAGGGGCTGGAACAGTTAGCAGCTGACAATGAGTAAATGGGGAATACCACATTCTATCAACCAATGATTTCAAACTAAAGAGTTTGAACTCCAGCCAGGTAAGATAAGAAGACCCAGTAGCTAACTCATACCAGGGCGTCTCATGCAATGTTTTTGTTTGGTTAGTTGATTTTTATAGGCAGGGTCTCACTATATAGCTCTGGCTGTTCTAGAACTCATAAGTAGACCATGTTAGCCTTGAACGCAGAGACCTGTTGTCTCTGCCTACCAAAATCTGGGATTAAAGTCCTGCGACACCATGTCTGGCCTTGACAAAAGTTAATTTTAAAGTAACAGATTTTGTAACTAAAGATGCCCAGTAATCAGATAAATGCAACAGAAAGCTAACATGGTATACCTGAGTGTACACAACTAAAATGAAAAATAACTCAAACTTTCTCATGAAAGCATAAAGTAAGACATTTTTACAGGGCTAGGATAGTATTCAGTGGTAGGCATTTGCCTAGCACGTACAGGACCTTACATTTGATTCCACAGAGCCCCCTCCTCACTCCAAGGATACCATTATTTAAACAATATAGCAATAAAATGAAATCTCAACCTGATAGTAGCTAACTTCATGCCAGTAAATGAAATTGGGCGCTGTGCTGACTAGTTTTTGTCAACTGGACACAAGCTAAAGTCTCACCTAGGAAAGGCAACTGCAATAGAGAAAATGTACCATAAAATTGGGCATGGTAGTCCACACCTTTAATACAGCAGAAAGATCTGTATTCAAGACCAGCATGTTCTATATAGTGAGTTCCAAGTTAGTAAGAGCTGCACAGTGAGACCTTATCTCAAATAAATAAAACAAATATATACTTTAAAAAAAAAAAAAAGTATGAGGCACTTTCTTGACTAATGACCTGTGTGGAAGCAGGCTTGCTGTAAGCGAGCAGTGCACCATCCCTGGGCAGTGGTCCTGGACTGCACTAGAGAGCAGGCTGAGCAAACAGTAAGGAGTGTTCTTTTGCATCTTCTACTTCAGTTCCTGCCTCCAGATTCCTCACCTAACTTCCCCTTCATGATGGACTATAAACTATAAAAGCAAAATAAACTGTTTTCTCCCCAAGTTCTTTTGGTAACGATAATGGTGTTTATCACAGCAATAGGAAGCAAACTATGGCAGGCTCTCTGATCTTTATACACTGTACAGCAGCTTTAAGTGAACTGATTAAAGCCTGCACCTCAGAAAGACCAAACCTTAGAATCTATTAATTCACTAACCTATCTTGTAGTTTGACTTTAAAAACAACATTGTGGTGGCTCACACCTTTAATCACAGTTACAATTCTGTGTCTGGTCTGTAACTGTTGGGCATTATTGACATTTGGTAACAATGTTCAGGATGCATCTGCACAGAACCACACAGGAGAGGGGAGTACATCTGCATCTCAAACCTTGCTTTGTCAATGTTTGTTTACACATAACTCCATGACTAATTCACTGAGAACAACTGGGAAGTAAGACTAATGTTTACATGGTAAGCATCAATACACTAGTAGTTCATGATATTTTCTGTTTAATAGGGCCCTTCTGTTGGATAGTTATTACATCAATAACCAACAATTTAATCCTTGTCTTGGAGATTAACACACTTACAAACTATTGTGCTAAAATAGGAATTAAGAGGAGACACCATTTCTTCTAAAGTTGTTTCTAATAGTAGCTTTCATTAGTTTTGTTCATAAAAATGAACAGAGATTCAACAGTCTTCTGGGCTCATTTTTTTTTTCTTTTTAAATACAGGGATGGCCTTAAACTCACAATCATCCTGCCTCAGACTCCTAAGAATTGAGATTAAGGATGTATACCACACTGATTCAGGATAGTACTAAATAATGTGTTTTTACAAACTAGGTTGCTGAAACCTGAGTTTAGTTCCTAGGATCCATATATTATGCATCCTACTACAGGTGAGACATGTGTGATTTTTTTAAAAATTTAAGATATTTTTGTACTTTCTTTGTATTTTGTAATTTCTTTCCTGAATCCCTTGTTATTCCTTGGATTTTCTGAAATCCTTTCAATTAAACTTCAGCATATTCATTGATGTATATATTAATTGCAGAAATAAACAAATGCAATAAATTATGGAATAAAAAGCCCAAACCAAGAAATATTGAAACTAAAATATGTGCTTTGAAACAAGGGGGGTTAAATTATAGAAATATAAAATGTTACATCACATGACAGCACATAACTAACTGCAGAACTCTGGGGGATCAGAAGTGCAAACAACGCCAGCTACATAGTAAATGAGGCCAGTTTGATCTTTAGGCGTCCTTGTCTCAATGAGCAAGTTGAATTAATACAAAACAAAAATTATGGGTAAATATGTGGAGCATCATAAATCTGAAATAAATTTTAGTTTAGAAAACATATATTGTGTTTAGTACTGTGTCACTATTACCTAGAAGTGTGTGTCACAGAATATACTCAACTGAGAGAATAATCTCCCAAACTAAACAAATTAGCTTCTCTGAATTGTCACAAGTTTAGTATGAATCTGTTTAGAATGAAACAGGCTAATAAAAACTTGGGGTGCTAAGGACATGGTTCAGTGAGTACTGTGCTTGCCGCACAAGCATGAGGTCTTGAGTTCCAGTCCCAGAGCCCACATAAAGCCTGGCAGAGCAGCGTGCATCTGTAATCCTTGTGTTGCTGTGGTGAAATGAGCAGCTGACAGGAGAGCTCGTGACTCTCATCAGCCAGGTAGCCTGGTGTGCAAAGCAGTGTGTAAATGACCCTGTCTCAAGATGGAAGTTAAGGATCAATACCTAAGGTTGTCCTCTGACCTCTGTGCATGTTTTGGTGAGTCATTTTTTGGTCACCAGGCATTAATTGAGGTAAAAACTGGTAATAACCCATTTCAGGGAGGGTGATCAGTACTGTTCAGCACTGGAATTCATGTGCTAAGTAACACTTATTCCCATTCTTGAATTAAGACAAACTAAGTGGATCTACGTCCTTTGGGGAGCATTCAAAACTAAGGCTGGTAAAAACAAATGAAGACTGCTCCCTTTTCTTTCCCCAGTCCAGAGATCCACAGCACAACAGTAAGAGAGAGAGAAGAGAAACACATATAGCAAAGTACTGTGGACAGACCAGCTGGGAGAAAATGAGACCGTCTATATCATCCCTGGAATTCATCTGTTTAAATTTCTCTTTAATTTACTACACAGAATTCACTCTAAATTTTCTTTAGACAATGTCATAATAGATATAATACCTACTGATAGATGGGATAGAACCAGAACTCTATGGTACAAATGAACACTTACAATGCTTGTGTTTCCTGCAGAGAAAATGAAAGCAAGCTATGGATGAAATGAAGCAGAAGTCAAACTATATTCAAATATGCACTTAATTGGAAAACAAGCAGAAAATGTGTAAGGAGCCCTAGACATCATGGGATAATCCAAATGAATCAAGAACTACCTTCTCAATAAAAGGGATTACAAAACAGTGCTGCCAAACCAAACTAAAGGCAGCACAAAATGCAGAACAGATGGAACAACATCTTGACTAATCGTCTCTCTACCTTACTCAAGTATATAACCATTTTTTGAGATTTTTATTTTAAGGATTTCTCACCCACATTCCCTTGCCTAATCTAAGTAAAAATATAAACACAAGTTAATGTTAGTAAAGTTAGCCTGGCAATGCTAACACAAGTTAATGAAAAGCCCTACCCAATGCTTAGGGCAGAGGGAGAGACAACAGATCTATACCCTCCATTATGATGCTTGCAAAGTCCCTTAACTGAGCTTTGTTTCAATCTTCTCTCGAGTAAAGAAATCTTTGTACCTACCCAGATTTACACTGGCCAACTTGGTTTACAACAGGGCCTGGTGGAATGGCTCAGCAAGTAAAGATGCCTGCTGTCAAGGCCCAGACCTATCAACTTCCAGAACCCACAGAGCAGAAGCACAGTACAAACTAGGGTAGGTTGTCCACATACATTTATTAGTTTTAAAAAATATTTTTTTAAAAAAATCAAGATAAGCATAAATTTAAACAAGTGTACAACTACCTTTTAAGATGCCACTAGTGGGAAAAATCAGAGTATTTAACTGCAATTCTTTCTTAACCTAGAGAGGATATAAAGCCCACAAGACCTGTTGGGGGCAGAACCTACCAGCAGCCTCTAATTCCTCCAGTTCTTGCAGAAGTAATTCATACCGAAAACTACAGGAATCAACTTTAAAGTAGATGCCTAAATGAATAGGCTTAGGATGAGCAGGTTTTCAAAAGGAAAAATACATTATAGTAGTACATTTATAAACCAGGAGATATTCTATAGCAAATAGACAATTCAGTGATAGAATTGTCAAAATTGTCGTCTTTTAAGTATTTCACATTTCTGCACCAGATATTGTTTTTTTCATAAGTTGGATTTCTCCATTAGACAGCGTTTCCCCAAATGAACAAAATTTTACTTTATTTCGACTTGTTATGATTCAAATGTGATTGGAATTCTTAAGTCTACTTACAAAGCTGTTTGCTATTTATAGAAACTGTGGTAGGTAAATGTTACTACAATACTATGCGAAAACAGGAAGAACGGCAGGCTAAAAGATTCTAAGAAACTATTATGTGCGAGCGCCAAAATACATTTCAATGTTCACCGCTTAATCGCAATTCATACGATGCTAGCGATAACTGTATTTAAGTATTCAACTCTTATATTCGGTAGAACAAGCGTGCTCAACTTTACTGAATAGCACACACCATTTCAGCAACACAAAAGCGCTGTCCACGCCGTATCACAGGAAAATAACTTAGTTCTCTTTGGTCGGCCTTCAATAACCCGAAACACTCCCGTTCCAAAAACCAACCTCTCTCATTCTTCAGCCCTGAAATGAAAAACTTCCATCCACTGAGAACAAAAACCCACGGAGGCAGAAGGCCACGAAAGAGGACCCCTCCGACCGGGTTCTGCGTTCTCCCAGGTGACATCATTTCACCTGCGTCTCCGCCAGGCAGGGGCGGGCCGGTCCCCGCCGCTGCGGGAACAAAGAGCGCCGGGTGCCGGGGAAACGTCCGCCAAGCGAGGCCCGCCGGCTCGCAACTTGCCGCGGCCAGTACCGCCCTCACGCGGAAGCCAACTGCCTCCGTGGCCAATACCTGCGAGGGGAGGCTCCGCCCTGCGGGGCTGCTCCCGCCACTCCGGGCCGGGCCGCCGCCTCCTATTGTGACCGCTCGCCCCGCCCGCGGCCAGCTCGCCAGGGCCACCGTCCCCGAGTGTCCTTGCCCCCGGAACCTGGGTTCCGACTGAGGCGCTGTCACGGCGCTTCCTTTCTCCTGGCACCATCACATGGGCCTCGCCAGGAAACCACGGCTTTACGACCAGCCCTGAAGCAACCGGCTAGTGCCTCGGAGGCCCCATCCTCTCCACCCAGCGTCCCAACCGTCCCGGCCTCCGAACACCCGCCCGCCAACTGCACGAGGGGGCCCCGCCCCACTGCACCCCGCCTCGTCGCTCGCGGACCGGCACCGGCCGCGCCGGCGCAGTAGCTAGCGCTGCGCGCGCAGGCGATACCCCGGGCGCTAGGTCTCCCACCTCTGGATTCCGGACGCCTGTCCCTCCCCACGCCCGCACAGACCTAGCCAGCCAAACGCAGGACCGCCAGAGAGCTCCGCCTCTTACCCCCGCGCCGAGCCCCCTTTGTTTCCACCCGCGGGGGCGGGGCTGCGCGTCCAGGCCGCACGGGCCAGTTCCGGCAACAGAGCTGGTGCGCAGCGCCCCTGCGCAGCCCCGCCCAGGACCACGGCTGGAAGGTGGAGAGGTGGGGCAGCGCTTTCCAGCGCCCGCTCCAGCCAGCAACTCAGCAGTGATGCAGTAAATCTCACAATATGTATTACCGGAGAAGTAGGAATTTTTATTGAAGTAGACACAGGGTCTCACAACAGAGCAAGCAGGCTTGTATCTAACTTATCCGATCCTCAGGACGAATCTGACAATCTGGGTCACGATTGAATTCAAGGCCCAAAAGAGAATGACAAACACTATAAATGCAAGGAAAAAGATTGCTGCACGCCATTGGAAATTATGGAAGCGGTGGCCTTTTTTAGCAGATACAAACTGGAAGTCTTTAGAAGTTATTTAAAAGGTAAAGTGAAACTACAAAGGAGCAATGAGCAGAAAACCCAGACTCCACAGGCCATGGTGGTCTCACACACTGGGGAAGCTGAGAAAGGACTTCTGAGAGGTTGAGGTCCGCCTGGTCTACTGTATTGAAATTCTGTCTAAAAACCTAGAGTCAGAAAAAAACAAAACAAATCAAAAAAAACCTAGAGTCAGAGGGAAAAGGTGGGGGTAGGAGGAGGGGAAAGAAGACAGGAAATCAAGCCCAGACTCTACTTCCTTAGGCTGCTTAAACCTTTCTCCTTTCTTCTGCGTCTCAGTGGCATCGGTCGGGTAATATAAACAAAACTAAAATGTTTCTAGATCTTTTTGGACTTTATATATTGTTGATTAATAACACCATATGGTAACTGTGTATATTTGTCATCGGTATCAGACTGAACACCTATTGTGACCCTAACTACAATGCCCACAATTTCAGGTGCTTAGCAACTGCAAAGTCAAAATTCTATCAATAATTCTACCACAGAGAAGCAGAAATGAGCTAGCAGGCCCCTGTGAAGCTCTGGCGGCCTCTGCTGGGATTAAAGGCGACTAGAGGCTTTGCCCCTACACAAAGCTTCTAGATGTTTCCTTAACTCCCAAATCTGATACTGATAAAAACATAGTAAGCGGCATGCTTTTCATGAGGAATACCTGACAACCTTAATGTGGTGAGGCTGAAATTATATCTGAGGAGTAGTTCAACAACAGTCCCGCTAAGTCTTTATTTACTCTCTTTTTGCACAATGGCAGAGCTGCTTTTAAAAAAACAAAAGCAAAACAATCTTTCTGTAGTGGAAAGTTTCTACAACTGCACAGCCCAGAGCATATCACCTAGCTCCATGTAGCAAGCACTTGGAATGTAATTAATACATAGTACTGGGCTAACAGCATTTTAAACTTGAATATGCAATATCTGAAGGCAAAACTGTTGCTGTGGTAAGAGCTTTTTGAGAATTCTGACTCCAAGGCTACCCCCTTCACTGGTTTTCATGACAGGTAGAAATTGTGGACCACCCGGCTAGGAAACTTCTTAAAGTATACAAGACATTTGAGTTGTTTTCTTTTAAAAAAAAAAAAGTATCAAATCACGGTCTAACAAATGAAAAAACACTGAAATGCCTTCAAATGTGTCTGGAAGTTATTTACTGAGATCAGCCCAGGTGCCAGGAGTTATTAAAAACCTTGGTAGGCATCCACCATCATAGGAACTACAAAAGATTGTAGAGTTGATAGCAGCTGAGAGAATTCATGCCACTCCAATTCTGAATCTAGCCTAATTTTCTCAAGGATTTGGCTCTTAGAATTCTCTCTCTCTCTCTCTCTCTCTCTCTCTCTCTCTCTCTCTCTCTCTCTCTCTCTCTCTCTCTCTCTCTCTCTCTCTCCATTACTAACACACGATTAGTTTTCTCCACCTGTAAGTTTTTAACTATAGCAGGCTGGAAGTGTAGCTCAGCGAATAAAGCATGAGTCCAGCATGCTGAAGGCTTTGAGCTGCAGCTCCAAAAGTTCACGTGTGCACACGAACACACACATACACTGTGTATCTACCTCTTCCTTTGCACTTAGATCATTAAGGTATTTTCTAAGAGAGATGTTTTTTCCTTTTCATGTTTATTTATATATATATATACACACACACACACACACATATACATATGACCTAGAATTTGATTACATGAAGTGGTAGTCAAGTTGGCTTTTTCCGGCCAGGTGTGGTGGCATCTGCCTCTGATCCCAGCATTTGAGAGGCTAAAACAAGAAGATTAAGAATTCCAGTCCAAGCCGAGTGGTGGTGGATCATGCCTTTAATCCCAGATATCTCTGTGAGTTAGAGGCCAGTCTGGTCTACAAAGTGAGTTTAAGGACAGACAGGGCTATTACACAGAGAAAGCCTGTTCTGAAAAACCAAAAAATTCCAGTCTAGCCTGGATTATATGTAACAAGACACTGTCTCAAAAAGAAAACTGTTCTTCTCACCCCCATGGATTGTGTCCACTGTTTATCTGTTGAAGGAGGTCATCTTTTCTTTCAAAAGTACTTTACTTTTTGAGTTTCAATTTAAAAAATGTAATAATTCTAAAGAAAGAAAAACAGAGGGAAAGAAAAACAAGAAGGATTTTAATTAGGACTTCACTGAATCTAGATGAAAAGGCAATGACAGCTTGATAATGTTGAGTCTTCCAGCACCTGAGCAAGGTGAAGCCTTCTACTTGCTGAGCTCAAGTGTTTCTCAATGACGCTTCACAATATTCTGTAACCTTTAGTTACAGTTTTAGTTCTTGGGTTTATTCCAAATGTTTCCTCTAATTCAATTATTAAATAATATCCACACTTAAGGCTTTTTAAAAAAATATACAGTCCTGTTTAAATTCTGAATATTCAGCCAAAAATAATAAATCTACTTGTTTTTATTTTACTTGCCAACATATATCCATCCATCTTAAGGTCTTACTGCACTAGCTGGTAAGTACTCTACAGTGTAGAGGGAAACTGCTAGGGGAAGACCTTGTTTTTCATATGTAAATCTCTACTAGACAACTGTCAACATTGGAGTATGGAGTTTTCAGGATTTGATTTGGTTTGGTTTTGGTAGATCCTGTTAATAACTTAAGGAATGTCTTCTATTTCTAATTTGATGAAAATGCATGTAAACGGTTGCTTAATTTTGCCAAACCTTTCTTTCTTTGTACATCATACTTTTTGTTGTTAATGTATAAATTACATTGGTTGAACTTTGGCTATTAAACCAACTTTATATTGCTAATAAATCCATTTTGGTTTTATTATATTGTCCTTTTAAAATATTGGTGGATTTGATCTACTTCTATTCTTTAGGACTTTTATTTTATGCATAGCTATAATTTTCCACTTTTAATGTCCACACCAGATTTTATTACAAATATTTTTGTTAGCTTTAGGAAAAATGAGATAGTCTCTGTCTCTATCTCTCTCTCCTGTGCTCTAGAAATGAATGAAGGTCTGTAGGACCAGTGTACTATACCTTCTCTAAGCATTTGGGAAAATTAATTGACTACCAACCTGTACTTGAAATTAGAAAGGTTTTAGATGCTTAGTCTTCCTTTCTAACTAGCAGGAAAAAAACTATAATATTAGGGTAGATGAGCATTTGTGTACACACAGAAATGCTCACAATCTGCTTTAGGAAAACTGCAACCCAATTGTGAATTTGGGAAGCATTATAAATATATTCTCAAACACACTGCATAAACAATAATTATAAGATTAGAGAAGTACTACTTTATACTGTCAAATGGTAAACATAAAATCTGTTTTCCAGATTAATTTGCTTTACTATATACTAAGGATTATTTAATGGTTATCTGAAGGACTGATCTATGAAAAAGGCCATAAGGATACAAGCCGTATTTCTTATGTGTTTTAAGTACTTGTATGATAAACTAATGCAGTGTTTATTAAATGCCTATTTCCCTCATTGAATTGTAAGTCCTCTGAAGGCAGTTTATATTTCTACTTGTCTGACACAGATGCCCATGATGAAAAGATGCTGGATGGCAAAAAGATTCAAAGAGAGAAAAAAGAGGTCATTTCCTATTTTAAGACACGAAAAGCCTGATTAAGAAACGCACATGAAGAATCACTTGTCTTGGCTGCGGCAGCCATCCTCCAATAACTCACCAAAATGACAAACACAAAGGGAAAGAGGAGGGGCACTAGCTATGTTCTCTAGACCTTTAGGAAAATACGGAATTGCTCCTTTGGCCACGCACATGCAAATTCACAAGAAGGGTGATATTGCAGCCATCAGAGGAATGGGCACTGTTCATAAAGGAATGGCCCATAAGTGTTACCATAGCAAAACCGAAAGGGTCTACAGTGTCACCCAGCATGTCATGGGCATCATTGTAAACAAGCTAAGGGCAAGATTCTTGCCAAGATAATTATTGTGTGGACTGAAGACATCAAGCACTCAAAGAGCAGAAATGGCTTCTTGAAGGGATGAAGAGAAAGGAAGCCAAAGAAAAGGGCACCTGGGTTCAGCCGGAGCATCAGCCTGCTCCATCCAGAGAACCTTTTGTGAGTTGCTGTAGCCCATTCCATACAAATTCATGACATAATGTATAAAAAGAAATAAAGGACCTGGATTGTAAAGTATTTTTCTTAATTTGAAGTGTGGTATCTCTTCCCTGAAAGAAAATGTTGAAGCAAATTTTAATTGTAATAGTTCACTGTCTCTTTCCTATTCAAATTTTATCAAATTTGTCCTGCTAATTAATAATGATTCAGCTTAATATGCAGAAAATATACTCTTGATTGGGTGGGGGGAGGAAGGAAGAAGAAAGAGAAAGAGAAGAAGGGAGAAAGAGAGAGAGAGAGAGAGAGAGAGAAAGAAAGAAAAGGAGAGAAGGAAGGGGGAGAGAGGGAGGGAAAGAAAAATCATCTGTCTAGCCAGAAATGGTGCCACAAATCTTTAATCCCAGAATTTAGGAGGCAAAGACTAGTGGATCACTATGAAATCGAAGTGAGCCCGTCTTCACAGTGAATTCCAAGATAGTCGTGGTTGCATACTGAGAAACTTCTCAAAAGACAGGAATCATTTGTCCTAATACTGAAAAACCATTCATATGGAAAATACCCATATAGATATCCAGGATAAGGCCTTCTTACTGGAAGCATCTGCATTATTATTTTTTTATTTTCTTTATTGATATTTATTGAGCTCTACATTTTTCTGCTCCCCTCCCTGCCTCTCCCCTCCCCCAATGTCCCTATGCTCCCAATTTACTCAGGAGATCTTGTCTTTTTATACTTTCCCATGTATATTAGGTCTATGTAAGTCTCTCTTAGTGTCCTCATTGTTGTCTAAGTTCTCTGTGATTATGGTTTGTAGGCTGGCTTTCTTTGTTTTATGTTTAAAAGCCACCTATGAGTGAATACATGTGACAACTGCCTTTCTGTGTCTGGGTTACCTCACTCAAAATAATGTTTTCTAGTTCCATCCATTTTC
>JAQHUG010000048.1:4417631-4432502 GCA_028555095.1 Dicrostonyx torquatus
AAGGCAGAGGCAGGTGAATCTCTGTGAGTTCAAGATCAGCATGGTCTACAGAAGAGTTCCAGGACTACACAAAGAAACCCTGTTTTGAAAAACCAAGGGGAAAAAAAAGTGAGAACTGGAAAGATGGCTAAGCAGTTAAGAGTACACACTGCTCTTTCAAAGGCTCCATGTTCCGTTTCCAGCACACAACAGCCTATGCTCCAGGGAATCCTATTATCCCTGGTCTCTGCAACTACCTGCACACACACAGAAAACAGTCAGAAAGATACACATAAATAAAAATGTTTTAAAAGAATCATTTTTCTTTCTCTTCATAGTCACTACTGGGGCTCACTGATTCAACCATTATCACGCCAGGCCCCAAATAATTCCTGCATATAAACACAAAGGCTCAGATATCCTAGGCTTGGATGAGAATATAGCTCAGTTATAAAGTATATGTTACATACATGAGGTCATGGATTCAATTACAAGCACTGTACAGAAAAAAAAAAAGAAAGAAAGAAAGAAAGAAAATAATCAGAAACCCTCCCAGGCTACATTATCCACACAGGACACAGAGAACCTCACCAGAGTTCAGAATCCATAGGCGGAGGCAGGGTCTAGAGGGTCTAGTGCCTAGCACACACAAGGGCGGGAAATCCACATAAATGGACCAGCATGTTACATCATGATACCTCCATTCTATATAAAGATATAAACTTAAATCAACAACAAAGAATAGGAAGGAAAAGACATACAGAATAAAGTTACTACAAAATGCTTTCTGGGAAAATGTAAACATGGTTGAGAGGTTAGGTTAAATACAGTTAAGTTGCTGGAACAATCAAAATGAGACAAGGAAGGCTTCAGTGGGACTCCAAGACGTGACACCCTGAGAGATCTATGGTGAAACAGAAGAAAGAATCAAGTTCTAAAAGTACAAAATAAATTTTAAAAAAAAAAACTCATTAACAAAAAACTTCTCAGAACTGGAAAAAGATGTCAATCCAGATATGGGGTGGGGTGTTTAGAACACCGAGAGACAGAGCAGGAAAGAACTGGCCCTTGCCATGATTAAAACCCTAAATACACACACAACAAGGGCAGCATCTCAACAGCAGCAATAAATGCCATGTCCCAGAAGGCAGACCTGGCAGAACAACAGCAGATTATTCAACCAAAACTTTAAAAGCCAGGAGGACCTGACAGATGTATTTCAAGTTCTGACTCAACTGCCAACCCTGACTGTTATATTCAGCAAAACCGTCTGTCATAACTGAAAGAAAAATAAAAACTGAAAAAAAAAGAAAAATAAAAAAAAAATGCATGACCACTAACCCAACTCCACAGAAAATACTTACAAAAATCTTTTGGACTGAACAAGAAAAAAAATCCATCCACAACCCCACAGGAAAAAATAAAGCTCACTAGAATAATAATAGGTAAGCAAGAGAGGAAAAAGAAAAACCACATTACAAACTCAACAAATGGCAGGAATTAATACCCACTTTTCAACAATAACTGAATATTAAAAATCTCAATGCCCCAACCAAAATACAGAGGCTCTTACACCACTGGACTCCTCAAGCACCTGCAGTCACACGCACTAAACCTCACACAGGTGTGGGCCCACACAATTAAAAAAATAAGAATAAATCTTTGGAGAAAAGGGCACAGATTTGTAGACTGGATCAAAAAACAGGAACCATCTACTTGCTGTCTCCAAGAAACAGATGCCATACAAAAGTCAGATGTCACCTTAGGGTGAAGGAATGGAAAAAGGTCCATGTGAATTGGCCTAGGAAACAAGCAGATGTCACTGTTTCAGCAGCTGACAACACAGATTTTCAAACAAAATTAGTGAAGAAATATACAGATAATCACTTCATACTGACTAAGGACTAAGAGGACATTATGATCCTCAAGCAGCTGCACCTGATTTCATAACGAATAATATCAGATGTAAAGCCAGACTAACTCTAACAATACTAGTGGGTGATTTTAATACCCAATTATCACCAATTAACACGCCTCCCTAACAAAAAATAAACAGAAACATGCAAATTAAATGACATTATAGAGTAAATGGATTTTTTGGGGTTTTTTTTTTTTTTTTTGATTTTTCAAGACAGGGTTTCTCTGTAGCTTTGGAGCCTGTCCTGGAACTAGCTCTTGTAGACCAAGTTGGCCTTGAACTCACAGAGATCCGCCTGCCTCTGCCTCCCAAGTGCTGGGATTAAAGGTGTGTGCCACCACCACCACCCAGCTATAGATCCAATAGATTTAATAGAGAACTATAGACCATTCCAAACTCTATTCCCATGGAACTTTCTCCAAAATAGATCACGTATTCTCAGACAAAGCAAGTCTCAACAAACACAGAAAAACAAGTCCTTGAAGTCTATCTGATCACAATGGAATTAAGACTATGGGCGGTGGTTGCACACACATTTAATCCTAGCACACAGGAGGCAGAGGCAGATGGATTCATGAGTTTGAGGCCAGCCTGGTCTACAAAGCAAGTCTCAGGATAGTCAGGGTGATTACACAGATAAACACTGTCTCTATAAAAAAAAAAAAAAAAAAGAAGAAGCCAGAGAAAGCTCAAATAAATAATGATACATCTTAAGAGTCCTCAAAAATGAAAGATTAAAAAAAAACCAAATCAGTAGGTGAAAAAATCAACATGGGGCATAAATTAATTAAATGGAAACAAAAATAACAACACAAAGAAACAATGCAACAAGAAGTTTGTTCTTTGAAAAGTATGATTGACAAACCCTCTCCCAGACTAGTCAAAAGATGAATAAAATTAGAGACTCAGATAAAAGAAGAGCCACTAGAACAGATACAAACAAAATGCAGAAAATCATCAGGTTTTATCTGGAAAATGGGCATCATAAATCTCTATGCAGTCCTGACTGTCATGGAACTCTCTATGTAGACCAGGCTGGCCTCGATGGCATAGATTCTCCTGTCTTTGTCTCCCAAGTGCTGGGATTCAAAGCATATACCACTGTGTGTGGAAGTTAACTTTAAAAACAAAACAAAAACAAAAACTCACAATGTCAACCTGGAATGACAGCCTAAGGAAGATTATACAGTTAGACCCTTCTCCTCCACCTATGAGAAAGGTCACCTCCAAGTGGCTGTGGGCACAGCACTTACAGCTTTAGAGTCTCAATCCTTGGGTTCTCCCACACCCACCACTCCCTTCTTCCTTCAGGTATGATTGAAGACTACAGAGAACCTCGCACAGGGCCTTTAGCCCTCCAAGTACAAACACCAACTCTATCACAGAACAGCTAAATTTCTTTCTGTTCTTGGGGTCCGAGGAGAAGAGCTGGTATAAACAGCTCATAAATTCAGAGTTCTTCCAGCGTTCTCTAAAGCTGAGGACATGACTCAATGCACCAATTTACTGAAACGCTCTTATCTTCTTGTGCTTCTAGGGGAGAAAACTTCGGACTTTGAAATGATTTAAACATTAATTTCTGACAGGTCTGAGAACAGAACCTAGGGAACTTCACATGTGCTGGGCTGGAGAGACGGCTCAGTCTTAAGAGCACTGGCTGCTCTTCCAGAGGACCCAGGTTTAATTCCCAGCACCTACATACTCCAGTTACAGAGAATCTGACACCCTTACACAGATATACATGCAGGCAAAACATCAATATACATAAAATAAAAATAAATCATTATAAAACAACAAAAACTAGGAGCCAGGCAGTGCCTTTAGTCCCAGTCCTCAAGAGGCAGAGGCAGGTGGATCTCTGTGAGTTTGTGGCCAGCCTGGTCTACAGAGCAAGTTTCTGGACAGCCAGGGCTATCTCTGTGTGAGAAACCTTGTCTTAAAAAAACAAACAAACAAAAAGCTGAGACCAGTGAGATAAGTCAGCTGGTAAAGACTAGAGTGTGGCCGGGCGGTGGTGGCACACGCCTTTAATCCTAGCACTTGGGAGGCAGAGACAGGCGGATCTTTGTGAGTTCGAGACCAGCCTGGTCTACAAGCTAGTTCCAGGACAGGCTCCAAAGCCACAGAGAAACCCTGTCTCGAAAAACCCAAAAAAAAAAAAAAAAAAAGACTTGAGTGTGACAGAAGACACATGCAGATGTAAAGAAAGAACCCACCCACAAAGTTGCCCTCCTGTTGCCATGAGGTGTCAGCTAGAGCATATATGTATCCATATATGCACAAAATAATACCAATGATGCATTTTCCTTAAATTGCATTTAAAAATTAAAGCCCTGGATGGTGGCACAAACCTGTAATCACAGAACCTGGGGGCATAGGCAGGGTAAACAGGAACTCAAAGTCTAGTCCTACTACATACTGAATTCAAAGTCAGTCTGAGCTCTGCAAGACTCTGTCTCAAAAAACAAATAACAAACACAAAAACATGACTACATTAAAATCTGAAAACTAGTTGTTTATGAAGTATAAATACAAATCGAGTTATGCTAATTAAGCTCTTGTGGTTAGAAGATCTAAACAAAACAGGACTAGTTCTGAATCTTCAAACGAGTGTGGTGGCTATACATTTCAAGGCCTAAGTCTATGAGCATGAAAAACTATGTAACGCTAGTAAATGCCCACTAACAAACCACCTGCCTAACTAGGTACTGCCAGGGCCAGCAAGATGGCTCCGATGGCAAAGATACTTGTTGCTAATGTCTGATAACCTGAGTTCAATCCCTGGAACACACAGGGCAGAAGGAGAGAAAAACTCCTATAAGTTATCCTCTGACCTACATGCATGCCTCGTACACTTACAAACACAATTAAATACTTTAAAGAAATCTCAACTAGAAACTCTGTTATAACCCCCCACCCAGCTACTTCTCCCTTCCCAGTTACTTTTCTATGCTGTGATAAAATACTATGAAAAAGACAAGTTTGTTCTGCCTCACAGTTCAAAGGTCCATTTGTCTATCATGGTGAGAAACAGCCAGTCACATCACAACCAGAGAAATCAATGAAATGTGTCTTTCCGTCCCCTTTCTCCATTCATTACAGAGCCTCCCTCATTTCGCTAAGCCTCAGACTTTTAACACTGAAAAAAAAAATTAGCTATATTTAGAACAAAGTAAAAAAGTCATTCCACAGAACTTCCTAGCCAGTCTTTTTATTTCATTCACTACCATGGTACATTTCCAATGGGAGGACACATGCATGCTTCAGCACATGTGTGCAGGTGAGAGGACAGAGTGTATTCGCTCTCTCCTTCTACCTTCACATGGGTCCAAGGTTCAGCCTCAGCTTGTTGGGCTTGTATGGCAAGCACCTGGCCTACTGAGGCTCTGTCCCAGAGCGGACACTACTATCGAGACACCAACCCTTACCTCAGTTCTTAGCTGGAAGCACTGAAGGAGGTGTTTCTTCACTGAATATTGCAAGCCTATGTGCAACTCAGCAGTGCTAGATGTCAGTGTGAAAACAGAACCTTCCGCAGCTCACTAATCTACCTCTACTAGTTTACGCTGACTACAGTGGAGGGCCACAGGACATCAAAGGCAGAGTGAGGATGGACAAGTCCTAAGACCTCCAGTGCCAGTCTACTGCCCCAGACCACACCCCGCTACTGCCATGTCCTAGTCATAATGAGAAATTATATCAGGTGCTGTACAGACTTCAGCAAAACCTTTCTTACAGTGACTTCTCAGGAGAAGTGTATGATGGTTGACTGAATATTCATTCCAGTCATCAGAGATACTGGAATCAAAAAAATCACAATTATCACAAGAAAAAATAAAACAAGGGGGAAGTTAACTTAGCAAGCACTAGCCATATCCCCGTACACAGAGTAAGCTGTCTTCTTTTTACTATTGACTGAATATTCATTCCAGTCATCAGAGATACTGGAATCAAAAAATAATCACAATTATCACAAGGAAAAATAAAACAAGGGGGAAGTTAACTTAGCAAGCACTAGCCATATCCCCGTACACAGAGTAAGCTGTCTTCTTTTTACTAAATCTTTTCCATAAAGTAGTGTCTCAGTACAAATAGTCTAGCCCCACAACCAACCAGCAGTGCTCAAATCAACCCTCTCTAACTCAGTGTACATATTTAAAATGAAAGGTACACTGGGCATGATGAGAGACACCTGTGATCCTAGCACTTGAAGAGGCAAAAGAGGATCAAAAGTTCAAGGCCAGCTTGGGCTATGTAGCAAAACCCAGTTGTAAAAAGTGAGGGTAGAGGGCAAAGAGAGACTGACCTGAACATGTAAGGTGTTCGTCACATGGGCCCAGAGCATCTACAACACCATGCATGCTTGTACTATTTCCCACATTCCCCTGAAAGTTCCTATTTCCTCATCCGAAACCAGAATGTGACTGCTTCAAGTTGAAACAGACCTGTCACAACACTTAGGATGCATTAAGGAGCTGAAGGTCATCCTTGACTACATAGCAAATTTGACGCTAGCCTGAACTACTTGAAAAACCATTCAATACCTGAATTTACTCTATAAATACTTGTAATTGCTTAATGATGGGGTTTTGGGCAGAATTATTTTTTTTCTACAGCACCACTAGTCATGAGCAGAAACTGGTACAGATTAGTAATGCCTCATAAGACAAGGATATTTCACTTAATACAGAGTAAAGTAAGTCAATACAAAGTTTATTAATGTGTTAAAAGCTCCCACAAATCTGACCTTTTGTATCATAAATTTTTAACGAAGAAAAATGATCAATTTATATAATTTGTGTATTAATTTTCAAATAGAAATAAAAATGCAGCACTGGGAGTTGTATGTGTGTACAAGTGTGCATGTGTGCAAAAATACAAACACACACACATGCGCTGGGCTGTACATGCAGAGGTCAGAGAATAATCTGGAGTTGGTTCTCTCTTTTCATCCTGTGGGTCCTGGGGATTAAACCCAGGTCTTCAGGCTTAATGGCAACTTCCCTGCCCTGCTGAGACCTCTACCAGACCTTGAGAATTATTTTTAAGCATTTGACTAGATAGATATATGATTTATGATGCAGTACATCTTCATACAGTGGGCTACATCCTAGGAAAATCATAGTTGTCATAACGAGATGTTCCTGGCATCCAGTGAATAGGCCTCAGGCACACTACTGAACACCTAATAGGGCAGAGAATATTCCTTTCATGTGCAAGTAGTATGAATGTGTATTATACATTAATGGACGATTTCTTTGGTGAACCTAGCACTAATATGCCAGAACATGTATATTTAGTATGCAGAGACATACATGCAGGCAAAACAACATACACATAAAATAATGAAATACCATATGTTTTCAAGTAATGTGGAAAAGGAGGACAAGGCAAACAGAGAAATGGCTGCTGCTGCTGCTGCTGCTAAGAATACCCATGGTTCAAAAATTTAGAGTGTGGCCGGGCGGTGGTGGCGCACGCCTTTAATCCCAGCACTCGGGAGGCAGAGGCAGGCGGATCTCTGTGAGTTCGAGACCAGCCTGGTCTATAAGAGCTAGTTCCAGGACAGTCTCCAAAGCCACAGAGAAACCCTGTCTCGAAAAAACCAAAAAAAAAAAAAAATTTAGAGTGTGTCCTACTCTCTGGATTGGTGGTCACTCAGTGGATGAGGAGTTCTCCAGACTTCTGTGTCAGAGGGATTCTTATATGGTCATGCTATGAAGGTTCTGCTGCTTGAGATCCTGTGAAAGTCACTTAAGCTTGGTCCGCTCTCCTCCCTAGACAGTACATAGCAGTGAACACGGCATTTCTTTCCACCAAAGCCACACTAATCAATCCTCTCATGTATTTATATGCTATCAAACATTGTCACGTCCCTGTTTTTAAACTGAGACACCATAAAACATCAACTTTACCATTTTAACCGAGAATGCATAATACAGGGGTATTAATTATATCCTTAATGTGTGAACAGCTGCGCTGCTACTTTCAAAGCATTTTCATTATCTCAAACAGCAAACCTGTATCATTCAATAACTTCTCGCTTCACCAAGGTCCTTTTTAAAAAAACTATAGACTTAGTAACTTTCAAGTTATGATATGCTGCCACCAGGTGGCAAGAGAGTGTCAAGGTTGCCCATGACAGGAAGGGAGGGCAGGCAGTTTTACCTTCCCTAAAAATTAGAATAGTAACAGCATCTGCATAACGAACCTTTCACTTCCCCTCAAAAACCCACTGTGGTATGGAGCATGGGTTGGCAGCAGAGTGACAGCTTAGTAGTGGTTTAGTCCTAAATGCCACCATAGAAAATAAAGAGAATGTTTAAAGACTGATAACTAAACTCACACAAACTTTAAAAAATGAAGTTAGGGAATATGGTTAAAGTAAAAAAAAAAAAAAAAGGAATCTAAATTAGTGATTATGTCACTGACTTAATAATCATCGTTTTACCTAAGATTCAAAATTAATGAGTTTTAGTCTGGTAGCAAATGATCCCCAATTTTGGGGGGTGTGGGGGTAGTTAACTGGGGAATGATTGTAGGGGCTGTGTTTGCTCAGCAAGTGATCTACTACTGGGCTCTTTCTTTGCTTTGTTTCCGGTAGAGATAATGGGTGGCTGGCCTTGATCATGATCTTCTGTTTCTTCTTCAACTACCGATACACACAGAACATCATTCCTATGTTTTCTTTTTCTTGGTTTTTCGAGACAGGGTTTCTCTGAAGCTTTAGAGCCTGTCCTGGAACTAGTTCTTGTAGACCAGGCTGGTCTCGAACTCACAAAGATCCGCCTGCCTCTGCCTCCCGAGTACTTTTATTAAAAGCGTGTGCCACTACCTCCTGGCCTGATTCACCTCTTCTCTCTCTCTCTCTCTCTCTCACACACACACACACACACACACACACACACACACACAGAGAGAGAGAGAGAGAGAGAGAGAGAGAGAGCGGGGGGGGGGGAGAAGACAGACGATAGACAAAGTCCTAATCAAAAATCATTCAATTTGGGAAAAATGGATGGACCTGAAGGTCATTATATTAAGCAAAATAAGACAACCTCAGAGAAATATATTTTCTCTCATATGTGAAACGAAGACTGTGTTTTTAAAGGCCATGAAAGTAGTGAGGGAACTATTTGGGGCCTGGGAGAAGGAAGTAGAGGGTAGAAAAGATCAAAGTACAACAATGAATGTATGAAAATACTTTGTATAATAAATATAAGCTAGGAAGTCTTGAAATGTTGCACAATGGTCCAGCACCTGCTTAACATGTGCAAGGCCTTGAATCCAATCTCCAGTACCACAAAAATAGATACTAGATACTGGGTTTGGAAGATGACTCAGTGGGTAAGGTGCTTATTGCTCAAGCATGAAGACTTGAGTCTGAACTTCCAGAACCTATATAAATATAAACCAGTATGTTTTAATAAATAAAGCTTCCTGAAGGTCAGTGAAAAGCAGCCATACAGGCCAGGGAGTGATGGCACACACCTTTAATCCAAACAGCCACATGAGTTAGCCATAGCTAACTAATAGGTTAAGGAGGTGGTGCACGCCTTTAATCCCAGCACTAGAGAGGAGTATAAAACAAGAGGAGTCAGTCTCAGACTGAGGATTCATGGAGGCAGGACTGCCATTTAGATCTGAGGTAGAGGTAAGAGCTAGTCTCTGGGTTTTTATTATTCTTGCTACACGGCAGTGCATGACTGTGATCCCGGCACTCCTATAGAAAGACAGTACACTGGGATTCTCTATAATCCTTCTGCCTCAATTTACCAAGTGCTGAGATTATAGGTGTGAGTCACCATGCTTGAATTAACAATTATTAACATTTAAAATTTTACTGAGATGTAATTGACACATCATAAAGGTTCACCCTACTAAACTTCACTAGTTTGCTATGTATATTCCTAGCTACACATTGCTCACAGCTAATTTAAGAGTATTTTTATCACCCCCAAAAGAAATGCCACACCCCATTACCAGTCACCCAACCTCTTCTCCGCCTTCTCCAGCAGCTGTGGCTGAACCAGCAGATATTTCTGCCACAGCAGATTTACCTATTTGGGACATTTTATATTAAGAAAAGTATATGAGATAGCAGGAGTTTTGTGCCTGGTTTCTTCCATTTAGCAAGTTTCAAAATTTATCTATGTTGTAGCATGTATCAAAGGCCTTGTCTGTTTTATAAATAATATTCTATAGAATAAACATAGCACATCTTGGAATATCCAGTCACTAGCTGATAGACATCTGGGTTATTATGAATAATGATTCTGCAAACATTCATTTTTACATAAAATCGCACTTTCAACTTTCCTGTATACACAGCTATGAGCGGAATTACTGGGTCACAGTGTAACTGCTTAGCCTGCCGAGGAACTGCGTGTCACTTCACCCAGCACAGGCAGCTGGAATGATTACATTTCATGGCATCTTCACTAACATTGGTCTGTCTTTTACAGCCATGCTAGTGGGTATGTAGTAGAGAAACAAATGCTTATAGTGTGACAGTATAGCAGTATATACTCTTAGAGACACACCAAGATATTCCTAGATGAGTGACATGGTATCTGAATTTGCTTCAAAACATAGAGTAAGGTTGAAGGAGTGGGTGAAGATGCAGATGAATAGAATTTTCAGTCCTGGGTGACAGATAAGAATGTGTCCTCTAGCCGGGCGGTGGTGGCGCACACCTTTAATTCCAGCACTCGGGAGGCAGAGACAGGTGGATCTTTGTGAGTTCGAGACCAGCCTGGTCTACAAGAGCTACTTCCAGGACAGGCTCCAAAGCTACAGAGAAACCCTGTCTCGAAAAACAAAAAAAAAAAAAAAATGTGTCCTCCAATCTAAAATGGCTGAAAGACACTTAAGGAAATGCTCAACATCCTTAGTCATCAGAGAAATGCAAATCAAAACAACTCTGAGATTCCATCTTACACCTGTAAGAATGGCCAAGATCAAAAATACTGATGACAACTTATGCTGGAAAGGGTGTGGGGAAAAGGGAACACTTCTGCATTGCTGGTGGGAATGCAAGCTGATACAACCCCTTTGGATGTCAGTGTGGAGATTTCTTAGAAAATTAGGAAACAACCTTCCTCAAGACCCAATAATACCACTTTTAGGTATATATCCAAAGGATGCTCAATCGTGCCACATGGACACGTGCTCAACTATGTTCACAGCAGCTTTGTTTGTAATAGCCAGAACCTGGAAACAACCTAAATATCCCTCAGCCGAAGAATGGATAAAGAAATTGTGGTACATTTACACAATGGAGTACTACACAGCAGAAAAAAAATAACGGCAGCTTAAATTTTGCAGGAAAATGGATGGAACTAGAAAACATTATTTTGAGTGAGGTAACCCAGACACAGAAAGACAATTGTCACAAGTACTCACTCATAGGTGGTTTTTAAACATAAAACAAAGGAAGCCAGCCTACAAACCATAATCATAGAAAACTTAGACAACAATGAGGACACTAAGAGAGACTTACATAGACCTAATATACATGGGAAAGTATAAAAAGACAAGATCTCCTGAGTAAATTGGGAGCACAGGGGCATTGGGGGAGGGCTGAAGGGAAGAGGGGAGAGGCAGGGAGGGGAGCAGAGAAAAATGTACAGCTCAATAAATATCATTCATAAATAAATAAATAAATAAATAAATAAATAAATAAATAAATAAAAGAAAAAAAAGAATGTGTCCTCCATATTTCCAAATTTCCGTAACAAGTGCTATAATGTAACTGTATCATAAACAGATATGATTTCCATGCATTTTAAAACTCTAGAAAAACTATACAGTTTTATGTGTCAGTACACACAAACATATGACTGCAGGCACTTCAATGCTTTTTCCTTTTTTTGTATACTTTCATTATTATTTTTGTGTGTGTATGTTGGCACTCATGCCATAGTGCACATTAGAAGTCAGAGGTAATTTGCAGAATTAGTTTTTTCCTTCCATCTTTACATTGGTTCTGAGTGTTAAACTCAGGTCTGCGTCATCAAGAGATAACAGGAGCCTTCACGGAACCATCTCTCCAGCTAGCAACTATTTTTTATTTTAATTTTTGGTACATTTTATTTATACAGCTTGCGTACACATGTGTAGGTCAGTGTGCAGGTCAGAGGTGAACTTGGGTCCTGGGATTGAACTCAGGTCTTCCGGCTTAGCAGGGAGCGTCATCCTCTCAGCCATCTCACCTACTCCTCAGGCACTCTTCTTTGAACCCTTCTCCCTCCTCTGTGTGTGTGTGTGTGTGTGTGTGTGTGAAAGAGAGACAGACAGACAGAGTCGGGCAGGGTAGGAGCTCTATCCTTCTAGTTTACGATGAAAGAAATAGGGCTCTCCTACCAGTTCAGGATTCTTCTGCCTCAACCTACTAAGTGCTACAATTACAGACATTCGCTACCCACCTCTCGCTATTTTATACTGATCTTAAATCCTCTATCTACATATCAGTTTTTCAAGGTTCTATAATGTGATGTTTTGTTTGTCAACTTGAAAGAATCTAGGAAGAGAATCTCAGTAAGGACTGTGTAGACACTGATCTGTGGGAATGTGTCCACGGGGGACTCTCCCAATTATGTTCACTGAGGGGGACGTACCCACTATAGGTAGCACCACCATTCCCTGGGGCAGAGGAGGTTTTTAAGTGAGGAAAGTGAACTGAGAGCAAGCACAAGGGCATTAATTCACTCTGCTCTGCTTCTGACTGTGGATATCATGTGAAATAAACTCTTTCTCCCTGAAGTTGCCTTATCTAGGTACTTTATCACAGAAACAGGAAAGAAAACTAGGATTTATATTTATGCTGATTAACAAAAAGCATGTTCTCATCCAACAGCTACAAATGTGAACAAAACCAGGACTGGAGAAATGACTGTGTTTAAGAGTATATACTGTTCTCCCAGGTACTGCTCTGTCAAGCAGAGAAAGAGGAAAAAACTGAGGGCTCGGGATATAGACCAGTGATAGCACATGGTCTAGAAGGCAAAAAGGCGCTGGATTCAATTCTCAGAATCACAAGAGGGAGGGAAATGAGAAGATAGGCAAGGGGAAGGGGGCAGGAAGAAAGGAGGTTTGAGAGGCCTGGTAAGAGCTTAAGAATGAATAGGAGCTAAGGTCTCAAATTGATGGTGGGGAAGGGAGACAGTAAATATTCGGTAAATTCAAATGCAATGGGGAGCTCCGGAAGTTTTAAGTAGGCATGTGACTCATTCTTTTAAAAAAGCTCTCCTTGGCTATCAGCAGAGGATGGAGACCAGAAAGTGGTATGTGGACCAGTTAAAAGGCTACTGCTGTAGTTCAGAGAAAGAGAGAGAGGTGTCTCTACAGAGTCCTAGCTGGCTTGGATCCTATCATCTTCCTTCCTTGGCATTCCCAGAGCTGGAATTACAGGCACACATCACCAAGCCCTGCAGTTTTTATATTCATGTACAAGCCACATGTAAAGGTCTAAGGACAACTTGTTGGCAGTCAGTTCTTTCCTTCTACCACAAGAGTTCCAGGTATCCAACACAAGTCATCAGGACAAGTCATCAGGCTTAGGGACAAGCACCTTCACCCACTGAGCCACCGTGTTGGCTTGTGAGGTGGAACGAAAAGGACTTAGAGAATGATGTGATGGGGGGAGGGGAGACAAGAATATTGCAGTTGCCAAAACAATTCCCAGATTTCCAGCTTAAGCAACTGAGTCCCATATTCTGATGAAAAACACTAGGAAGTAGGTAATCTGCCTGGATAATAATAGTTTGGGACATGTTAAGTATGAATTTCTTGTAAAATACAAATTTGAAAATTCACAGTATATAGTGGTATTTATATCCCTGGAAACAAATGCTATCGTCTAGAAAAAGAACATAGAAAAGAGATGAGGGCACAGGCCCAAGTCCTAAGAATAAGAAAATGATGGGGAGAAGAGACCATCAAAAATTGTATACAAAAGTGAGATAACTGCATGTGATGGGAAACACCTCTGACCCCAGCACGTGGGAAGAAGGGTAACTAAGGGCTGAGTCTGAAGATTGATAAAGGGTCTTCCACCAAGTCTGATGGCTTGAGTTTAATCTCCAGAACCTACATGATGGAAAGTTCTGACTCCTGCAACTTTTCATCTAATTTCCACATGCATGCATGTGCATACAGACAGACAGATGAAGCTGGGCATGGTAGCACACACCTTTAATCCCAGCACTTGAGAGTCAGAGGCAGATGGATCTCCATGAGTTCAAAGCCAACTTGATCTACAAATCAAGTTCCAGGACAGTCAGAAACCCTGAAATAAATTAGACAGACAGATATCCAGTAAGAGGTGGCCTGGTGTCCCTCAGTTGGTGACTCAGCATCAGTGACGACAGTAAAGAGCAGTTTCAGGGAAGGAGAAAGGGTCAAGTGACAAGCTGAAGATGGCTAACAGCCTGTTTCTGACTTAGCCAATTTTTTTCCCAGTTTCAGCCAGGAAGCAGGTAAATAATCTCACCTCACCCTGCTCTACCAAGCCTCACGCTTCCAATCCAGGGCCATATTCGTGCTAGGCAAAAGCACCCTCCCCAGCTGGACTTCAACCTTAGCCATGGTTTATTCACATCCTATCAGAACAAAGGCAATATGCTAATGCTTTAGGACTGAGTAGTTCTTCCCAATTACATAACCTTGTTCTCCCTTTATTCACCAAGAAACATGTGAAGTCATTCTCTACAAACAGCCTTTCTTAGTCTGTTCTTCAAAGGGTAACCATACCCCCCAAAAAAGTTACCTTGTAATACCAGACCAGTTATGAGAAAATGTTTACGATTATGTCACTAAAACACAAATCAAGCCGGGCGGTGGTAGCGCACGCCTTTAATCCCAACACTCGGGAGGCAGAGGCAGGCAGATCTTTGTGAGTTCGAGACCAGCCTGGTCTACAAGAGCTAGTTCCAGGACAGGCTCCAAAGCCACAGAGAAACCCTGTCTCGAAAAAC
>JAQHUG010000048.1:4439944-4460543 GCA_028555095.1 Dicrostonyx torquatus
ATAGGGAAATGCCTCAGTGAGTATAGTACTTGCTTTGTGGTGGAAGCAGAGGACAATCTGTGGGTAGTTTTGACCATAAGCCCAACAACCCAAATTCAATCCTCATGATCCACATGGTGGCAGAAAGAACTCCTACTAGCTGTCCTCTGACCCCACATCCTATGGCATGATTGTACAGTGGCACATATATTGATACACAAAGAAATGTCTGGGGAAAAAAAAAAAAGAAGTACAGGACTGGAAGGGTCTCCATGGTGGTGAAGCTCTGGATTGGACTAGGAGAGGACAAACCACATGAACAAATAAATACACAAAAGGAAAATGTTACACAGACGTCCAAGCTGAGAGGTGGCTGCTTGCCTCAAACGGTTCGATCCCAGCACCAAAGAGATCAATATGGTGTGACATGTAATCTCAGTACCTAGAGTACTAGAATCTTGATGTCATCTTCAGCTATATATGGAGTTCAGGGCAGCCTGGACACATAGGAACCTATCTCAGATAAATACATGAAGTCACACCTCCATAACCCTGGCTCTTCTCAGAAGTTACAACCTTTGGGTCAGGGATAATGTTTCACACTTGTAATCCCAGCACTGAAAAGGCAGAGACAGTGAGATCCAGGCCAGGCTACACTATAGCCTCTCCCAAAATTAAGAATAAGAATCCATCATCTTAAACAGTGGAGATGGAACCTCTTTGTTGGAAGCATAATTTCCCAAAAAATACAAGTATTACTCACCCCCTCATGAGCAGGAAGAAATATGCAACACATTCTACCTTTAATTTCTTGCCATCTCAAAATCTGCACCCTGAGCCCCCGCCCCTCCACCTTTCCCTTTACCTCCCACATTTTCCTCCATGCTCTCAGATATGCTCTATGCAAAACACTTTCTGAGGAAGGCTACGGGTGACCCCCACACACACTTACTTGTGCCTAAGAAACACCTGCACAGCCTCACAGTGCAGTTTGCTTCACTCCTAGACCTGCTTTCTGAAGCACTTGCAGTCCCACTTCCCGCTAGGAGCCCCGCCCTTCCCCAGTGCAGTGCAGCCCCCTCTTTGGTTCCCAGGCACAGCAAGTAATAATGGTAAAGGGTTGGGGCCCAGGCCCAATTTGATATGCTCTCCCTTTTTAAAGCAACCTTAAGAATTAAAATCTCTAAATCTTTCTTTCATATAAAACAAGGGAGTTTATTAGTCTTAAAATAAATTTGGGCCTTGGGTTTTTAATTACGTAATATTAAGAAAAATAATAACAATTTACCAAATAACATTATCTCAAAAGGAAACATCTTTATATCTCAACTGTGTTATTAAATAATTTCGGTATGGAGCTGGTGAAATGGCGCACTAGGTAAACCGGCTTAGCTCAGAGTATAAACTCTTAACACCATCCCTACTACCCATGCCACCAAGCCTGACTTTGATCCTTGGGACTCACACGGCACAGGATATCCTCTAACTCAGGTGCACACATAGACAGACGGACGGACGGACAGAAGGAATGGTAGCTCATTTCTACCCACATCTTACCCCTTTAAACTTCCCAACAGCTCCAGAAAAAAAGTCTGTCAGGATTACTGCTGGAGATGATGAAAGAGCTCAGCAGGTAAAGGCACTTGACAGGAAAGTCTAGCACCTGAGCTCCATTCCCAGAACCCACGGAGAGGTGGAAGGAGAGAACAAACTCCACAAAGTTGTCTTCTGACCACGCACACACTGTAGCACATTCACCACACACACACACACACACACACACACACACACACACACACACAATAACTTCTAAACTTTATGAGTGCAGCTCTTATTTGTACACGTGTGTAGGTCCCATGCAGAGGTCAGAGGAAACTTGCAGAAGTTGATTCTCTCCTTCTACCATTTGACTTTCAGGGATCAAATTCATCATCAAGCTTAATGGCTAGTGCCTTTTTCTTTATCCAACAACATCTCACTGGTCCTAATTTTAAAAATATGAGTAAAAATAAACTTTAAAAATAACATGTTACGGAGGGCATAGTTGCACACGCCTTTAATCCTAGCACTCAAGAGGCAGACAGATCTCGGTGAGTTCAAAGCCAGTCTGGTCTGTAGTGAGAGTTCCAGGACAGCCAGGACTAGGCAGAGAAACCCTATCTTGAAAAAAACAGAACAAAACAAAACAAAAAAATCTGTAACAGGTACAAGTGGTAGACACCTGTAATCCCAGCACAGGGAAGGCAAAAGCAGAAAGATTGAGTTTGAAGCTGGCCTAGGCTACCTAGCAGATCTTTATCTCAAAAACAACAAAATCAGGGCTGAGAAAATGGTCCAGTGGGTCAAGACCTCACTGTACCAGCATAAGGACCTGCATTTGGATCCCAGCACCCACATAAACAGCCAGATGCAAGGACACACCTGTGATCTTAGCAATGAGGTGGCAGAAACCTGTCTCAAAAGGTAAGGTGGAGAGTGACAGGAAGACAGCCATCAGCCTCTGGCCTTCATACATATGAATGTGTGTGCTACCAGTCCTGTCAATTAAGCTAAAACAAGAATTCTTGGGGGGAGGGGCTCAAAGGGACAGGTCTCATGTAGTCTACTCTGAACTAATATTTAATATGTAACCAAAGCTGACTTAAAACTTCTAATCATCCTGCTCTGACATGTGTTACCACACTGGCTCAGAATTCATTTGGAAATATTCTGTTCTACCAAAATTTAGACTCAAAATATGTACAGTATTGCTTGAACATTACAGATCAAATCCTAACTTGGAGGCAGCTGTTGTTTGGGGTGGGGACTCACACATGCTAACTAAATGCTCTGTCACCGATATTCCAAGTTCACAGAGTTACAGACATTTTTTTTTTTTTTTTTTTTTTGGTTTTTCGAGACAGGGTTTCTCTGTAACTTTGGAGCCTGTCCTGGAACTAGCACTTGTAGACCAGGCTGGCCTCAAACTCACAGATATCTACCTGCCTCTGCCTCCCCAGTGCTGGACAATAATAATTTCTAACTACTCCCAAAAAGGCATGCAGTTTTAAAGAAACCTTAAGTAATAAGGTCACCTGAGTCTTAGCTCATGTCCTTGCTATTAAAAAAGTCAACAACCTATTCCTTAAAAGCCTGCAAACAAGCCTGTAATCCCATCACTCGGGGATCTCTCTGAGTTCAAGGCCAGCCTGGTCTACAAAACCTGCCTCCACCTCCCAAGTGTTGGGATTAAAGGCATGCACCACCATCAGGCCTGAGGCTAAGTTTATTAAGAAACTCAAACCAGTGTAAGTTTGCGTTCTCAAATTGTTCTCAATTGTCTGAATTAATCAATTCTCACTCCACCTACACAGAGAGAAAGGCCTTCCTTCTATGAATTAATCCACGTTGCTCAGCAATTTTGAAAGGCAGAATTCATTTTTCCTAAGTATTCACAAGTAAACTAGGGAAAAAAAAATTGAGTTGGTAATTCAAACTCAAGAGTGGGCCATTTTTCTAAAAGTCTGTATTTCACCTAAATTGGACCTTAAAATTCCACAGAACATTTTCTAAATAGTTTCCTAGAATGACCTACCACTGCCCAGCTCATTCCAAACATGTACTACGTAGTCAGAGTCCTGCATCAGGCCATTCATGACCTAACTACTAATAGAGAAATAACAAACATTTCAAGCAATTTGGGGGAAGTTCATTTGGGAACCACTCTGCTGGGTTATCTTCCTCAAACAACACACTGTCTCAAATATAACACAATTCCAGGCTCTCCAACTAATGCTTGGGATGGTCACAGTCTTATGCTGCTAAATTAAGGGATATGCTTGCACTTTAAAGTATGACAAATCAGAATTAATCAGAGAAATTAAGGTGGTGTGTGTATGTGTACAAACATGTATACAGCAACATGCCGACGTTGAGAGGTCAAAGGTCTCACATGCCACCCTGTTCTGAGGCAAGGCCTCTTTCTTGCTGCTGCCCTATGATGCAGGCAGGCTAGGTGGCCTGCAAGTCTCCAGGCAACTGTCTCCAAATCCAGTTAACCTCATAAAAGTGCTCAGATGACAGTTATGTACTACCAGGTCCAGGCTTTTATGTGAGTTCCAGGAATCTTGCATGCCAAATACTTTTACCCACTGAGCATTTCACCAGACTGGAAATGAGGGTTAAAGGCCCTGAAACACACATATCTGTTCTTACACTGATGAGGAGTGGGGGGAAAGGACAAGAATACTGAATTGTAACCCTAACCCTAATCTGTAAGTCCCAGGCCAACGTGAGATCCTGTCTCAAAGATCAGCATGGATGGCATCTAAGGTGCACCTCCAGCCTACAGGGGCAGGGGAATAAAGACTGGGAAAATTAGTCTTGACTTCAACTTCACGTTGAAGCAAAAATAGTAGAAGATAGCAAAAACCCAATTATATTAACTTTAAATACTAGACAAAAAAGTAAGCCTTTTCAAAAATTCTGTTATTACTTATCTGGGGGGAGTGGGCACCAAACTGAATGTGTGGAGGTCAGAGAACAACTTGAGGGAGTTGGTTCTCCTTCTACCACATGGGCCCCAAAGTCTGCACTCAGGCTGTCAAGCTTGGAGGCAAGTGCCTCTACCTGCTAAACCATTTCAGTTGCCCAAATTTACACTTATTTTAATTTATTTTATAAGTATAGATGTTTTGTTTGTAAGTATGTATGTGTGCTATGTTCATGCCTGACACCTGTGGAGGCCATAAAAGAGCATCAGATTCCCTGGGAATAGAGTTACAGGCAGTTGTGAGCTTCCATGTGGCTGCTGGGACAGAACCTATGTCCTGTGGAAGAGCAGTCAATGCTCTTAACCACTGGGTCAAGTCTACAGCCCCCAAGATTTTTAAAATAAGTATTTGCCCTCTTGTATAAGCATATGTGGTATGTATGTGTGTATGTATGTACATTCACACATACATGGGTACATGTGTGCAGGTATATGAAGAGTGTGGAGGCTCAAGGCTGACATCAGGAGTCTTCCTCAACTGCTTTCAACCTTACTATTCACCGAGGCAGGATTTCTCAACTGAATTCAGAACTCACTGTTAAAGCTTGTCTAGTCTAGCTGACCATAATCCTAGCACTCAGGAGGCTTAGAAACATTCAGATTCAACGTCAGTCTGTGCTACATAGTGAGGCTCTAAAAGAGAAAAGAAAATGAAGGAAAATGAGTCTGGAGAAATGGGTTGGTGGCTGAAAGCATGGATTGCTGTTGTGGAGCCCAGCGTTCCATTCCCAGCACCCACTTCTGACAGGCTCATGGCCACTGCAACTCCAGCTCTTGGGGACCTAAAGCCCTCTTCTTCTGGATAATCACTTCACACACACACACACACACACACACACACACACACACACACACACACACACACACACACACACACACACACACACACACATCTTGCCAGGCATGTTGGTGCAGGTCTTTAATCCCAGCACTCAGGAGGCTAAGGCAAGTTCTCTGAGTTCAGAACCAGCCTGGCCTCCATGGTAAGTCCCAGGGACAATATAGTGAGACCCTAGATAGATGGATGTATGGATGTATGGATGGATGGATGGATGGATGGATGGATGGATGGATGGATGAACAGATATTTTAAAGGGGAATGCAGCTGGAGAGATTCCCTGCAGCAACATGGCAGCTCACAAACTACCTGGAACTCCAGTTCCAAGGGGATCCAATGCCCTCTTCTGGAATCCTTGGGCACTGGTGGAGAACAGACACACATGCAGGAAAAGCATCCATACACATAAAACAAATTTTCTTAAAAAAAAAATTAAAAGGAAAGGCAGATAAGCAGAAAACAAAGTTTAAAAAAGAAAGGAAAAAACATTTTCACTAACTGACTCACAACAACAAAGCTTAGAAGCACATCATAAAATTGAGTGGTGGATATTAGGAATTTATCCCTGGGAATAGCTCTATGGGTAAAAGGCATTTGCCACCAAGTCTGATAACCTGAATTCAATCCCGAAGCCCATATGATGGAAAGGACCACTTCCCGAACGCTGTCATCTGACATCCAGATGTGTGTGCACACACATACACAAAATAAATGCTTTAAAAAAAAAAACAGATGGGCTATGGGATATAGCCCTATTAATAGAATGCTTGCCCTACACTGGGTGTGGTAACACACATACAATCTCAGCACTGAGGAGGTGGAAGCAGAAGGATCAGAAGTTCAGTCACTCTCAGCTACATAAATGAGGCATATGAGCTACATAAGTTGCCACTCAAAAAAATTAAAGGAAACACGTGATTAATTTAAAACAACTATTAACACATATCCCAGACTAGTTATTTTTTTCTAGTGGTAGCAATACAAAATCAACTTCTATGCTTACCAAACAAAACAAAACAAAACAAAAAAACAGAAAGAAAGAGAGAGAGAGAGAGAACTTAAAGCCAGGATGGTTGGCAGAGGGCTGTAACCCTAAAACTCAGGAGGCTGGGTAGGATGACCACAAGTTCAAAAGCACTTGCTGCCCTTACAGAGGACCCAGGTTTGGCTCCTAGGCAGCTCAAGGCCTCCCCTTGCTAACTCCAACTCCAAGGGATCCAATGTCCTCTTCTAGCGTCCATGGACATGCTCACATGAGTAACACACATACATATAAATAAAAATAATAAAGACAAATATTTTTTAAAACTAAATTAGTGAGAGCATCTAGCTAGATGCTAGATAGGCTTTCTAACAGTCATTCTATGACTTGGTATACAAGAATAAAGGTAAACAAGCACAGATGCCCACACACCTTCTTCTGAAGTACTTTTCAATTATAATTTCAGAATAGAAAAACATGTCCCAGGCACAGCCTTGCGTTTTTTAAAGCTTCAAGTATCTTGCAGGAAGTAGATTTAAAGCTCTGAAACACATTCACTTAAATGCGCTCTTGTCAGCATCACAACGCTCCATTCTCCACTTTTGGATGCTGTCTCCAGACAATTTTGAATCCCCGCCTGACTTTTCCTTACCAACAGGAACTTGGATACCATCTTTACCCCGCCTGCCCCATTACTTGGTTGTGCTCAGGGAATTATAATTACAGTGACCCCGCCTCTCAGAACATCCGCAAAGCACAAAGCCTCTTTGTATGATTTCGGGAAGGGTGTGCTTTCCAGGCTCACAGGAAAAAAAGGATGAGTGGCAGCAGTGGAGGAAGAAGAGTTGGGTCTGCTATGGTGGTCTTGGTTCTGGCTTGATACTGTCCACTTTCTTTTCTCTGCCCCCCATTCCCTTTTCTCTTTTTCTTTCAGAGATAAAGTCTTGGAAGGTTGCTCTGAGTGGCCTGATAATACTCACTATGCAGTCCAGGCTGGCCTCAAACTTCCAGCAATCCTCCTGTCTCAGCCATTCTCAGTCCTTGGGGTTTTCCTTGTGGGTGACCATCAAGAACCCTGCTTAGCCCATCCTGACAGACAGGCACAATCATTAGGTCCAGAAGGCCAGGGAGCAGAACCAAGGGAAAAGCAAGTGACCTGCCTGAAGTGCCCATCTTGTAACCTCAGCACTGGCTGGCATGAAGGCTGTTGCTCTAGGGGATCAGCGCTCAGGCTAAGTTTTACTGTCACTACTGGGAGATACTCAGATATATACTGGACAGCAGTAAGAATCCGTGAGGGACACAGACTTAGCTGTCTGTTAAGCAAGACAGCTTACAATACAGCAAGCAAACAAAACACTCTGTGTCAGTCACAGCAGCTCAGCCCTCGGTTTTTGTGAAGGGAACTATGAAATTAAGTCAGTTTTACTTCCAGCCGACCCAGCCTTAGCTTGGCTGGCAGGCGGTGTGACTGCAGAGTGAGACAGGCACCTTCTCCTCAACTCCAGGAACATGCCAACACCACAGAACGCCCTACCACCTGGCATCTCACTCTTCCATACAAACATCTCTTCCTCTTACCACTTTTCTCCATTGTCTCAAAGAACCAAATCATTATATTCAGGAAAACGCACATATTATCACTCCTTTATTTCTACACAAATTTTACCTCAGAAGTGGAAAACGTAGAAATAGCTTTCTGTATCATGACCTGACAGAGACACAGTAAAGCCTGTCATCCTTCCCCTGCCCAACATCACTCCAGTTTCTGTTCTACTCCAAAACAGCAATAATATTCAATTAAGAAAAATGGGAAAGAAAAGGTTAAACCATTTTGGATAGGGTCTATTCTCCTTGCGTGGCACAAAGCCATTTTATTTTCATTAAACATTTCTATTTACATATAATTTCTTCAAAAATTCCTTGTAGACATTAACAAATGCACAATGAACTTCTCTATCCACCACCTCAGTCAAATTTTAAAATAATAAAAAGGACAACAGAACCCACTTCAATATAGCTCTCCCTTGAGCCACCAGGAATATCACTTGACCATGCCAACTGCTTGAAACACTCTGCCATAATTTGCAAAAGCAGTAGGAAGTCCGGCCTGTCCTTGGTACACACTCCTTCCTCTCTCCAAGAAAAAAATGAAACAACAGGAAACATAAACAAAAACTTAATGGAAAATACAAATGGGCAAATGTTTTTTAAGTTGGCTAAAAAGCCTCAGGTCTCAGAAATTCAGGAATGCCACGATAGCATGAGTAGGAAATAGAGATAGAAAAATAACATTATACAACTCCCCCAAGTGTCCATAAGAGCAAAAATGGTACACAGTTACTTTCTCGCCTTCATTTTAGCATCACCTTGGTCTTTCTCATTCTGTTTTTCCATAAACCATCTTCTTGCTTTTTCTGCATGAATTTCTCCACTCATAATAAAGTTTACCATATAAAGTTGAATTCTTTGTTTAGGTTCATGTAGTATTAAGAAGCCAGGACTTAAATCCTTCCAATGGTAAGTCAAGGTAGAGATCTGGGAATATATGTCAGTAGTGAAGTACTCACTACTGAGCTGCTAGGTTCAACTCTCAGAATGACAAAAAAAAAAAAAAAAGATTAAGGAAGCAACTAAGTGGATAGAGTACCTCCCTAGCATGCACAAAGCACCAAGTAAAGAAGACCGCAGTCCCAGCACTCAGGTGGTGGAGACAGGAGGATAAGAAGTTCAACAGGCCAACATTTCAAGTCTGAAACCAGCCTGAGATACATGAGACCCTGTCTCAAAACAGCAAGCACACAAGAAAAACTTACATGAGAATTCTTTTAGAGCCTCAAATCCAGCACCAAGCCAGGCTCAATACAGAACCACAGTAAGTATGGATAATATAGTCACTGCTGAACCCAGACGCCCAAAGCTGGCAGGTCATGCCAGGTAACACTTCATTTCTGTGAGACAGAAACAGGTGCCCCTTCTGAGCAAATGCAGTGTCCACCTCTTAAAATGTGTATCTATTTAGTGAGGGAAGGGGCATGTCACGTGGAAGTCAGAGGAGAGCTTGCAGGCATCTCTCCTTCCACCATGTGGGTCTCCAGGACCAAACTCCGGTCATCAAACTTAGTGGCAAACAACTGTATCCACTAAGCCATTTTGTCAGCCCTTGAGTGCTTATCCTGACAAAAGGTTTCACCCCCACTTGCTACCTAAAATAGGCAGTCTTGTTCTGGAGGTCATGTAGAGCAGTTGTTTAAAATAAATTAAGTTAACCAATTAATTAAAAAAAAATCTCCAACCACTTGAAGCTATGCTGTGTTGTGGGAACTCATTCTGCCTTAATAAATTGATATGTATCATTGTGGCTCAAATTACAATGCTGTACCTCTAAAATGGGTTATCAGAAAGCACCTCAGCAAAAACAGGCATTTCACAAATTTCGTCATCAGAAACTCTCACCTAATATAAAAGTCTTTTGTTGTTGTTTTGGTTTGGTCATTGGTTTTTTGTTTTTTTGTTTTTTTTTTTGAGACAGGGTTTCTTTGTGTAGCCTTGGCTGTCCTGGAACTCAATTTGTAGAACAATATAGTGGTATATTATTTGTCATGTACTTTATGTATATACCAGAAGGAATCTGATCCCATTATAGATGGTTGTGAGCCACCATGTGGTTACTGGGAATTGAACTCAGGACCTCTGGAAGAGTAGTCAAGTGCTCTAAACCACTGAGCCATCTCTCCAGCCCCTTTTAATTGTGTTTTAATAAATACAGTTTGCCCGGAGATTAGAAAGCAAAGCAGCCACACCAGTCAGCCATTCAGACCAGGAAGTGACACACACCTTTAATCCCAGGAGTCAGAGGCAGACGGAACTCTGTGAATTCAAAGCCACCCTGGGCTACACAAAATTGAATCTATCTAAAAGAGAAACAGGGTACACAAAAGTGATCCCAGCACTTGGGATCCCACAACTTTAATCCCAGCAATAGGGAGGTGAAGACAGAAGCGATATGACTGGGCAAAGAGAAGAAGATACAGGGGAAGAGACAGGAACTCAGTGGAGTGTGGAGTCTGAGGATTTGTGGAGATAGGATCTCGCTCTTTTGGTCTGAAGATTTGGCAGAGGTAAAAGGTCTCTCTAGTGGTTGGCTGCTTTCTTTTCTGATCTTTAAGCTGAACCCCAATATCTGTCTCTGGGTTTTTATTCTTCATGCTACAGACCAGGATGGCCTCGATTTCATAAGATCTGCCTGTCTTCGCCTCCCGAGTGGTGGGATGAAAGGTCGTTGCCACCATGCCTGGTTAATTCTTTTTTTTTTTTTTTAATGGTACCTGGAGGGACAGCCGTGGGTGCTGGGAACCGAACTCTTATATTTTTGGTTGTGAGCCTAGCCTTTAACAGCTGAGCTATCCCTCCAGGCCACCTGGCTAATTCTTAAATGAATTAAAATTAAAATTTAAATGAATTAAGACTAAGAGTATAACATCTAAGGAAAACTAGTAAATTTGGGAGAGGAAGGTTTCAAATGGCTGAAGCGCAAATGTAAATAATAGGCCAAAACACTACAACAATCTCCATTATCTGCAGATCAGTAAACCACATTTCTCTTAAGAAAGGAGTGAGGGAGACCTGACGGATGGCTCAATCAGGTAAAGGTACTTGTGGCCAAGCCTGATGACCTGACTTTCAACCCTTGGAACCTATGTCGTGAGGGAGGAAACTGACTCCTGGATGTTGTCCTCCAATATCTGCATCTGCATCCACCCAACACAAAACAAATAAATAAACGTAAAGAGAAAAGGCAGGCATGAGGGCCAAGAGTGCGGCTCAGTGGGATGCGTGTTTATTAGCATGGGCAAGACTTTGAGATGGATCCCCAGCCCCTCTCAAACCCCTACACATTTACCTTTTGGGGTCTGCTTTCTGTTAGACCTCTTTTTTTTTTTTTCTCCCAACTATAAACTGACATAGTTGACAATGAGGTAGAAGCTGTAAAGTCTAATAAAAAGTCCTCTTAAGTGAGCCCCTTGGCTACCTGCATAAGAGGAATTGGCAAACAGGAGTAAGTTGGATATGGTCAAGAGGGTATGCATATCTAAAATCCTAGCAGTGGGGAACTGAAGCAGGAAAATCTGGGGTTCATGACCAGCCTCAGCTAAACAGAAAACTGGAAGCCAGCTTGAACTACATGAGACTTGCCTCAAAAAATTAGAAAGAATACTGGGGACTTGGCTTAGTTGGGGACTTAGTTTAACCTAGCATGCACCAAACCCCAACACAGCATAAAATGGGTATGGTGGTGCAATCCCATCACTTAGGTGTAAGCAAAAGGATGAGAAATTCAAGGTCATCCTCAGCTACATAGCAAGTTTGATGCTAGCCTAAAACATATGAGACTACTTCTAGTGGGAGGTGGATTAGAAAACAGGCTATGGATAATGACATGCAATCCTACTGTTAGCATATTTTTATGAGTATACATGGGTAGTATGTATGACCACACATACAATATGTTCACATGTTGGTAATGCACGTGTATCCAGGTGTGAATGCATTCCCATGGCAGCCAGGGGTTTGCATCGTGTCTTCTTAGATGATTCTCTATCTTGGGTCTGTCACTTGAACCTAAAGCTCGCCAATTTAGCTAATCTAGCTAGCCTGTTTATTTGGGGATCCTCTGGCTCTAGCTCTGGAGCACTGGGATTACAGGCAGCTACCCAGCATTTGCCTGGTGCAAAGTGTCTAAACTCTGGTCTTCACGCGTGCTCAGCAAGCATTTTACCCACTGAGCCATCTCCCTAGCTGCTCCCTCATCATTCCTTTATGCTCCACAAGGAAGTAAGCACTTCGGAGACCTATGCCTGCACACAGAAGCTTGAGGCACAAAGACAGTGAGAAAGGTCAGCCTGCCAGGCTGCACTATAAGGACTCAGTCTCCAAGTGACCAGCATCACATATCATACGGTCTAAATCATACCCACACATGGAGCAGGAACAAAGTACAGCCTGAGGAGGAGCCTGGAGACAAGCTGGTGACCATCAGTGTCGGGGCCATCTTCCACCTAGTAGATCAGTGTGGAGCAGCATTTACATTGGAACAAAACTCAAACTGTTGATCTAGGCCCACTGGAAAATTTGCAAAAACTAGAAAAGTCCTCCACATCTATCAGCAAGTCCAAAATAGAAGTTATCCGCGGCTAGAGAGAAACAGCTCAGCAGTAGAGAACTGGCCACTCGTTCCAGCACTCACACAGCTGTTCATAACCGTAACTACAGTTCTGGAGAATCCAAAGCCCTCTTCCAGCCTCCTCAGGCACCAGGCATGCTGCACTACACAGTCATACACACAGGCAAAACATCCACACGTATTTTTTTTTTTTAACTGGAAATAGTTTTATGGCCGGGTAGTGGTGGTGCACAACTTTAATCCCATTACTTGGGAGTCAGAGGCAGGTGGATCTCTGTGAGTTCGAGGCCAGCCTGGTCTACAGAGCTAGTTCCAAGACAGTCTCAAAGTCTACACAAAGAAACACTGTCTTGAAAAAACAAAGAAAATAACAATAAAAATTTTAAAAGTTTTTTTTGTTATTTTTGTTTGTTAATTCATGGCAAAACGAGGTTACAGGTGAGAAAGGTAAACAAGGAGTAGCCCCAGTACCTACTACACTATGTTGGACTAGAAGTTGCAGTTACAGCCCCAGTGTTACAGGATAAAACTTTGTGTTCTATAAACAAAAAAAAAAAAAAGCTTTATGTGAGAAATATTTCAGATATCTGAAAAATATTTAAAATAATGTACTTAATCTCTATACACTACATCCAACATTAACAAATCTTAATTTGTAATTACCTGACTTGAGTTTAAGTAATATTAAGTATAATTAAAGCTCTTTGCATACCAGTCTTAGCCCATGCCTCACCTTCTCTACCCAAAGATTCACTACTTGTGAATTTTTTGTAGTTCCCATGCATGTGCTTACATTACTATACATGTATATAACCACAAACAGTCTTGAGTTTTCAAAATAAACAAGTGGAAAAATTCTGCAAAAATTCTTGTGGGATTTGTTTTCCCAATCCATATCAAGTTTCTGATTTACATCACTTTTAATGCATTAGCTATAATTTACTGGGGTGGAGGGTTGAGACAAGTTTTTAAGCAGTCCGTGCTGGCTGTGAACTTGTTCTACCTCTAGAGTACTAGAATTTCAGGTATGTGACACCACTGTTGCTTTTATTTACTTTTTCACAGCGCTGTAATGTTCAATCGTGTGGGGCCTTGGGTGTGTATTCAGTATACGAGTGAATGCACATGTTTGCAGATACTCCCACACATACATGCTCATGTGAAAGCTAGAGACAGTATGGGTACCTGGTACATCTACCACTGTTCACCATATTTTTTGAGGCAGAGTCTCTCACTGAATCTATAGCTAAACGGGCTAGCCATTAAACCCACAGCAGACACCTATCTCTCCTTCTGTCGCCCTCCCCCCAATATTAGGGCCTGCAGGCAAACGCTGCACCAACTGGCTTTTACAATCCAAAGCTGGTTCTTCATGTTTTCAAGGCAAGCACTTTACCTAGAGACCCACCATCTCTTCAGTCTGTACAAGGAAAGGTCTTTCTAAAAACTGATATATGGCCCTATTGGTGCCATCCACAGTGGAGCTGCAATAGGATTCTTGTACTTCTTTTGTATTTATTATTGTCCTTACACATTTTAGATAGATGGGCGTATCAACCAACTATCAACTAGATATTTGTTACACTACTACTCTCCAAGGTGGTTTGTACACATTTACATTCCCACCAACAGTATAAAAAAGTACAATTCCTTAATTCCAGATCTCAAAAAGCAGGGAAGATTGATCTTTTTTCTAAGTTCAAGGCCAACTTAGTCTACACAGCAAGTTCCAGACCAGCCAGGACTACATAGTGAGATCTGTCTTTAAAATCAAAGTTTTTTCAGGGCTGGAGACATAGTTTTACGACAGAGTGCTTGCTTAACATGTGGGAGGTGCTGGGGTCTCTCCCCAGCCTGACAACAGCAAAGCAACAAAAGAATACTGCCCTACAGTCTCACTACTGCTCACCAGGGCACTTCCGTTCTGCTGACTGATAGGCATGAAATGGCATGCACTGCGGTCCAGTCTGCACTTGTCTGTTCACAGGTCTTTAATAAATATTTTTTTCCTTTTTTCTTTTTTGGTTTTTTTTGAGACAGGGTTTCTACATGTAACAGACCTAGCTGCCCTGGAACTCACTCTGTAGACCAGGTAGGCCTTGAATTCACAGAGATTCACCTGCCTCTGCCTCTCAAGTGCTGGGATTAAAGGCCTGCGCCGCCACCACTGGGCCAAATAAATTTTCTTATACATATATATACATGTTATGTGAACCCATCTGCTAAATATGTTTCTTATAGTCAGGATTTGTTTGTACTAGCAATCTACCTTATTACATTTCAAAACAGGATCTTGAGGCTGGAGAGAAGGCTCAGAAGTTAATATCACTGGCTGCTCTAGCAGAGGGCCCAGGTTCAGATCCCAACACCCACATGAAGGTTCACTGCAGCCTGTAACTCCAGTTTCAGAATATCTGACACCCTGCCCACCCTCCGTGGGTACCGCATACATGTGACGCACACACATACCTGCAGACAAAACACACACACACAACACAAAACAAAATTCCAGGACCTTCCAGAGTTGACCAGGCTTCAAACTGGCTGGCTTCCTACTTGCTGTGGTGACCAGCGGGTCTGGACCTCTCAATCCCCCTAAAGCAGTCTCCCCACTGCCCTGCAGGGATTACAACCCCAGGGTACCCTTCCAGCAGCTGCCAAGATGTAAAGCTCGGGTACAGTGCAGGACAGTAAAGAAAGAGCCAACTTTAAAGAGTCAATCTGGACAAAAGCCTTAATTAATTCGTTTGCTAATTAGTCTTTCTCTTCCTTCTTTTGTCAAGCCTTACTTCCAAGACAATACCGGAGGCACTTTGGGGCCTGGATCCTTAAAGGGAGGATGCTAAGGCCAGCATGGGTCCATAAAAATATTACTCAGAGAACATGAAACTTGTCAGACCCATAGGTACGCTCTACATTGTAGACAGCATTCAGTTCGCAGAGACTCGTTTCAAACTTATCATATTTAGCTTCCTCTTTGAAGCATCCCAATCTTTTACTCCAAAGTGGCTACCCTCCTCCCTCCCCTTCAGCAAGCCCTTTATCTCCTTTCCCTCACTAAACTCCGCACCCTCTCCTTTTCCCCATTCCATTCTTCACCGCCTGCTGTTTGCTGCTTTCTCCTTCTCCTCTGAACTGACCTCCTCTCTCCTTTTCTAAGACGCACTCAGAGCAAAAGCAACTCACCTAATCACCCCAAACGAAAACGGATTTCTCCTGCATTGTCTAGCCGGCAGGAGGGGGACTTGTCCCAACCCTCCCAACTTCCTTCCCCCTTCAGGCCTGGGACAGCTGCTCTTCCTCTGGAAATTCTCCTAAGTGTGGTAAGTCCAGACCAGCTAGAAAAAAAACTCGCGTGGCCTTCTGTGGCATGCATGATTTTTTTTTTTTTACCAGGGCCAGGTATGTATTTCTGTTCGGGGCAGTTTCCTGGAAAAGGCACCTTCTGAGCAGGCCTCCTTCCCCATTCCCGCTGGGTAAGCTTAGCCTGTGCAGTGATGAGACGGGTGACCTGGAGGCCAAACAGTCCCTGAGATAAGTTTCCAAAGCTCTCCTCCACTACCTCAATAAAACCCTCTCGGAGCACATAGACCCCCCCCACCCCTGGCAGGAGTCTTTCTCCCTCCGGCTCCCCAAATCAGTTTCCCAGGGCACCAAGCTCTCAAGGCTGCTCCCGTTTCTCCTTCCCACCCCTCCTGATCAGCCCCAAAAGGGTTAGCTACCCCTGGTGGGCGTGCCAGGGAGCAGGTCCCAGCCCCCTCCTCCCAACCACTCTAGTTCTCAGGGGGTAGGGACTCTGCCTCCTCCCAGCCCCCTCAGCCGGCGGCCCGCGCCAGCTCCAGGGTGGCCCTGGTTCCCAGCCAAGACACGACTCGAGCTGGCTTTTGTGACCTTGGGCAAGTCACTTCCCCCGGTAAGCCTCAGTTTCCTCCCCGGCCGAACCGATTCCTCCCGAGGTCCAGCCCTGCCCACCCCGCAGGAGGGGGCTGCCCAGCGGGTGCGAAAACGCTTTGTGAGGCGCTCTGCTCCCCAGAGGTGCTGGGCTCCCGGGGGTTCCCGGGCTGGGCAAAGCTGTGGCGGCTAAGGCTCCTCCCTTTCCGCGGGACCCCTGCCCAGGGCTGACCCTCGCCCCTCCCCGCCCGGCTCGCCCCGCCCCACCGGCAGACCCCGTACCTGCTCCGGACGCTCTGCCGCAGGCGCCGCCACCCTGAGCCCCGGTTCGAAGAGGCCCGTGGCCCGGAGGGCTAAGGCGGCCGGCGGTGGCAGGCTCGGGCCGGGGCGGCGGCGGTGGTGGCGGGGGGCGCGGGCGGCGCGGGGGCCCGAGCTCGGCGGGGCCCGGTCTGGGAGACGACGGCCGAGGCTGGAAGTGCGCGGCGGCGGCAGCTGAGGCGGCGCTTCCGCTCATGGCGGGGCCGCGGGCGGCAGCTCGGGCTGCGACTCGACTCCGGCACGGCGGGCGCTGGCTGGGCCCGGGCCGGCTGCGAAGGAGGCTGTGGCGGCGACGGAGGCGGCTCCCGGCGGGCCAGAAGGCGGAGCCCGGCCGCGGCGGCGGCGGAGGGGGCGGGGACTCCGGGGGGCGGGGAGGCCGCGCCGCGCCGCCAATGAGCGCCAGACTCCGGGCCGCGGCTCCCTTGCGGTGTCCAGAGGGGGATCCTCGGCCGCCGCGGCCCGCCCAGGCGGGGAGGCCCCGACCGAAGCCCTCCTCACCCGCACCCCCCCAACCCCGCGCCGCCCCGCCCCCGGCCCGCCCCCGGGGCGCGGCCGCGAGCCTCAGGGCCCAGGCCGCCCGCTGCGCCGGCCCTGCCGCTCCGCTGCCTCGGGCGGTGTCTGCTTCGGGGAGTGTGCCCGGGTCCGCCCGGGGTAGCCTCAGCCCGCCCGGCGTTCCACGGCCTGCGCTGACCCGGCCTGCTTCCTGCTGCTGCCCCCTGCACGTCGGTCCTCTCTCTCGGCTGTTTCCTCAAAGTTTGTGCCTTTGAGACACTTAGGAAAGAAACTCTCCCTTCGCTTCTGAGGCTGATTGGTGATAGATGAGTCTCCGCGGACCCCCAGAGGACCGCAGAAGCCGAGACCGAAGAGTTGGAGATGAGCGCCCTTTCCTGGGTCCTGGAGACCCATTTTGAATTACCAGCAAAACCTAGTCGGGCTGAGCCCTGGCCCTCACCCCCATCTCTGACTTTCTCTTCCTCTTTCTCACTTTAAATGCCCTTGTTGGTAAAGCCCTGGCAGGAAGCCGGCCAGGCAACTGGGCCTAATCTCAGTGAGGAAACACTTGGGGCTTGGCTGTACTAAAGGCTTTCCTATTATTTGGGGAAGATTTCTGCGGATTCAGATTCTCCCCTTCCGCCCCCCGCTCAGGCCCCCCCCTCCCCACGCCACCCGTCCTCTTTTTCTCAAAAGTGATGTTGGCGACTGAACCCATTTCCTTCCCATCCTTCTCTGGCTCTCGTTATCCGTGGAAGAGCAAAATAAACTCAACCATGTGCTGAGTGCCTCCAAGTACAGGCATGTGGGTAAGAGTGCAGCTAAGCTGCTGGCTAGATTGTTTTAGTAAAATACTATCAGCCTTTCCCTGCCTCCTGCAAAGTAGGGAGGGGGGAGGCAAAGAGGGCGATCTTGGCCACTGGAGTTGAAAAGAGGCAGTGCAACTCCACCTTGACACCTTGATGTTGCATTGTTTTTCATCTCTCTGGTCATTAGCAATGCTCAGAAATGGAGAAATGATGACACTAAAGACGTTGTCCAGGCCATCAAAGAGCTTGCAATCTCCTTGGAGGTCAGAGAGTCTTAGAAGTCAAGGACGAAAGCTGCCTCAAGGAGGTCATTCTTGGCTCCTGAGAAATCTGTGGCCAAACTTCTGAGTTACACCGAACCTATCTCAGAAAACAAAACTCTTAAGGATGAGTATTTCACCAGGAAGGGTGGGTTGGGGAAAGCTGTACTGGAACACAATGAGATTACCTTTGGAAAAAGGACCTGAATTTCACCCTTACTTACATCCTTACAAATCCTTGAATTTCTCCTCACAGGAGAGTCAGGTAATGTATTTTTCAGCCTGGGGCCTCCATCCTAATGCCCACTGAAGAAAACCTGTAAGCCACTGTTCAGGGGCATCTTTCCTCTGATGAGTCTCAGCAGTCTTGAGCAAAATTTAGTCTCTTTTTGTTCCCAGACTCCACACCACAGTTTCAGCTCCTACAAGTCGAAGTTAGAGCTAACCCGTTAACTGGCAGCCCTAAAAGAAAAGGAGCAGACTAGCAGTTTAATCTAGTCCGTCCAAAGAAGCCATCAAAAGATGCCTTGAGACTAGGAAGAAATAAGGGAGAGGGGCCAGCAAAACCTGAGTCACATCCCGATGCCCCCCTAAGACAAGCAAATGAAAGCACTGGCCAGGTCCTGTCTGCTGTGGCCCTCATCACTTCCGTTTCCATCCTCCATTGGTGAGTAGGAGAGACCAACATTGTGGGTGTAGGAAAGGCATAGATGTAATAGGGTTGGAGCATCGTGGAGGCGATTCAGAGATCAGCCAGCTCAAGCTGGGAAGCCAAAGTGTCTGTGTACACCGGGCACTGTTACTCAGCTGTAAAGAACAATGAAAGCTCATCATTTGCAGCTAAATAAGTGGAACTGAAAAAACGTTAGGTTGAGATAAGTACTGCATGTCCCTCTCACATGTGAAAATTCTTACAAAGTAGCCCTGATAGGTGATTGAAGTGGTTCAGTCGGTAAAGACACCTGTGACCAGATCTGACAACCAAAGTTCCATCTGAGGACCCATATAGAGGAAAAAGAGAGTCAATTGAACCCTCTGACTTCCACACAATCTCTGTAGCATGCAAGTGCACACACAGAGACACACACACACAAATAGATAAATGTAATAATTTTTTAATTTAAAAAGAAGTAGGCCCAGTGATGGTGGTGGTGCACTCCCTTAATCCCAGCACTCAGGAGGCAGAGGCAGGCAGATCTCTGTGAGTTTGAGGCCCAGGTTGGTCTACAGAGTTTTAGGACAGTCAGGGCTACACTGAAAAACCCTGTCTTGAAAAAAAAGAAAGCAATTAGTCCTGAGGGGTAAACATGACCATGACCACACATACCTATGATCCTAGTACTGGAAAGGAAGAGGAAGAAGGAGTGCAGATTTAAAACCAGAGCTACATAAAGAGAACTTATATTTATGCATAAATAAATAAAATGTGTAAATACATAAATTAAAAATGATAGTAAAATCAACAGGCAAATAGAATAGTGATTACTGGACATTGGGAAGGGTGGGAAATAAGTGGTTGGATTTGATTGGTGATAATTTGTATATGTCAATATCATACTGAACCCTATAAATGATAATTAATACATGTTTAAAAGATAAGGCCACATTACAAAGTCTTGGATGCCATGCTGAAGAGGCATTTGAACTTATTTTTTTAAAAAATAATTTACTTTATTATGTGCATTGGTGTGAAGGTATCATCTCAGATCCCCTAGAAATGGGTATATGTTACAGACAGGTTTACGTTGCCATGTGGGTGCTAGGAATTGAACCCAGATCCTCTGGAAGAACAGCCAATGCTGTTAATCACTGAGCCATCTCTCCAGCCCCCTTGAACTTACTTATAAAGTAAGTGAAGGGGCTTGTTGTAGTCACCATGATTAGGATCTACTTTGGAAACACTCTGGCTCCTATATAGAAGGTGGGTTGGAAGGAAGCAAAAAGACAGGCAAAAACCAGGCTACAAAACTCTTAGGCAAAGGATGAGGAAAATCCAAATTGAGGCACAGATGGTAAGAATAGGCAGGCATGAAGGGGTAAGGTCAACAGGGCAGGTGGTGTTAGAGAGATGGCTTAGCAGTTAAGAGCACGGTCTGTTCTTTATTTGTGCGTGCGTGCGTGCGTGCGTGTGTGTGTGTGTGTGTGTGTGTGTGTGTTTGAGCCAGGGGCTGACTCACTGGAATCAGTTCTCTCCTTCCCCGTGTGGAGTCTCTAGGATTTAACTCAAGTTGTTATTGCTGGTGGTGGTGCCTTTATTTTTTTTTTTTTAATTTTTATTGTTAAAAGAAAAATTTACATTTATTCCCCTTGTACCC
>JAQHUG010000048.1:4463998-4478942 GCA_028555095.1 Dicrostonyx torquatus
AAAGAGGGGAATCTCTGTAAACTTCCTGGAGGCAGTGGCTTTTTATCTTGTAAATTTCCTAGAGTCAAAATTCCTAGCTGGCTCTGTTAAGCATTCTAAGTTAAAAGGTCTTATATGACCTTCTGTAAATATTAGGGCAAATGGTCCCTGACATATCTGTAATTATTAGGGGGAATGGTCCCTGACACTAAACAAAATAAAAAAGATTAGACATACAACATCTATTCTGCTGCTACTAATTACTACATAGTACTCTATCCACCATGAGTTGCTCAAGGTATTGTTCAGTAATGGACCGAAACTGCCTCCAACTCTCCACAACCAAAAATAGTGCTGCAAGACAGATACGATAACACAGGCTTACAGTCCCAGGACTCAGGATGCAGACGCAGGAATATCACCCCAAGTTCAAGGCCAGCTTGTTCACATAGTAAATTCCATCTAGGCCAGGTTACACAGCAAACCCTGTCAACATGAACAGCTTCACACTCTTATAGGAGCTGTGAGGAATGCTCTTAGGATTATAAATACAGTAGGAGAGTATGTCAGGCCTTTTTTCCAGGATTACAGGTATGAGCTACCACACCAGCTCAGGGTTTTGTTTTGTTTTGTCTTTTTGAGACAGGGTTTCTCTATAGCTTTGGGTCCTGTCCTGGAACTAGCTCTTGTAGACCAGGCTGGCCTCGAACTCACAGAGATCTGCCTGCCACTGCCTCCTGAGTGCTGGGATTAAAGGCATGCGCCACCACTGCCCGGCTTTCAATTTTTTTTTTTTTTCAGTTACTGGAAGGTGTGAGTTTGTATTTTCATTTAGTCTTCTTTTCTTTCTTATTTTAAATTTTTGTTTTGAGACAAGATCTCAGGTAGTGCAGGCTGAACTCAAACTCTCAATAGATAGTCAAAGATAATCCTAAGATTCTGATCCTCCTGCCTCTACCTTCCAAGAGCTAGAGATAAAATCCAGGGCTTCAAACATACTAGATAAGCACTCTAGCAACTGAACTACATCCCCAGTTATGTGTGTATGTTTCTTTAACCACCATATTCTTCCAGGATAGTGTCTCTCAACCTGTTGTTCTCAACCCCTTTGGGAGTTGCATATTAGATATCCTAAATATCAGATATTTAAATTATGATTCATAACAGTAGCAAAATTACAGTTAGGAAGTAGCAACAAAAATAATTTTGTGTTTGGGGGGTCACACAACATGAGGAACTGTATTAAAAGGGAAGGCATTGGGAAGGTTGAGAACCACTGTTGCTAGAAATTATTTTTCATCACATCCTTAACCCTAGTATAACCATTGCTTCTTTTAAAGATCAATTTGGTCTATATTTGAGTGTAATGTATTGAATAAATGTGCTGCATGAGCCATTATGGGTTTGGGTTGGAGGGGAGGGAGACAGAAAGAGACAGAGACGTAGGACCGGAAAAAAGCTCACTTACCAGCATCAGAAATATAATGATACCACTGAGTGTGATAGCTTAGTCTTTTTGTTTGGTTTTTGTTTTTCAAGACAGGATTTCTCTGTGTAACAGCTCTGACTGTCCTGGAACTTGCTCTGTAGACCAGGCTGGCCTTGAACTCAAAGAGATTCACCTGTGTGTTTCCAAAGTCCAACTGATAGTTTAGTCTTTAATCCTTGCATTCAGGAGGCAGAGACAGGTGGCTGTATGAGTTTGAGGCTACTCTGGTCTACATAGCAAGTTCTAGGACAGCCAAGGCTACATAGTGAGACTGTCTCAAAAAAATAAATAAATAATGAAATACAATGACACCAACTCCTTTGTCTGGAACCAGATAATTAAAGAGAAAGAATAAAGCATTTAACCTGCCATTGAGGGAGAAATTAGATTCTTCCCCCTTTGATGAAGGGAAATCCTTCCTTACAAAAGAATGTCAGCTAATACATGTAATAGGACTGATAGAATTAGAAAATCACCATTCTGTACTCTCCAGTGAGATAATTGGTTCAGGGAAGGACCATCTAGAAATGTTAAACTATTTCACAAGAAAGAAAAAACGACCAATCTGCTATTGTATGAATTTCCCGCCTTTTGCTTTCTCACAGACATTTCCAATTTCCTTTCTGCCCAGTGAAGGACACTGGTGACTTCTCAGCTGCTGAGCACAATGACCTTTTCTCAGCTCTCATCTCCTTGATCTCTTCATAGTCTTTGACAGGAGTCGGCACTTACTGGTCACTCTCTCCTTTCACCTGCAAAAGATGGGTTATCTTGGTTTTCTTGTTTCACTTTCTCTCTCTCTCTCTCTTCCTTTCTCAGGGGGTTGAATCCAGGATCTCACACATACAAGAACTCTACCTCCCAGCCTCTTCTCCAGCCTTCTTTCTGTCTTGAGAGTGGCTGTCACTAAATTTTCCAGACTGGCCTCAAACTCTCACTGTAGCCCAGGCTGCCCTTGAGCTTTTGATTGCCCCTTTTCAGCCACTTGAGGCTTTGTGATTGCACTCCTGCGTCACCAGGCCCAGCTTTTTTTCAGTTTTTGCTGTCACCAGTGATTATTGTTTCATTTTTAATGATGAATTTAAACCATATCCAACTCAAAATAAAATCTGAAATTTTTCACCAAGCCTTTCAAAAACAATTTAGCATTTGGTCTGGTTTGGTTTGATTTTTCCCCCAAGACAGGGTTGCTCTGTATAGCCCTGGCTGTTCTGGAAACCCACTTTGTGATGAGGCTGGACTCGAACTCACAGAGATCTGCCTGCCTCTGTCTCCTGAGTCCTGGGATTAAAGGTGTGAGCCTCCATGTCCATCCAATTTGATTTACATAGACCCAGGAATTGGCTACTCTTCCCTTTGTATTTTTGAAACTTAATTATATTTATTTAAATAACAGAGTTTCAGTAATAAATACAACCTTTATAAACAAGTTTGGGAATAAAATTTTGCCTCAACTGATAGATAGTAAGTACTAGTAAACTTACTGTCTGTGATTGTTCATTACATGGGATTTCGTTAGCACATTTTACATAAGCATCAAGAGGATTGGTTAATCTAGCTACAGAGTTACAGAATTAGAAGGGTTTATGTCTTTCTTTTTGATATTTTGAGGCAGGATCTCTTTATATAGCCCAGGTTGGCCTTGAATTTGAAATTCTCCCAACTTAGCTTTCCAAGCTCTGGGATCCAGATATGTGATCCCATACCCAGCCAAAATTTTCTAATATATCTTTTTTCAGATTTTTGTGGATTTCTTAATAACCTTAAAAATATTGTTTCTGCATATGTGTGTATGTCCATGTGAGTGAATGACACCTGTCCAAGAGGAAGACAAAGAGAGTATCAAAATATCTCAAGCTAGAATTCAGACAGTTAGGAGCTGCCCTACGTGGGTGCTAGGTGTCAAAACTTGGGTGCTCTAGAAGGGCATCAAGAGCTTTTAATCACTGAGTCATCTCTCCAGTCCCACAAAAACATCTTTAAAATGACATAGAGTGTGTGTGTGTGTGTGTGTGTGTGTGTATGCGCGCGCGAGTGTGCACGTAAGCATATGTATGCTTTGTCAGAGGGCAATGTGAAGGAATCCGTTCTCTCCTTCCACCACATGAATACAAAGGATTTAACTTAAATGTCAAGGGACACAAGCAGGGACCTTTACCCTCTGAGCCATCTTGCCAGCTCTCTGATGTCTTTTATTGACCCTCTTGGTGGGATGTAACATAAACCACCTTAAGAAACACAGAGCTTGCTGGCTGGTACAATGACAAGCCGAGGGGTAAACGATGTGGTCTTTCTCCATCGTAAGTTGACATCATGATAGATTCCATCTGACGGCAAGATAGTGGCAGCCGTAGCTGCTGACATGGAAGACCCAATGTGAATCCCTCCCTCTCTGTGATTGGAGCCAAAGTCTGGAACTACTCTTTGTTGGCTAAGAATGAGTATATACCGCCTTTGTGTTGACCTGTGGCCAGGGCAACAGGACAAATCGATTGCCTTAGGAATGAGTCCCATCCCTCCCTGAGGCCTGACCTAGCCCAGTGGACTGAAAAGAATTGCCTTGGAGCATCGCAGCCTGCAATTGTTGAAGGCCATTCCAGAGGTAATGATTGGTGGGGAAGGCAGAACCATCTGCTGCCTGAAGGCAATTCTAAGCCTGAGGTTCTTCTCTGTCCCTCTCCCTCTGTAACCCAGCCCCAGCATAGATCACTGTACAGAGCAGGCATTGCTTAGGCTTAGGAGAAATTTGCATTTTCCTCTCCATCCACTGGGCACCTCGCTGCATTTTATGGGGGAAGAATTCAGCAAGCAGGACATCAGTCTTCATTTGTCTGAGTCCCTGAGTCTTGTCATCTTTTGATCTTTGGTACAGTCAAGGGGCCTCAAAGCATAGGTCCACCAGGGTTCGGTGAAAAGACCCAGAGAGCTGCACTCCTTATGCCATCGCCCAAGGAAGTACTTCGTTTTCCAGCACTGGATCTGGTATGACTGGGGCGTCCTTGTCTCCTTTTGGGCTTCTGTCAACATCACTTTTGGGGGTTCTTCTAGGGTCCTCCCCCATCCTCCTCCCTGAACTTAGCTTCCCCTGGCCCCTTGCTTCCCTGCAGCCACAGCTGCTTGGCTCGAGGGCACTCAGTCGGCACTGTCGCCTAGGCAACCCAGAAGGGGGCTTCAATCTACTGTCTCCCCAGAGGATCTGGGCTGGCCCAGAGCCAGGAAGAGGCAGGGGGCAGGGGACCTGACTGGCCCTGAGCAGAGCATGTTGGGAAATAAACAGACTGCTGGTGTGCTGCCTGCCATGAAGGGGGTTGGGGGAATGTCATGGATGTGATTGTCTGTGTGTTGAACAAGCGAATGGCCAAGGATACCAGCAACCAATTAAGGGAATAAATGGGACAGAGAAAGAAGGCATCTCATGCATCTTGGACTAAGATCTTTAGGCACGGTTTAAAGCTGAGCCTTAGTGTTAGTTTCTAGGACTGTCATAACAAAATACCATAAAGTGGGTGCCTAACACAACAGAAGTTAATTGCCTTGAGTCCTAAGGTTCAGAAGTCCAAAATCTCTGAAACCTGAAGTGGGATTCTCCTATGCATTTTACCAACTCCTGGTGATTTGCTGGCAACCTTCGGCATTCTTTTGCTTGTGGCTATGTAACTCTAGTTACTACTTTGGGATTCAGTGACATTATCCCTGTTTGAGTTCTTGAGGCCTTCTGCTAAGGACACTAGCAAGCCAGGGCCTACCTTAACCCCAAAGGAAGTCATCTATTTATTTTCTTTTGGGAGGTGAATATTTTTGAGACTGTGGCTTTAAATTCACTCTGCAGAGGAGGATGGCCTTGAACTCCTGATCTTGCCTTCACCTCCTGATTGCTGGGATTACAGGCATGTGCTATTAGCTAGTTACAATTCAGTGACTGTGTTTTTAAACAAGGTCACATCCTGAGATGCTGGGCTTTGAAGCAGGGCATGATATAACCTATAAGAAGGTCTTAAGTAAGGAGCTGGAGACATGGTTCAGAGGTTAAGAGCACTGACTGCTCTTTCAGTAGGACTTGGGTTTAATTCCCAACACCTATCATATATATATATCCCAGATGAGTATGAGGATAAGGATTTTAATGATTATTTGTTTATTGAAACAGTGTCTCATATAGCCCAGGCTTACTCTGAGTTTGATTTGTGGGTTTCCTGGGGTTACAGACATATGCCAGTATACTTTCCTTTGCCCTTATTTAGTCCAGGAGACCCTTGAAGGGTCCTGGAACAGACAGCAGTGTGTCAGCCTGTGAGACTCAGTTTGTCATCAGATGCTTTGTATGTCGCAGTGCCAGCAGAGGAACTACTCTTTCTCCAGTCACAGCACAGCCATGTAACTGAATCATAGCAAACAGCAAGCAAGCAAACAAACAAACAAAAAACCTAGCACAGATTTGGGCGTGGTGCAGAAGTGCACCTCATTTATCAAGTGTGCCAACCTTGGCAGTTGAATAAGGTATCTATGAGTATCTATTTTGTAGCGTTGTCAAAAGAATTGTGTGTGTGTGTGTGTGTGTGTGTGTGTGTGTGTGTATGAGAGAGGAAGGGGGAGGAGAGAGAGGGAGGGAAAAACAGAGAGAGGGAGGGGGAGGAGAAAGAGAGAGAGCTTGAACAAAGAAACTGGACATGACATCTGTTTGGAGTCCCAACACTCAGGAGGATCAAAAATTCCAGGCCAACCTGGGCTGTCTAAGTAGTAAAACCATGGTTCAACACAAACAAACAAAGCAGAAACGAAAATGCCTGACAACTCAGTAAAGGGTCACGATTATTATGCAAAAGCAAATGGCTCATTTGGCAAAGGAGAGCAGGAGAAGCCCCCACCAGTGCTGGCTGTCACACTGTAAACCCTGGAACTTCTGCCCCGCCCCTCCTTGAGGAACAGTTATGGCTCACACTGGCAGAGTACTTGCCAGGTTTTCCCAGTCCTAGCTCATCCATTCCCCTGTCTCTGTGTCGTCTTCATGGCAATCTCATGGGACAGGGAAGGCAGTCATTGTCTCCGTTTTGCAAACAGGAAACTGAGACCCAGGTGAGTCCCTTCAGCGCCCCTCAACAGAGGACGTTTTCATCTGGCACTCCCCACGCACAATCCTGCCCCGTTATCCTTCCCTACCACTGGAAGCCTTTAATGCCACATGGCCCTTAGCAGACAAGAGGAGTTACAGATAACTGGTGGGGAAAACAGCTCTGATACGTTGCGGATTTAAAAAACCTGACTGCGAATTTACTATTTATAGTAATACTATATTACTCTGCTTATTTAGCACGTGTATATTTACAGGTGCCTACGGTTGTCGGCAAGGCTGCACAGAAACTGTTAACAGTGCTAAACTCTGAAACTGAGAGGCGGATGGTGGCCGATGAGGGCTTTTGTACCATTTTTTTTTTCAAAGAGTGTGTATTATTTTTATCATGAAAGCATTTGGTATTCAAGCAACATTATAGGCAGACCTTGAGTCTGCTCTGATTTTCTTCAAGGAAATCATTCATGAATATGTATAGACTACCTCTGGAAAGATATTTAAGACGCTGATGGCAGTGCTTGCCTCTAGAGAGGAAGTCGGAGGGACTGTTGTTTGCAGGCAAGGACAGAAAGAAAATGGACTTCTCGCTGTATCTTCTTTTACAAGATTTAATTTGTTTTCAACCAAGTGCATGCATTATAAATTCAAATAAGTCCAAAGAATATTATTAAAAGCTTCAGTGGTTTATAATTACCAGTGAATAATTTGTAACTCACCTTCTGACTGATTACAATACACCAGTTATTTCTACTGGATTTGATTCCAAAGCCAAGTGCTCACATTCAGGCTCAGGGCTTCTCACTCTGAGTCCGTGGCTTTTCCTATTGTGTCTCTAGTGGGTCACGTCAAGGGGCACACCTTCACAAACCCACTGTTCCCCAGACCCAGCTTCCGGATCAACAAGCCAGGGCAGGAAGCCGTGATTATGGAACTAATTCACCAACCTATCTTTAACTGAACCAAAAACTGTCAGGTCACAAATGTACTTTTAATGATAGCATCTTATCCCTGTATCTATTCAGCACACAAATGTATTATTTCACCCGCTGCTATTTTTTTCCTTGAAGTATAACTTACTCATTAAAGAAAAAAAAAGTACTTTTGGCTCAATGAATTATCTTATGATTGTTGTTTATATTTTGACATTTATTTGTTTGGGATGTGTGTCTGTCTGTCTGTCTGTATACTTAGACGTCTTCCACATACAGCATGTGCCATGTGCTTGTGAAGCAGTCAGAGGAATACTTTCAGGTGCTAGTCGTCTCCTCTGCCATGTGGGTCCCAAGGATTGAACTCAGGTTGTCAGGCTTGGTAGCAAGTCATCTCAGTGTCTGTCCCCTGTTGTTGTTCTGAGGCAAGGTGTCACTCTGCAGAGCCCAAACTGGCTTGTCACTCATATGTATCCCAAGCTGACCTCAACTTAAAGCAATCCTCCTGCCTCAGCTGTTCAAGCGCTAAAATTACGAGTGTGAGCCATCTCTGCCAACTCTCACTCGAGTGAATTTTATATATGTTCTACCTGTGTAACCCACACCCAGACCAAAATATAGCCGCACCATCTCTCCGATGGTTCTTCTTTGCCCCTCTAGCCTTTACTACACTCTGACTACAATCCTTATTCGGGTTCCTAGCTCTAAAGACTAATGTTCACCTGTTTGGGGGTGTCATGTAAGTGGAACACACAGTGCCTCCTCTTCATTGTCTGTTTCCTTTTGTTCAGAGCTATTTAATGTAACCTCCCCATGTTGTGGTGTGTAGCAACTGTTTGATCTTTACCAGACTGGAAGAGCAGTCACAGGGTATTTAACTGTATGTACCCTGACAAACAACTGTCCACTTGTAAGAAAGGTCCACTTTTCTTCCCGCCTGAAACTGTCCGCCCCCTCAGTCCTTCCGTTTTAGCCATTGTAGTAGAGCTTGCCAACTCTGCTGTGACCTCTTCTTGGCTCCAAGGTCCCCATTTGTTGGGTCCTCTGTGCACTCTCTGACTGCCTGAGGACTCTTCCTGCACTTTCCTTCCTGGGATAGAGCTCCATCCTCCCCTGACCCCACCCCCTGGTCAAATCCCAGCACAAACAAATCCAGCGTCTGCCACTGCTGAGACCTGTCTCCAGCAGACTGAGCCCTAATATGAATCACAGACTGTCTCTTAGACCACCACTCACTGAGCCCTAATCACAGCCACCGGGTGGCCCCACCCCCAATTCCAGTCCCTGACTCCAAGGAGACTTTGCTCCCTGTTTAGATGGTGATTTAAGTTGACCTGATCTGAACTCAAATGCACTGCCCTGAAGGATCAGAAAAGGTGAAACTGCAGGAATAAACCACATCATAAAGCAAACAGCGGTCTCAAAAGTGTCTCCTTGATGCTCAGATGTTAACTGTGACTGAATCTTCTAAGTTAGAGAAAGAAACTACAACCAACCCCACTCTGCTGTGTAATAAGGAACAGGCTGGGGGTGGAAGTGGGGGTGTGTGTCTCAAGGAAGCCTAGAGCTAAGCTAGTCCTGCAGATGGTGGGAGAAGGAGAGTAACCTTCCTCCTGTCCTCACAAGATGGCAGGTTTATTTTAAGGGTGTTTTTAACAGCTTGAGAAATGGATTCCGAGAATGTTAGGGGAAACCTCTGATTTGGGGACTTTTGTCCATGATGTCTTAATTTTTTTTTCTTTTTATTTAACAACGGTATTTGAGATTTGTTCCTTCATTAAATTCTGATCATATTGCTGTTTACATCACCACTACCACCGCCCCCTGCAGTGGCTGTTGGGAAGGGAAAAAGATTCAGAGCCTTCAAGAAGGAAGATTGCTTTGGTTCTGTTTGCTCTGTCTGCTAATCAGCAGCAAGCTGAGAATGTCATTTTCACTTTTCTGCACGTCCTTGAGAAAGCATGGTTTCCTTTTTAACACTAGGAGGAGTGACCCGGTAAGAGCCCAGGCCTCTGAAGACTGACTGGGGAAGCCTCAGGGAAAAACAGGCCTTCACAGATAAATATATATATACTCTCTGGAACAAAAGTCCTGATTAGTGTGAGATTGAGATTTCCAAATTCATCAACATTAAGTGGTCAAAACAGCTTGCAGGAGGCGGTCAAATGACCCGTGGAAAAGCGTCAGACCCTGGGATTTGTGTCAGACTGGGACAGTTCTGGCCCGTCTGTGGCCTTTCATGACCCCTTTTGTCCGTAAGTCTCCTCCAGGTCTGCAAAACAGTGATACAGTGCACTCTGTGAGAAGGTCTTCTAGATACAGTGTCTTATTCAAACTTTATGATGATCCTGATGAGATGGGAACTTTTATTACTCCAAATTTACCGAACAGCTGGCAGGGATTTAGATGAGAATTTGTCAAAGGTGCCAGGCACGGTGGTGCACACCTTTAGTTCCGTCCTCCTGAAGCAGAGGCAGGTGGATCTCTAAGAGTTCAAGGCCAACCTGGTCTGCATAGGAAGACCAGGCCAGTCAGTGCTACAAAATAGACTCTGTCTCAAAAAAAACAGAAAAATAATAAATAAATAAAAACATTTGCCAAAGCTAACACACAACCACAAAGTTTGTTTAGCTTGGTTTTACTCTTAATATAACCCTCCAATGTTGTTATTTGTCACTGATTTGCATGTTGTCATTTGTTTTGCATCTTTATGTCTTTGTCTTTAGGTACAAAATACTACGTGGCTCAAGAAGGAAGTAATCTTTTTGTTGGTGCCTCCAATGAAGGTCAGTGCTCCCCCCCCTTTTCTGCTTTGAATTACATTTATTTCGTAATATCAAGGAGGGCACTTGAGTGTTAAGGTAAGCATTGACCTTCATTGGAAAGACATCGTGGCTCACATGTCTGGAGGACTTCAGTTCATTATGATGGGAAAGCGTGGTGGGACAGCCCAGGTCATGGTGGCAGGAGTCTGGGCTGATGCTGTTCATGTGACAGAGGACCAGAAAGCAGATCCTGAGCCTCCAGTTGAGCTGTCACTTTTGTTGTTGTTTTTGTTGTTGTTGTCTTGAGACAGGATTTCTTTCTGTGTAGTCCTGGTTTTCTTGGATCTCACTCTGTAGACCAAGGCTGGCCTCAAACTCACAAAGATTCACCTGCCTCTGCCTACCAGAGTGGAGGGCTGGGACTAAAGGTGTATTGCTGCTGCCGCCAAGGCCACCACCACCTAGTGGGCTATCACTTTCAAAAGCCTTCCCCTAATGACCTACTTCTGCCAGTAGGTCCCACCTCTGGAAGTTTCCATAGCCTCCTAAAATAGTGCCACCAGCTGAGGAATAAATATTCAAAACATGAGCCTGTGGGGTTCATTTCAGAGTCCTATAGCATCACTTATGCTAAAAATAACTCCTGGCTGCTCAGGTGCCTCTGGAGCAGGGTGTGTATGTACCCAAAGGAAGCTGTGGCTTTAGGCTTCCTTAAGTATATAGTGACTCTTATTTGCAGGTTTTTTGATTTGTGGTACTAGAGAATGAACCCAGGGCCTTGAGGTTGCTAAGCAAGAGTGAAGGCTGATCTTGGTTGTCAGCTTGACTACATCTGGAGTCAACTATAACCCAAGCATCTGGGCATGTCTGTGTGAGATTTTCTTGACTGGATCATTTGGGGTGGGAAGATCCACCCTATATCTGAGTCACATCTTCTGGTGCAGCCCATTAAAGGACGTGGAACAAGGATGCTTTTGCTTTCTTTTCTGTGCTTGCCCTTATTCTGGCTGGCATGTTCATATATCCTGAAGCTGGTATTAGAACTTAACTCTGGGATGGAGAGTTGGCTCAGACTGCTCTTCCAGAGGCCCTTAGTTTCCCAGCAACCACATGGTGGCTCACAACCATCTGTAGTGGGATCTGGTGCCTTCTTCTGGTGTGCAGGAGAACATTGTATACATAATAAATAAATCTTTAAAAAAAAAAAAGAACTTAACTCCTTTGTGATCCCAGCATAAGTTGAAGACCAGCTGAGACATTTGGTCTCATGGACTGAACACCTACCAGATTCTTGGTGTTTTCTCTGAAAGACCATGGCCATTTTAGACTAGCTGGACCACATGAGTCCCTCTAGTAGATCCCCTTCTGTATTTGTCCCATCAGTTCTGCTGTGCAGAGAACCTTGACTGACACAGTGAGTGTGCTGCTGCCAAGCCACTTCCCTAGCTCCGCAGAATTGGGGAACGTTATTTTAAGGTGTGTTACTTTTGTTTATGCTGCATTTGTTTAGCTCTGTGAAGCCTGTGATTCTTTCCAGTCTAATAAAGAGCTGAATGGCCAATAGTGAGGCAGGAGCAAGGATAGGCGGGGCTGGCAGGTAGCGGGTATAAATAGAAGGATAATTGAAGAAGAAAGAAAAAAAATGAGAGAACAAGGAATGAAGGACCTCAGGGGCCAGCCATCCAGCCACCTGGTCACCCACCCAGCCAAGGAATAAGAGTGAAAATAAGATACAGAAGAAAAGGAAAAAGCCCAGAGGCAAAAGGCAGTCAGGATAATTTAAGAAAAACTATCAAGAAATAAGCCAAGCTAAAACCGGGCCTTAGTAAGTAAGAATAAGCCTCCATGTATGATTTATTTGGGATCTGGGGGGAGGGTCCCTCAAAAAGATGAAAGAGCCAAGAGAGTAAAACATCACCTGATACCACCACAGTGATTCACAGAATAGGGTTCATCTCCTATGAGCCTCCTGAAAGGTGTGGCCACAAGACATAAAATCTAAATTCCTATTTGGAACAGGGCATCTCTAAATTAGGATTTGCTCAACCTACCTCCTTGTCCCTTCACAGTCAATTAGGAGCATCAAGAAGCCTAGTCCACTGGGTCACTACAAGAATGCTCTTCTCCCAAAGCACAGCCTCCAGATGACGTCTCCTTGGCATAGTGCTTCTCATCTTGGACCCTTCAAATTAATATGGTGCTTGCCATGGCTGATGATATTTGACTGGAGTTAAATGTCTAGATTTTAGTGGCAATCCTGGCCAAGTGGAATTGAAGGTGGGATTCCAGCCCTTTCGTGTCTAACCCTAGAGTCATGGTTTTCAGCACTAGCCCAATATTGGTCTGACATTGAAATGATATTGAATCACTTGTAACAAGAGACACAACAATGAAAAAGAACAGCGACTACATACAGCATAGATGAATCTCTCAAACAGTAATGAAGGACAGAAGCTGGACACAAAAGAAACAAATTGAATAAGTCCACTTATCTAAGCTTCAAATACAGGCAAAACTAAGCCAAATAGTGGCTCTCCTGAAGGCAGAAAGGAGTCCTACAAGGAAGCTGTAAATATTCTCTGTGTGGGTTGAAGATATAGTTAAATGGTGGGATGCTTGGCTAATGCACAAATGTCTGGATTTAAAGATACACACACACATAGCATGGTAACTAGGCTATAAGTCTAGCACCCTGGAAGTGGACTCAGGAGGATCAGAAGTTTTGCCTGGCATGGTGGTGCACACCTTCAACCCCAGCACTCAGGAGATAGAGGCAGGCAGATCTTCATCAGTTTGAGGCTAGCCTGGTATACATGGTGAGTTTTAGGACAGACAGGGATATATAAAGAGAGACCTTGTCTCAAAAAAATAAAAACAAAACAAAACTTGTAAGTGGAGACTGTGTGTTCATTCCCGGCCAGCCAGACCTGAATAATCACACAGAAACTATATACATAATTGTCCAACAATAATTGTCCAATAGCTTAGGCATATTCCTGCCTAACTCTTATATCTTAAATTAATCCATTTCTACTAATGTGTGTATTGCCATAAGGCTGTGGCTTACCGGGTAAGATTCTCCAGCGTCTGTCTCCTTAGGTAGCAACATGGCATCTCTATGACTCTACTCTCTCTCTTTCTCTGTTCAGATTTCCCACCTAGCTTTGCTCTGCTAAGACATTGGCAGAAACAGCTTTATTCATCAACCAATAAAAAGCAACACATAGCCAGGCAATGGTGGTGCACGCCTTTAATCCCAGCACTCAGGAGCCAGAGGCAGGCGGATCTCTGTAAGTTTGAGACCAGCCTGGTCTACAAGAGCTAGTTCCAGGACAGGCTCCAAAGCTACAGAGAAACCCTGTCTCGAAAAAACAAAACAAGCAACACATATACAGAAGGACATCCCACATTATCTCCCTTTTTCTGTCTAATTAAAAAGGAAGGTTTTAACTACAATGTAGTAAAATTACATAAACAGGTTCAAGCAAGAATTACAGTTACAATGTTTAGTCTATTTGTATCTGGAAAAATTAAAAATATATACTATCATCTATTTTATCTTTGTAAGTCTAAAGTTTCATATCTAATTTATCCTTTATCATAACTAAGGAAAACTATAACTATCTGTCTTCAACTCTTCAGAGACTCCAGAAGGATGTAATATTACCTAAGTAAACAAGAAGTGCATTGTAAGCAACTTCCAAGACTTTTAAATTGACAGAGACATCTTGCTACATGGACAGTCAGTGAAAGTTCTTCTGTAACATTGAGGCATCCATCTTCAGCCTACAGGCCCATAGTATCTGGCAGACTTTTCCAAGAAGCAGGAAATGTGAAAGGTTGTTTCACCTATCTTGGCAGTTTTTCAATCACTTTCTTTTGTATCCTGAAGAATGTCTGACAATTTCTTCTGTGAAGCAGGAAACCTGAAGGATCATTCCATCTTTTGGAATGTTCAGCAGGCATTTTTCTGTGGGTCCCACATATCCAGTTTACACAGCATGCCATCAAGAAGTCCAGGTAAGAGCAGTTTCTTGCCCAAATGACAAGCCTTGTCACATTGAAGATTAATTTCATGAGTTTCTTCAATGCCCATCAACCTCTCTAAAGTAATTGGTGCTGCCAGGAGACATGTCTCATTGTTGTGAAAAGTCTAAGTTCTTAAAAAAATTTTAATGCTATATTCTGTATGTCTTTGAAGTGTTGAAGATTATTTATCTAACTGAAATATATCACAATATATCTAGAAAACCTAATTAAAATGACTACAAGTTTGACCATTATAAATGACTACCTATTAATCTATAATTTTTAATTATATGTAATATTTTAAATGAGCTGCATAAACATTAATACCTTAAACAAAAATAGAAATATAGCTATACCAAAATTGAACTTAAATTTGTATCAATAGACCAAGATCCATACCAATGCAAAATATTCATCTCTATATCATATCCCCCTTATTTTTTTTTTAGAATTTGACTGTGACCATTAATCATTTATGATCAACTCCCTTTAAATAAAAAAAAAAATCACTTATAAACAATCATTTGAGGAATTTGGGCCATTGTTTTTTCCAAACTGCATCCTGCTGTTTGTTAGGTGAAGTATTTTTAGGGGTTCACGGAGACCTTTTGAAGGGTTTTGTTTCATCAAACCACATTAGCCTGGAAGGAATCCATTGTTCCTATCTTCTATGGAAACAAAAGAA
>JAQHUG010000048.1:4509258-4519464 GCA_028555095.1 Dicrostonyx torquatus
GAACTACATAAAAAGACAAAATAAAACATCTCCCCTGGGGGACCAGCAAGATGGCTCAGCAGGTAAAAGTGCTTGCCACCAAGCTGGATGACCTGAGTTTGATCCCTGAAGCTCACCTGAGGACCAATTCCTGAAGTTTTCCTCTGACTTCCACATGAGCACTGTGGCGCGCGCGCGCGCGCGCACACACACACACACACACACACAAAGTGTGTATTATAAGCACAGGACCTGAGCTTTATCCCCGTACCCAAGTCCAAAAGCTGGGTGCTATGGTTCTCAATTGTAATCTTCACGCTGGGAAAGTGCAGACAGGCCGATCTCTGGAGCATGCTAGCCAGCCAGTCCGGTCTAATTGGTAAAGAGTTGGTAAGGTGGCTGGTGCTTAAAGAAGGATTCCTGAAATTATCCTCTAACTTCCACATGTAAGTGCACTGCCCCCACCAATACCTGTGCACATAAATATATACATAAAATAAACCCTGCAAAACAACAACAAAATCAAAACATTCACAAAACAACAACAACCGCACAAGGATTGTCCGAGTAAAAGGTGCAGTAAAAATACTGCACCAAAGGCCAGTTTCAGCTGGCCCTGACTCCATCTCTGACATCCCGCCAGTTTCTGAGAACCTCCCTCTCACTCTGTTGCTAGCCACATCTGGCAAGGACAAGAGTCTCAGGGCATCCTTTCTCAGTCCTGCAGAATTTTGGACAGATGCTGTCCCTCCAGCACAGAGGTGCTTCCAATATGGGAATGCACATTGTAATTCAGAGGAATTCCTGACTGCAAATGAGAGCAGAGACAAGGCATCTCAGAGGCATTGATGAGGACAGAACCCTATAATCCAGGTTCATGTACTTTTATGGAGGGATCTCTTCTAATGGCACAGTGGCTTAACTGTTGAGTCTGGAAGGAGACATGGCACATATAGGGTTTGCCATGCTCCTCTTTCTCTTTTTCTCTGGTGCAAGCCCATGTGAATATAATGAATATTCTAGTGTGTTTCTTTAAACTGTGTTGTATGAGATCAACAACTGGATTCAACTGAGGGTCAGGGATATGTTGTCAAGAGCTATCTTGTACTTTGAATGGAGAAAGCATTATAATTGTGGATCCAGTTCAATGGTAGAGTGCTTATCTCTAATAACTGAGGTCCTGGAGAGAAAACAAACAAACTACACACACACACACACACACACACACACACACACACACACACCAGACTTCAAGACAGAGAAAACATTTTAGAAAAGAGTTAAGAGAAATGAGCATAATTGAGGTTATGTAGACATTAGAGAGTCTGATGTACCAGGCAAATACATGGTAGAAGAGTTTGGGGAGCATGCTAGAGAACGACAGAAAAGGAAGATGGTGTACTGTGGAGTAACCTTTCTGTACATAGTGAAGATGTGTTGCCCTCATTGTTAATAAACAATGATTGGCCAATAGCTAGGCAGGTAGAGGTTAGGTGGACTTGCCAACAAGAAGAGATCAAGGAAGAAGGATGCGGAGTCTCTGGTCAGATGCAGAGGAAGTAGATGAATATTCATGTGCTGAAAAAGGTACTGCCACATGGGTCAATTTAAGATGTAAGAGCTAGTTAATAAGAAGCCTAAGCTATGGGCTGAGCATTTAAAATTAATAATAAGTCTCTGTGTGGTTATTTGGGAGCAGGCTGGCAGGACAGAGCTGACTGATGGTTCCAAAGGAAAACTCCACCTACAATGGTAAGCCAAGTCTAGATCAAGAGTCGTATTTATCAAGCACCTAATGATTTTCCAGTTCTTAGAATGGTGTCCAGCTTAGGAGAAAGAGTGAAAGACACTAGGCGCTGTGTTTAAAGAACTGTGTGCTACCTTGTACGTGATGGGGACTTTGAGCCTGAATTCAGTTGCCATAGTTCAGCTTCTCTTTATCTCCTTCATGATGCATATCGAGGACCTCTAAAATGCTTTCTGTCATGGGCCACCAGCTTAGAAATCCTGGGATGCGCAGCCAATGACATTTAAACTAATAAACTTGGTGAATCAGGAGAGTCCATATGTGTTCTAAACAGAAGTCAAGTGTATATGTTTGAGTCAAGTGTATACAACATATGAGTGAGCAGAAACAGCAAACATAACCTTTAGGAAAAGACAACAGGCAAGTGCAAGCCACAAGAAAACAGAACATGCATTATTCATACGGCAAAACAAATCCAAGGCAAGAAATGTCTATTTAGCCATTTACCTAGAGAAAGCTGCTACTGAGCAATGCTTGCAGGGATGGGCTAAATTTACAAGAAAAGTGATTTTCTTTTTCTCTTTGTTTTCCCCTTCCTTCCTTTCCTGCTTCTCATCCTCCTATTTCTCCTCCTCTTCTTTTCAGAGCTCATTGTAGCCCATGCTGACTTCAAAATCACCACATAACCCAGGCTGTTCTTGAATTCCTGTTCCTTCTGCTTCCGCATTCCAAGCACTGGATTGCAGGTGCGTACAGCCTTCCATTGACACTACCATTTTTTTTTTTTAAGACAGGGTTTCTCTGTCGCTTTGGAGCCTGCCCTGGAACTCACTTTGTAGACCAGGATGGCCTCAAAGTCACAGGCTCCACCTGTCTCTGTCTCATGAGTGCTGGGATTAAAGGCGTGTGCTTGTGCTACCACCGCCCAGCTTGACTCTTACATTTTCATTTTCTTTTCTTTCTTTCTTTTTTTATTTTATTTTTATTTTTTTATTTTTCAGGATAGGGTTTCTCTGTGTAACAGCCCTAGCTGTCCTGGAACTTTCTTTCTGTAGACCAGATTGGTTTCAAACTCACAGAGTTCCTCCCACCTCTGTCTCCTAAGTACTGCTGGGTTTAAAGGTGTACGCCACCACCGTCCGGCTATATTTTCTTATTATTTAAAAAAACGAGGCTGAGATGTAGTTCAGTTGGTAAAGTACTTGCTGAACATGCACTAAACCCTGGGCTTTAACACCAGCTCCTGAATAAACTGTGTGTCAGTAGTGTGCGTCTGTGAGGCCAGACTGAAGAACTGGAGGCTGTTCAAGGTCATCCTCAGGTACACAGCAAGCTTGAGGACAGAGTGGACCACAAGACACCCTGAATCCAAAATCAGGTGGTGTAACCAGGCAGTGGTGGCACATGCCTTTAATCCCAGCACTCAGGAGGCAGAAGCAGGCAGACCTCTGAGGTCAGGGCTAGCCTGGTCTATCGATCGAGTTTCAGGACAGCCAGGGCTACACAGAGAATCCTTGTATCAAAAAAACAAAACAAAACAAACAGACAAAAATGGGTAGTGATGAAAGTGGAGAAGCTGATGAAATGGCTCCCTGTGTAAAACACTTGCAACTGAGCTTGACAACCGAATCTACAGGGTGGGAGGAAAGAGCTAATTCCCTCAAGTTGTCTCTGATCTCCACAACAGCTTTGGCATGTCCCCCTGCTCCACAAAATACATACACAAATGTGAGAAGGGGCTTGGGGGAGTGGGAGGAGCAGAAGCAGGAGGAGGAAGAAGAAAAGGAGGAAGGAACTTAACCATTCATTTTAAGAAACACAATAAAGGTAAGGGGCTGGGGTAGAGAGCTGGCTCTGAGGTCAATCTCCAGAACCCACAGAAACGTGGAAGGAGGAAACCGAGTCCACAAAGCTGTCCCCTGACTCCATGTACATTTAAGGCATACATACACATGTAGAATAAAGTAAAGCAAATGATGAGTGACCAGACAAAACAAAAAGGATGCATGGTGGCAGTTTAGCTTCTCAGATGCTCAGACAGTATGATCAGAGGGGTGTAAAACATGCAAGAGGGCTCCGAATCACAAAGGCAAAGGAAATAGAGTTGGAATAACTGGAGAGGCAAAGAAGGGAGACAAGGATCAACACTGTGAAATCAAAGTACAAACCCAACAAGAAAAAGTCTGGTGTTGTGGTACATACCTGTGAAGTCAGCACTTGGGAGATAGGGGAGGGAAGATCAGGAGTTCAAGGCCAGCGTGGGCTACACAATACCCTCAAAAAAGAAATAGTTAAATTTCTACGGAACTTGATTATTACTAAGAAGAGATTAGGGTTTGGTTTCTTTTTGCTCTGACTTCCTGCAAGGAGAAAAAAAAAGAACTCTTGAGAATGAAAAGAGATTGGGGTAGTGACCTTCTTATGGTAAGTGTCCCCACCCTGTTTTGCAATGGGAGAGACATTGCTAATGCACGGTTCAGGTGAAGCTGACGTGTTTCCATGTGCAGTTACCAATGCGGGCTGGACCCCCAGCTCACAACCCCGACTCTCTTTCCTTCCTTCCTTTCTTCCTTCCTTTCCAAGTCAGGGTTTCTCAGTGTATATCCCTGGCTGTCCTGGAACCCACTTTGTAGACCAGGCTGGATTTGAACTCACAGAGACCCACCTGCCTCTGCCTCTTGAGTGCTGGGATTAAAAGCATACACCACCACTGCCTGGCCTGCATGCCTTTCTTAGAAATAGATGGGTTTTATGTTCACACCTCTTGAGTAGGTCAGGCTCATGATTGCCTTCAGAGGCTAAGGCTCAACAAGGCCCAGGTTCTTTCACTGTCTGATCACTTGAGCTTTGTTGTGGAAACTCCACTGCTGTAGTGTCAGGAAATTGCACTTGAGGAGGGCACAGACAGGCGTGGTAACTAAGAGCCCCAGGTAAGATCTCAGCTGACAGCTAGAGGAAGTCACAAGACGTAAGAGAAGGAGCCTTGGGGTGAGTCCAGTCCACAGCCTTCACATACTCCAGACAAAATCCCAGACAGCGTGGAGCAGAGGCAAGCCGTTGTAGCGTGTGACCTGTCTGATATGCCAGTCTACAGGAGTTATGAAAGAAAATAAATACCAGAGATTGTTTTAATGCAACTCACTTTCGGGAGCTATTTTTTCCACAGCAATAAATGAACTAATACTGAGCCTTAATTAATACACTTGGTATTCTACATTAAACTGTCTTAAGAGAAGTGGAGGGCTGGGAACACAGCTCCACTTGCTTGCTTAGCACCATGCGTCAGGCCCTGGGTCAACCCCCAGCTTCATAAAATTGGGTGTGATGGCAACCACAGTAATCCCAACACTCGGGATTATCAGTATCCCTGCAATACATAAATAATGTAATAAAAATTAAGAAACAAAACAAAACAAAAACCCAAAATAGGGGGCTGGAAAGATGGTACTGACTGACTGTTCTTCCGGAGGTCCTGAGTTCAATTCCCAGCAACCATATGGTGGCTCACAACCAGCTGTAATAAGATCTGGTGCCAACTTCTATCTGTAAGGACACATGCAGGCAGAACATTGTATACATAATAAATAAATAAATCTTAAAAACAAAACAAAAAAACCCCAAACTAGTCTAAGTTACTTAGAAATGTTACTTAGAAGAAAAAAAAATCCCAACATAGACCACTCCTGAGGAGTGATACACAAGTTTGACCTCCAGTTTCCACAGGCACATGTGCACACATGCACACACACACAATGCACATATGAACATGCACACAGCCTTCCACATACACATGCACATATCACATACACACAGAGCAAAAAGTTCCCTTACCCCTACCTCTTTTTAGTTAGTACTTACATACCCATCCTCTCTGCTTCCCAGAAAGCAATTGTTCTGATTCTGATCAGTTTTGCCCTTGAATGTCATGAACATGGAATCCTACACAATCTAGTATGTGTCGTGCCGTCTTCACTCAGCATGGCTTTTTGATTCATATGTTTTTGTGTGAAATCCCAGTTTCTTCTCATTGTATGGATATGCTTATCTGTGTCCTTGTTAGATTTGTTCCAAGTTTGAAGCATGGTAAAGTAATATAAGCATCATTCAGCATTGTGAGGGATATAGTCTTATCTCCCGAGAGAAAGGCTGCTAAGTCACTGGGTAAGTAGATGTCTAAGTTCATAGGAAATACTGAACGGTTCATCTAAGAAACTGTCTCATTTTGTGCTCCTCCCAACAGCAAATGAGAGTTCTGGTTACCCCACCTTTGCCAGCGTTTGGAACTGTTAATCTTTCGGTGTGAAATTCCATCTCAAGATCTTTTTAATTTGCATTTCCCCAGGAATCAAACCTTTCCCTATTCTGCTTCTAGGCCACTCCTTGTGGGATATGGAGTAAATAATAATATTAGGGGTTGGATTGGAGCATCCACCCCAAAGGCGTCTGTTGAAGGCCTGGTGATGCCATCGTGTGGGGACCGAATTGTGAGGTCAATAAGCTCATCAGTGTGCTAACCCATCTGTGAGTTCATAACTGAATGAGCTGGGAGGATGAGGGTAACTGGGAACATGATTTTAAAGGGCGCATCTACTCTCCACTTTCTTCTTTATGACTTCCTCTCTCTGCTTCCTGTCTACCATAAAGTGGGTCACTTTGTTCCCTGACAAGTTTCCTGTCCTGGGGTTCTACCTCCAGGCTCACAGGTTCAGAAGCAATGGAGTCACGTGTCCGTGGATTGATACCTTTGAAACTGTGAGCCCAAATCTTACTGGAGCTACAGAATTGCTCTTTTTTTTTTTTGTTTTTGTTTTTCAAGACAGGGTTTCTCTGTAGCTTTGGAGCTAATGCTTGCTGGCCTTGAGCTCACAGAGATCCACCTGCCTCTGCCTCCAGCATGCTGGGATTAAAGGCATGCGCCACCACTGCCCGGCTACAGTTGCTGTTCTTACAGAGGACCAAGGTTTGAGTCCAAGCACTTGCATAGCAACTAACAACTGCCTCTAACTTCAGCTGCAAGAAATCCAACACCCTTTTCTGGCCTCCTGGAGGCACCAGGCATTCATGTGGTACACATACATATATACATGCAGGCAAACACTCATAAAATAGAAATATTTTTTAAAAGTGCACACTGCTCATGCCGAGCACCTGAGTTAGGTAGGCTCCCAGCACCCAAGCTGTGTGACTTCCAACTGCCTGTAACTCCAGCTTCAAGGGAATTAACGCCCTCTTCTGCCCATCAGTGCCCATACACATGCCCATCTCACTCCACCCCACACAGACATAGTTTTAAAGGAAATCTTTCCTCCCTTGAGTTGTTTTGCTTAGCTGTCTTGCTATGACCAAAAGTGACAAACAGAAAAATGGCACCAAGAAGTGAGGTCATGCATGGCTGGGTGTGGTGGTGCACGTCATTAATCGCAGTCCTCGGAAGGCAGGCAGGCAGATCTCTATGAGTTCGAGGTTAGCCTGATCTACACAGCAATTTTGGGACACCCAGAGCTACATAGCAAGACCCTGACTTAGAAAGAAAGAAAAAAAGAAAGAAAGGAAGGAAGGAAGGAAGGAAGGTAGAAAAAGAAAGAGAGAGAAAAAGAAAAGAAAGAAACAGTAAGATGTTTGCCATGACTATACCTATATATATGGTTCAGAAATTTTGAGAATTATTTGTGGGAAAGGTTCAGAAACGATTTGGAGAAGCAGGCTGGGTAGGTACAGATGATGCGAATGCAGTGTGATGGGCAATTCTGTCAGTTTAGAAGCACGGACTACTGGTGACAGGGAAGAATGTCATTACTGGGAATGGCATTTGAGGTGCCATTCGGTAACAGAGCATGTGTTCAGCATACACAAGGCCTACCCCCCCAAACTAAGCAGGCTTGTACTCACGGGAGCCAGGTGGGATGGGAGGAGGGATAGAAAAGCATGTCCAGTTTGCTTCGATACCCGGAATGCGGAAGAGTAGCCCCTTTCTGTCCTGAGTTGTGGCTTCATGCACGGAGGCTCAGAAGAATTTCCCAGGGCTGAACAAGTGGACTCGGCAGTTTTTTCTTCAGGATCTCTTCTAATGGGGTGGATGCGATGGTACGCAGTCCCATCCTGGCCTGAAAGTTGCAGAGACTCACGGTACTCTGAGTTGCAGCCAGCCTGTCGTAGCCACAGAAGTGGTCAGCTGTTAAGGTCTTGTTGCCTAAATTTACTCAGTCCCTGCTTTGTCCTTCACCAGAGTTCTGGGCATGATACAGAGTATGAAATTTGATATTTAAATTCTTACAATATGTTGGAAAATTTAAACGAGAGCCTTGGTCTAATCCACATCAAATTTCCCAGAGAGGAGTTATATTCTCTCTCTCTCCCCTCTTTCTCCTTTCCTCCCTCCTCTTCATTCTCCTCCATGAGACAGGATCTCACTTATAATGTAGCCCAAGCTGGCTTCTCTTCCTCCATGTTATGGGTGGTTTTGGTGCCCAGTATTTGCAGAGGCCCAAAGGGAACATCAGATCCCCTGGAACTGGAGTTGCACATAGGTGCTGGGAATGAAATGTGGGTCTTCTGGAGGAGCCTGTACTCATAACCTCACCACCAGGCCACTTCTTCAGCACCCAGAACTGGTCTCTAATCAAGGGTAACAGTGTTTGCTTTCTTGCAGGGGAAATGCTTTAGCCATCCAGAAAATGGCTGGTTTTTTGGTAAACCACAGAGAAACTCTATAGCTTAAGAAAACAATAGAGCCACATAGATTGCTCAGCAGATTAAACCCCTGATGACCTGAGTTCAATTTCCAGGATCCTGGGAGGAAAGAGAGAACCAACTTCTGATGGTAATACTACCACCTCCATATGTGCCTCTACCCACACACACATAAATAAAAAACAATTTTTAAAAATAAAGTAATAACAACTTAACTCTATTCAGGATTGTGGGTATGTATCTGAGACTGAGATATCAGAGGCAGGAGGATCACTCCAAGTTGGAGGCAATTATTCACTACCACCCTGACTCCAGACCAGTCAGGGTTACATAGGGAGATCCTGTCTTTAAAAAAAAACTGTATAGTTATATAAAAAAGTAAAAAGAAAACCAAATTCTATAAAAGCAAACCACAGATGCTTGGGCCACATTTCAATTTCCAGAAATATGGTGGAGTGACAGAAAAAGAATGGGTTTGGGAGTTAGAAGCCTGGCTTTTTCTTTCTTTTCTCTTCTTCCTTTCTCCTCTCTCTCTCTCTCTCTCTCTCTCTCTCTCTCTCTCTCTCTCTCTCTCTCCTTTCTTCCTGAGACAGGCTCTCACTCTGTAGTCCATGTTGCCTTTGACTAGATCTTAGTCTGTTTTCCATTGCTGTGAAGAGACACCATGAACCAAGACAACATATAAAACAAAGCAGAACCATTTAATCTGGGGATTACGGTGACAGAGGGTTGGTACATGACCATCATAGCAGGGAAAGTGGTGGCAGACAGGCAGGCATGGTGCTGGAGGAGTAGCTGAATGTTTACACCTGATCCATAGGCATGAGGCAGAACCAGACTGGGCCTAGTGTGGGCTTTTGAAATCTCAACCCCAAAACATCTTCCCTTCCCACCCTGTGACACACATCATTCAACAAGAACCCCCCTACTCTAACAAGCCACACCTCCTTCCAAAAACAGGTTCCACCAATTGGGCATCAAGCATTAAAATATATGAACCAATGTGGTGTGGGAAGTCCTTCTGTATATGTGTTGTTTCTATTGGTTAATGAATAAAGAAGCTGCTTTCAGCCAATAGCTTAACAGAATATAGCCAGGCTGGAAAAGATATGAATAGAGAGTAGGTGGAGTCAGAGGGAAGTCATGTAGTTGCCATAGGAGACAGATACACTGAAACCTTGCTGCCAGTAAACCACAAGCCTCATGGAAAAGTATAAAATAATAGGAATGGGCTAATTTAAGATGTAAGAGCTAGCTGAAAAGACTCTTGAGCTATTGGCCAAACAGTATTGCAATGAATAGTTTCTATATGATTACTTTGGGTCTAAGTGGCCAGGAACGAATGAGCAGACTCCGCTTATACCTGTGGGGGTCATCTTCATTCAAACCACCACAGACTCCCTATGTAGCCCAAACTGCTCTCAAAGTCTCTGGAATCCACTCTGCTCTCAGCCTCCCAGGTGTGGGGAGTACAGGCAGTAGCCACCATGCTGACCTGAAGTCACCAATTTTGTACTTCTGAGTGATGGGGGTCTCAGATGAATCATTTGGTTTTCCTATGTTCCAGCTTACTCTTCAGAAATCTGTAATAGGGCTGTAAAGGCTTCTGCAAAGATGAAGTTCATTGATAACTACTATAATTTAATCATAATGTACTACAGTTAGAATATACTTTTTCTAGTATTAGGGTGCTTTATTGCTATTAGGTGAGTACCTTATCACCGAGCTACACCCCTACTCACCTAATCATTAATAAGAAATTAGAAATATTTGCCACCTGGGTGGTGGTG